>CP139507.1:305886526-306486526 GCA_021014915.2 Artemisia tridentata subsp. tridentata
GATAAAGTGTAAGCGATGTGAAAAGGTTTTCTCCGCCTAGAAGGGAGCTTGTTTCTTAGTGAAGAAAAACTCTCAAGTTAGAGGCTCGAGGAGTGGAGTAGGGCTAAGAAGAGAGTCCTTGTAGCCGAACCACTATAAACATATGTGTTGTGTGGTTTGATCATTTCTTTCTTTACTTGCTTTATATATATTGCTTGATTGTTTGCTTTACTTTGAAATCACATTAAGTCTACAAAACGAAGAAAAGTTTAAAACGGTAAAAGCTATTCAACCCCCTTCTAGTTTTCCACATAATTGTTTAATACAATAATATTTTATGGAAATTGTTAAGATTTGCAGTTACGTTTTGTAAGTTTGAATGGATTATCAACTTTTGTGTTATTCGGTGTTCCACACGTAAATGGTAATCCTCAAATCCATCGCAGGTTAAACCTTAACTTGGAATATTATGGGATTTTTATTTTATGCAGTTACTTTGTTAGGGGTTTTGATAAAATTATGCAGTTCAAACTTGTATATACTGAAACAACGTGTGTTGAACTGAATCAAGATCAAAAATCGTACATGTGGAATATAAATAAAGTTTTTGATCCATATTCATCGTAGTTTCTATGTTCTTCTTTTTTTAGTCCGTACAGTGCAATACACCGAGACTCCGATAATAGAAGAGCACCTGAGCAAGCAAAGCTTTCTAAATGTTGGACTGGTAATCGCAACTGGGTTTTGCAGTCTGTACATCCAAAATAAACCAGGCCTGTGAATTAATATTCCACGTCTTGAATAAAGGAACGATGCACTCTGCAGCACGCTTTCGTTGGACTCCAAATCCTGCATTTTCTTTTCCAATTCAAACTCTTTCTTTTCGCCTTACCGAGCGTTGCATCAGTTTGAAGCACTATTTCTTACACCTCTCAATGCCCTTTCCGGCTGCATAAAAGTCAATACGTATGTTCAAAACTTACAAAATGCATAACAAATATAAACAGATTTATAGCACATTAAAGTTTTAAAAAAAAAATCTTACACCAACCCGAAAACGCTTCTAAAAAAAAGGGCTTTCCTCAAGTTATCCGCTTGCTTTTCAACTTCAGATACAACCATGAAATGAGCAACCTCTTCACGTTTAACATTTTGCTTTGCAGCCTTAAATTCTTGTATTTTTAGAAATTAAGGCAAACTTGTTTATCTTTCTTTTTTGACGACTTATCCATGACTTCAACCGGAGCAACTTAATAGCTTTCGAGTATTCAGCACAATCACTGCAACACCACCTGGGTTGTGACTTGCTGTCAATATAAGTGCACCATTTGCTTTAGATCCCTGCAATATTTAGGGTATTATGATTAATGTTTGAATATAACATTATATTAGTTACCAATATTCAAAAGTCAACAGTTAAAAGTTCTTAAAAAAAATATGACTAAATACCAGATATTGATTGAAAGTTACTGCCCGACTGTCCCTGCTCATCTGGAATACTACGCACACAACAATTAAAAGTTCCTGGCCACTTGTGCACATATAGACTACATAAAGAGTTAACGTTATACAAAGCATATAAAATTCGAAATATGAAGAAGTCCTCCCAGGTTCAACAACGCCTCTAATAAGGCTACATAATTTGACTGTTATTCTATGTTTTAAGCCTACTAAGTTCAACATATTGTGAGAAAGGTTAGTAGTTACGGACCAGCGTTCTCCACCTACTCCTGTGGATTTATAGACCTATTCAAGTTGGTCGATCAATCCTTTCTTTGTTTCCCTAAACCAAATACTGATTCTATCGATTCATATTAGAGTGATGGCCACTGTACCAAGGTGTTAACTTATGCCTGTGATTCTTGATTTCACTCACAGTTTAGCCAAGGGATGAGTAGATGTGACAGGTGATGCCTATTTACTTTCAAGTTAATAGAATATACTATACTAATCTCTAATCCATCGTTTACAAAAAAATTAATTCAGAGACAGAACCAATAAAATTATGTGAATATGCATATATTGGTTCACTAATATAGGGGTGAGGTTAAAGGGGTGCGGTTCAGACGGTTTTGACCCGTTATGATTATGCCATCTAAATGTGAACTAATGAAAGACTGTAAATAGACATAATGAGGACTCACCACCAACACTGAAGTGAAAAGACACCCTCCCGTATCGCTTTCTTCCTGTTAATGATCTGCAAGCCGACTCTAGACCTCTAAAAAACTGCCATTTCAGTTGCGTTTTTTTGTTCATTTACTCAACTAAGCTCATAAGCTCACCGTTTTCCTGTTATGAGTGCAACTTATTAAATTACAAAAGGTCAATGTAATTACCTTATAAGCCAAATAAACTCAGCTTATGATCTTTTCCAAATACAAATTAGCCCGTAAGCTGGTGAAACAAGCTTATCCATACAACCCCTTAATCATTTCACAAATCATGCTGAAGTACATAATAAATAAAGTAACCAACCCAAAACTTTGCTGTAAAAGATCAACTAAAAGTGAATATTGTGGATTACCTTTTTCTTCCTGAACCTTGAAAGCCACTCCGTAGGCGATAAACTGCTGCTAACCTTTGATGAAGGCATAACAGTGTGTTATGTTCATGTCACTGTTACAAACCTGAAGGAGAAAATAAAATTAAGCATCAAACCAAAAGCTTTGATGTAAGATAAACTAAAACAGAGTATTGTGGATTCCCTTTTTCTTCATGAACCTTGAATGCCACTCCGTAAGACAACTCAGACTAAGCGGAAAAGCATAATCAAGTTTTAATTGTCCAAACACTCAAAAGCTATGCTTCTAAAATACGCAATAAACAAATAGGTTGGTTACTTAATTATTAAAGGGTGTTTGGGGTAGCTATTTTTTTCTACTACCTATATGCTTATTTTAATAAAAAAATAAAACCCCGGTTTGGAGTGTATTGATCGTCCAAACTAATTCTCCTCGTCTGCATTTTCTTTAGGACAGAATATAAGCATTTTTCAATAAGCAGGTTGTAAATGAGTTTATGTAGAATGAGCTACACATATTCAAACGGCCACATAATAACGATAAGTCCAAAACCTAAGCTATTCGAAACACCCCTTACCTACCTAATGCCTTTTCTTCACAGGTAAAAAATAGTTTCATCAAATCGCTGCAATTTCCTAATGTACAATCTGCATACTTTTGAATGACATTGCCTGAATTTCTAGATTCGATGTAAAACGGAGATCTAACATTAACGTATTGATAACATATCAATAAATTCATCAATTAATTAGACTTACATGTCTTTCAAGTGAAGTTGATTCGTCGTGATCCGTCACTGGAACGCCTTTTCGTATCCGTATAGGAGAGTTAACTTCCTGTGAAGAAATAAAGAAAATTAACATACCACAGCTTGGTCAACTATAATTCTCAGCAAGTCACTTGCATATATGATCATGTAATCTTAACTAATTATAAGGCATGTATGGTCAACTATGGTCAAGGTTGAAAAACTGAATTTCTCATAATACCAATTTTTCCCTTGCCACTTCTTATCCATCCTAATATAACACCAAAATAAAAACACACACAACACAAATACATACTCCACCCTACCACTTCTTTTCTCTCTAAACCAAAAACCTTCATCAGGTCCGCACACTAGCTTATTCCGCCGACGCCACAGTCACCGCCACCACAACCAACTGATTTCGCCGCCAACACTACTGTGTTTTGAGCTTGGTGGTTTCGTTGCTTTTTTGTGGTTTAGGTGGTGATTTTTGTCGTTTTGGTGTTTTAAACTTTTCTTGTTGTGTTTGACCGGATCTAAGCCCATGTAAACGGATCTAACTATTGGTTTGAACATTTATATGTGTTCAGATGTGTTTTAGTTAGGTGAGACTTTGGATTTTTTTTAATGTTTTTGGTTCTATTGTTTACATCTAAAATAAATTAATGTTTTGAGGCTCACCTATGAGTCTTTGTTGTATTTGCTAAACGTAAAATAATTTTACAGTAGCTTTGGAACTATCTTTAGTTTTTATAGATCTAAAGTTTTTTTTATAGATGTATCTTTCTTTTTATATATCTAAAGTTTTGAAGGTTATAACATATTTTCTTCAATGTTTAGTCGCCTCCACCGCTGATGGAATATTTCCTTGCCACCGCCGGAATCTGGGTTGCTATCGCCGGAAAATTTTTTGGTCGCCGGAAAAGGTTACCGCCACCGGAAAAAATTTGAGGTATTTTGATACAATTATGATTTTTAAAGATTACTTTTATAGATCTATAATATTTTTCATTGTATATAGTTTTATTGATTTTATTTATAGATTAGCCGGAAAAGGTTACCGCCACCGGAAAATTTTTTGGTCGCCGGAAAATGTTTTTTTAAGATTAGAACCGATCTATCTTGAGAACATTAGAATTGATTGCGGTCCATCGATACAATTGGGTCAAGCCTATTCAAAACACAGTATAATGACCCTATGAACTAATATTATTACATGAAGTGGAAGATGGGATGAAAAGGAAGTGCATGTCTTGAATATGTTAGAAAAAGTATTAAATATTATATCTTTTATTGACTTCAATTTACAAAAATGGATCTTTTTTCATGTTGATGATGCAGGTTAGATGAAGCTAGACAGCCACTTTCGTTAAATCTATTTTTTGTTTTGTTTTTTTTATACATTTGAGCTTTTTAAAAAGTTATTTTTTATTAATCTTACTTGAATCTATTTTTTTGCAAGGATTTTTCTATATATATATATATATATATATATATATATATTATCTCATCTTATGGTTTTTAATCTCATCTTATGGATTTTTTTCGTAGGTCTATCTGCAGTTGTTGCTGGAATCTGGTGCTATTGTGGCAGGATTGATATACTTTGTGTAAAAAATTAAGTTATAAAGTGACGTAAATTTGTGTATATGTGTATTGTAAATTGATATTTGTCAATTAAGTTTGTTATGTAAATTTCATAACTCATTTAATTTTGTCTAAAATCTTTTTTTAAATTGTGTAACTAAAAATTTGTCAATTAGTGGAAATTTTGATGAGTTGGTTGCATAAATCAGAGTGTGAAAATTTTATTTGGGCTATAGAGATGTAGTGTCTATTGGTTGTGCAAATTGGTTAGTCAAAAATTTAGTTGGCTATGTAAATTGTTTAGTGAATTTTTTTGAGGAAAATTTTAAAAGTATTGGAAAGTGACGGGAAAATTTTGTAGATCTAACAAAATTTTGAATTTTTTGAGACTTTTTGTAATTTGAAAATTTTGAATAACTTTTTGAATGTTTAAAAGTTGAGCATTTATATTATTCATAAAAGCAAATAATGATTTATGATAAATTAATATTTAGAAACGCCTTTTATAAAAAATTCTAAAAAGTAAACGTAAAAAAATTATAAAACGGAAAAGTTGAATAGAAACATATTCAAAACTATCGATCAGTATAAAACTTGGGCCCACCATTAATTCCAACATCAATTATTATTTAAAAAGTTACGGGGGCCCATTCACCCACACATTCCTCTTTTAGTGTAAATTGAAAGTTCAAATTTGTTGAAATTTGGGATTTTTGGGCTAAACAAAAATTGATGGGCTCAATAAAACTATTGCTTGAAATTGTGCTTCTTAAGCTTCAAGCTGTCAAGCATTTCATCACCCTATGTACTCCTCTTTAAAACTGTTTAAATAAATAACTTGCCCCTTTTATTTATAACTTGGTATATAGCAGTTATCGAAAATTTGAAAAATAAAAGATTTATATATAACAGTTATCGAAAAATGTGGATCTCGAAACTTGATTGACTAGAAATATGAAATTTGAATTTGGATAAAGATGAAATTAGTTTAAGGGGCTTGCAAAGTTATTACCCAAGGATGACACAAAAAAGTAATCATTTGAAGTAGGGGTCGTGGGGCATCAAAATATGATTCACACACCCACGTTAAAGATGAGAAGTCTCTCATCACATTTTCGTAAGTTAGGCTTGAACAAGTATTGGAGGTTGTATTGTTAGGACATGCCTAATACTTTCGTAGCACCATAAATTGGGATGACATTATATTTAAAGCGTGATGACCAAATCCTTCGACTGATGCATCACGGGCCGCCTTAAAGACTATATTTTGCAATATAAAAGGAATCAGAACGATGTCATTATTTTCTTTGATCGGCCACTTTTTATGACAAAGAACAAGGAAACATTTTCTAGGAAAGTTAGCCTATTACATTGTGTAAGATCAAACAAGTCGAGAAAAATCTTAATCTATACTAACGCCCCATGTCCGCAGAAACAAATATCACAAGAGACGATGAAGGTGAGTGCGCGGATAGTACTAGGTTAGGGGCATGATAGGTAATCTAATTTACCTAACGGCAAGTATGCCTGAATAGTGAAGCACAAGTTTTATTTCGTTCAATTTTATGCTAGAAAAACGCAAAGCATTTTCTAATAAAGATGCTCGTGCAAGGCAAACGGGGAAAAAAGGGAAGACCAACTCTGGCTACTTTAAAGATGCCCGATTATTCTTTTAAGGAATCTCGATCCGGCAAATGGATTATGTAATGGCACGAGGTTGATATGTAAACGTTTTGACCCAAATGTCATCAATGCTGAGATTGCTGTTGGACAACACGCTGGAGTTAGAGTGCTCTTGCCAAGAATTCCTCTTGCTCCATCTGAAGAAGACATGTTCCCTTTTAAACTAAAGAGAACACAGTTCCCTATTCGCCTTAGCTTTGCGATGACTATTAATAAAGCCCAAGGCCAAACAATTCAAAATGTGAGTGTCTATTTGCCCGACTCTGTTTTCTCGCATGGCCAGCTTTATGTGGCATTGTCTAGAGGGATATCCCGTAGAACAACAAAGGTATTGGTTAAACCAGTTAAAGAGTTCCGTCAAGCAGGAATCTACACCTCAAATGTCGTTTATCAAGAAGTTTTACGCGAAGAGTAACATGTGTTGTTAGTTTTTATCTCATAACAAATGTAATGTTTTACTTTCAGTTTCATTAAATGTTTTTATATGTTGTTTGATAGATGTTAAGAATTTTTTCTAGACTTTAGTTATCATGTAGTACAACCGTTTGCAATTACAATCTGATCGGTTCACGTTCTATTTTGAACGCTGCACAAAAACTCACCACAATATCACAAATCGTTAATTATTTGCCGCTACGAATTCCGTTGCTATGCACGGGTACTCGCCTAGCATGAATAATGGTTAAATTAATAGCAAATAAACTTGGGTCTGTGATGGAATACCTATTGGTATCATTTTAGAATGACAGTTAGCAACCTATGACGAAAAATGCAGCATAGGCACATAAATGATGCTCGCATGAGATGTAAATAGCATCATACAACCTGCAAAAAATATGTACGATGAACGTTGCAGTTCCACTTCCTCCCAATACTCTCGGTCCATGCCAATATATGACTTTGTCGTCTTGCTCTTCGATTCTCATAAGTAGTAGCTTTTGTAATAGTAACTCGGAAACTATAGATAATATAAGAATCAGGAACCATTATTCGCCAAATGTAATACAAAAAAAATACATGTACAACAAATTACCTATAACGGATTGGTGTGCGGCATCAACAGGTATGTGGGTACCAGCTAAATTAGCATACGTCTTCTGATTGACACCTATAGAAATAAAGGAATATGGTTTTTGAATCTGACAATAACAACGAACTCGAAATATTGAGAACATCCCAAAACCAATAGATACCTGGACCGTAGCGGGCACATTTCTGTCAGCCAGTACGTGTGCTCACGTTATGCAAGCTGGTATCCTGGCGCCCAAAATCGGCTGCAACAATAATCATAGCGAACAGGTCACTGTCATTTATTTTGGAAGGTAAGCGAAACGTATAAATTCTATAAAGATAAACGCACCAGATATATAACAAATAATCTCCAAACGTTGCAAACATTCTGTGTACTGTAGACTATTGAGAAGTTGAATCGCTACCAGTATCTATATTGACGCCTATACAATTAACAGATTATAGAATAAACTAAAAGATCAAGTCCTGTTCGTTTTGGTAAATTTGTCATTTAATATTTACATTCAGAGGGTCCAGCTTAAAAGGCATGATGAAAGACGCCGATGTGTGTGTGTGCCATTGCCAAAACACTCAAGGAGTCAAGGTTTATAACAGGCACATATATCAATTATTATTGTTGACATTATGTCGATGTTGTAGGCAATAAATTTAACAGAATTACACACCTCATTGAACGTAGGATCTCGTTCTATACTTGAGCTGAATTTTTGTTTCAACATATTGAATAGTGTCGTGTAATTATCGTTGGAAGTTATTAGTTGTTATATTTATTCTTTTGATGGTATTAGTTAACGAGAATTATTTTTTTAAGGAAAGTGAGCTTATTTATGCTTTTGATGTTATTAGTTAACCGAAAAAAAATTTAAGTAAGGTGAGCTTGACGTGTAATTATCATTGGAAGGTAATAGTTGTTTATGGCGTTTGAGTTTTGACATTGACTATATTTGATATTCTAATTACAATTCTGGCTAACATTGTGTTTAATATTTACCGTTTCTTCTGGTGAAAATGTTTTTACACCGTGGATGTAGTGTTGTCAGTAATGATGTCTGGCTCGATTAAAAAAAAAAAAAAAAAAAAAAAAACCTTTTTCAAATGCACTACCCGAAGCTGAATACACTTTTGCCAGAGATACCCAAAGTTTATTGGTATCAAGTATCGGGTAATATTTTCTATTCTCAAATTCTGATTAACCCGGCCTGTTTATATATGGTTATTCAATGGGTTTATGAGCTTATGGTAATCAATTTTTGTAAGATGTTCCTTTACTTAAAAATTGTACAACATCTATAAGTTTAACAAACATACGGGTAAGAGAATAGTACCGGGATAGCATGGAATAGACTGTTGTCAGAAGTGAAATGTCAGCAACACCTTCAACTACTACGTTAAGCAAGTGCACTTCAGTCCCTTATCCTTGTGGAAATTTATGTACGCCGACCACCTACGACGGCAACTGCTATATTTCCAATCGTTGATGTATATAAACAACTGACAGAACTTATTAACACCTTGTATAAGCTCTTAGGACCGTTTTGGACTCTAGGTTGTTTAGACCATGATCTAGGGTAAACTATGGTAAGCATAATGATAATATAGACGGAATATTCAATTGAAAGAATCAATACTATCACAACAAGGTTTTGCCAAACTTTCTCTTTGTTATAAAATCAGCCTCAATGCTATGTGATCAAATATAACACGATTACACTCTTATCAGGGATCAAAGATCCTTGAGGCTAAACAAACCTAACAACATCAGACCCCTTGTCTGATGTTCCCACACACACTCACTGTTTGATGTTTTACATTTGTAACACACTTTGTGTTTTTGAGTTCTAAGCACAGTAAAACACTCTGGTGTCTTCACAGATAACACATAGTGAAGCACAAAGACACACTTAACTTCTAAGCTAAGATCTCCCTTTTATAGAACAAAGGAGATCATTACAAACTTGATAAGTCTTATCTACTACTTGCTTATGTGTGTCAGTCATTAAGATACAACATGTATATGTGTTTACAACTTGTTGACTGAACACATATGAAAGATATTATCTACCGTATATAATTGACTCTTATACACAAAATATCTTTTTCATTCTTATCCATTAAGCAGTAGTATGAGTCACTCAGTTATCCATTCAGCAGTAGCTTCTTTTGCACTAGCAGTACCAACTGCTATCTTCTTTGCACAAGCAGTACTAACTGCTATCTTCTTTGAACCAGAAGTACTAACTCAAGTTAGTACTGCTCGTTATAACCTGAGCAGACTTCAACAATACACTAGCAGTAGAATAAAATACTCTAGCAGTAGAATCTTTTATACCTAGCAGTAGAATCTACTTGGTGTATTTTGCTTATCTTTTCAGTAATTCTTGTGTTTCATTCTTCTTTTTTTTTTTGATCATCAAATCTATGAAATATATAAAACCCAACAATCTTCCCCTATTTGATGATTACAAAACAAACACATTCTTGTACGAATTTCCCTAGACGAAGTAGAGAAATTGAGATAATTAAATCTCACCATGAATGAAACAATACTGTCTTCTCCTTTAATCTATGCTACCACAATATCTATTCCCCTTTTTGTTATCAATAAAAATAGGAAATATAAGCAGTAAAAACTTGGTGTAGCATATAAATGGTTAACCATCTGAACATTTAAGCTTCCCCTGAAACCCATATGTTAACCATTTGAATCTCCAATTATGTAGGCTTTATGACTGATGAAGAAAACTAACTATTACTAACTTGATGCTGAAGTGAAAGAAACCAACCTTGTGTCTTATATCTTGTACTAAATCTGACTTCGAACGTATACCCAAATAGATGTATAGGGAGACCGCAATCCCATGACAATAAACTCATCTTCTATGAGACACTGAGCACTACAATGTAACTCCTTTAAGTGTTTGTCATTTCGTAGTCACTTGAACGAACGAACAAGTTACCTTCTCACAAAAGGTATGATAAAACACAACCTTGAAAAATTCCACTTCATCTGCAAATAAGTAACACATAACCTTCTTCGCCAATGAAAATAAAAACAAGCCTTTAATCTTTTAAGAACATAACCCAACAATCTTCCTTCTGAGTGTGATTCTTCCCCTTTGTGTGTGTAAACAGAGATCTCTTTGAAAGAAAACCAAAAATTGAATTTTTCTTCCTTCTTTTTTTTTTAACAAAAACCTTGTAAACTCCTAGATCCA
This sequence comes from Artemisia tridentata subsp. tridentata, assembly GCA_021014915.2. Taxonomy (NCBI): domain Eukaryota; kingdom Viridiplantae; phylum Streptophyta; class Magnoliopsida; order Asterales; family Asteraceae; genus Artemisia; species Artemisia tridentata. The sequence goes on from CP139507.1 coordinate 305,897,296, forward strand.
GAGCCCCCCGCTCTGATACCACCTGACAGAACTTATTAACACCTTCTATAAGCTCTTAGGACCGTTTTGGACTCTAGGTTGTTTAGACCTTGATCTAGGGTAAACTATGGTAAGCATAATGATAATATTGGCGGAATATTCAATTGAAAGAATCAATACTATCATAACAAGGTTTTGCCAAACTTTCTCTTTGTTATAAAATCAACCCCAATGCTATGTGATCAAATATAGCACGATTACACTCTAATCAGGGATCAAAGATCCTTGAGGCTAAACAAACCTAACAACATCAGACCCCTTGTCTGATGTTCCCACACACACTCACTGTTTGATGTTTTACATTTGTAACACACTTTGTGTTTTTGAGTTCTAAGCACAGTAAAACACTCTGGTGTCTTCACAGATAACACATAGAGAAGCACAAAGACACACTTAACTTCTAAGCTAAGATCTCCCTTTTATAGAACAAAGGAGATCATTACAAACTTGATAAGTCTTATCTACTACTTGCTTATGTGTGTCAGTCATTAAGATACAACATGTATATGTGTTTACAACTTGTTGACTGAACACATATGAAAGATATTATCTACCGTATATAATTGACTCTTATACACAAAATATCTTTTTCATTCTTATCCAATAAGCAATAGTATGAGTCACTCAGTTATCCATTCAGCAGTAGCTTCTTTTGCACTAGCAGTACCAACTGCTATCTTCTTTGCACAAGCAGTACTAACTGCTATCTTCTTTGAACCAGAAGTACTAACTCAAGTTAGTACTGCTCGTTATAACCTGAGCAGACTTCAACAATACAATAGCAGTAGAATAAAATACTCTAGCAGTAGAATCTTTTATACCTAGCAGTAGAATCTACTTGGTGTATTTTGCTTATCTTTTCAGTAATTCTTGTGTTTCATTCTTCTTTTTTTTTTGATCATCAAATCTATGAAATATATAAAACCCAACAATCTTCCCCTATTTGATGATTACAAAACAAACACATTCTTGTACGAATTTCCCTAGACGAAGTAGAGAAATTGAGATAATTAAATCTCACCATGAATGAAACAATACTGTCTTCTCCTTTAATCTATGCTACCACAATATCTATTCCCCTTTTTGTTATCAATAAAAATAGGAAATATAAGCAGTAAAAACTTGGTGTAGCATATAAATGGTTAACCATCTGAACATTTAAGCTTCCCCTGAAACCCATATGTTAACCATTTGAATCTCCAATTATGTAGGCTTTATGAATGATGAAGAAAACTAACTATTACTAACTTGATGCTGAAGTGAAAGAAACCAACCTTGTGTCTTATATCTTGTACTAAATCTGACTTCGAACGTATACCCAAATAGATGTATAGGGAGACCGCAATCCCATGACAATAAACTCATCTTCTATGAGACACAGAGCACTACAATGTAACTCCTTTAAGTGTTTGTCATTTCGTAGTCACTTGAACGAACGAACAAGTTACCTTCTCACAAAAGGTATGATAAAACACAACCTTGAAAAATTCCACTTCATCTGCAAATAAGTAACACATAACCTTCTTCGCCAATGAAAATAAAAACAAGCCTTTAATCTTTTAAGAACATAGCCCAACAATCTTCCTTCTGAGTGTGATTCTTCCCCTTTGTGTGTGTAAACAGAGATCTCTTTGAAAGAAAACCAAAAATTGAATTTTTCTTCCTTCTTTTTTTAACAAAAACCTTGTAAACTCCTAGATCCAGAGCCCCCCGCTCTGATACCACCTGACAGAACTTATTAACACCTTCTATAAGCTCTTAGGACCGTTTTGGACTCTAGGTTGTTTAGACCTTGATCTAGGGTAAACTATGGTAAGCATAATGATAATATTGGCGGAATATTCAATTGAAAGAATCAATACTATCATAACAAGGTTTTGCCAAACTTTCTCTTTGTTATAAAATCAACCCCAATGCTATGTGATCAAATATAGCACGATTACACTCTAATCAGAGATCAAAGATCCTTGAGGCTAAACAAACCTAACAACATCAGACCCCTTGTCTGATGTTCCCACACACACTCACTGTTTGATATTTTACATTTGTAACACACTTTGTGTTTTTGAGTTCTAAGCACAGTAAAACACTCTGGTGTCTTCACAGATAACACATAGAGAAGCACAAAGACACACTTAACTTCTAAGCTAAGATCTCCCTTTTATAGAACAAAAGAGATCATTACAAACTTGATAAGTCTTATCTACTACTTGCTTGTGTGTGTCAGTCATTAAGATACAACATGTATATGTGTTTACAACTTGTTGACTGAACACACATGAAAGATATTATCTACCGTATATAATTGACTCTTATACACAAAATATCTTTTTCATTCTTATCCATTAAGCAGTAGTATGAGTCACTCAGTTATCCATTCAGCAGTAGCTTCTTTTGCACTAGCAGTACCAACTGCTATCTTCTTTGCATAAGCAGTACTAACTGCTATCTTCTTTGAACCAGAAGTACTAACTCAAGTTAGTACTGCTCGTTATAACCTGAGAAGACTTCAACAATACACTAGCAGTAGAATAAAATACTCTAGCAGTAGAATCTTTTATACCTAGCAGTAGAATCTACTTGGTGTATTTTGCTTATCTTTTCAGCAATTCTTGTGTTTCATTCTTCTTGTTTTTGATCATCAAATCTATGAAATATATAAAACCCAACAACAACAAACTTAGGTTACAGATAACGATGGAGGAAATTTATAGCAGAAGATGAAATTTGCTTGCCTCAATGGAATATGATGGCATAAAAGGTTCTAACAGGCACGCAAGAAGATAGACTACTCACTTCGAAGTTTTGATGTACGTGAAGCGGAAAAGGAGGTCTTGCTTGTAAAGCTTCCAGAAGTGGCTGACCTGTATTCATTGGTGATAGACGAATTTATTATTATTAATGGTTGTATTCATCTTCCAAAATAGCAACTCCAAATACAGAGCTGCAAGTTTGTGGACTTACTTGTAGGGTATGCATTTCCTCACCAGAGAGTTTATCGCCCTATTTAATCCATGCTTTAGTTTGACCTATGCAAATTTTCCTAATAAAAAGTAATTAATGATTAACAACGTAGGCATGACATTTCTGTAAGTAGTCTTATAACTTACCTTCTCCACGGCCTCCGCATATTGGCCAACACAATTACCAATATTTTCAGCCAAAGCTTTTTTTTTTTAATGAATCCGACTCAACACGTACCGTAATTAAAATATATAATGAAAAAGTAAGCGCGTGCATCTTTAGGTGTTACCATAGGTAATGTTGCATGAAAGTAAACTCACCATAGCAAAATATAGATACCAAATAGCCCAGTGTCTTTATAGTTATTATTGAAAGCCACACAACTCAATACTATTTGATGTAAATAAACATGATCCAATGTACCATTGAAAGCTAATATTATTTAGCATTTACATGAGTTGTACTCATGGGGCTGAAGTTATTTGGACCTTGCTTTCTCCACAAGCTTCCTTCCATTTCTCGGATAATAAATAAAGATCCAACTACAACACACAAAATAATCCATAAAGTTTCAAACTTGATTAAAAAAATCTATAAATGAAAAGCACTCATTTATCGCACACCTTATCAGCGTCTTGGAGAACAAGGGTGATCAAACCGCCACTGATCGCACCAGCAACATGAATATTGATACTACCATTATACGTAAAACTCTTTCCATAGCTTTGGTAAAATAGACTGGTGGATTTTCGATCCATTTGACGTCTTCATTTTTGTCGAGGTCGCATGTCCATAAGTAAATGTTGAACCTGGTAACAGTAGCAAACACATAGTAACGCCGCATTTAAACCAGATCTCAGAAAAAGATATAAATATGGAACCGTGAGTAATACACTTAATTACGTGATTGCTTACAATTAGGATGCCGTTTCCAATATAATCTGTAACAACTGGCTATCAAAGTCAGTCAAAGCTACCGTCTTAATCTTACCTACAAACCAGAAGATAAAGTTATATTCGGTCATGAGAAGAAATTAGTGAGAATGTAACACGATTGATTAAGATCAGACCTTCTTCTTTCAAATCTGTTAGATGTTTAAGGGCATCAAGATAACCATTGTTGGAGTAATCCCACCTGGTTCAAGAAGAAATAACGGCTCAACAATATTCCGTCTTATCACAGTGATACCTGTTAATTGTTACTCACAGGCTTGCAGCATGTAACATTGAAGTTGTGTGTACATAAGCCCAGGTTTTTGCACACTCACTCAGAAACACTGATGTTGCCCATTAGATTCACATATTGAGTAACTACTGCTTTTTATGAGCCTCCTGATAGTCGGCGAACAAATTCAGCATGGAAGCGTTCAGGATCCTTTAGATGATAGGTATTCATCAAAGGTGGCAAATTGGGCAGCTTGAGTAAATGGTCAAAAGTGGTTGGGTGACCCACATGCAGATTTTTATCCAGTATGTATGGTTACAAAAGTAATTAATAATAAGAAAATACTAAACAATAATACTAAAACGTAAGTGCATGAGTAACATTTGCTAATGTATGAAGTAAAAACATGCATAGATATCGGTTTTCTTGGTAGTGAAAAAGAAAGCGATAAACCTCAAAGCCAAGAACGAAGAGCTTTTCTTGGTTAACAGGAGTGATACAGCCTATGTAAGTAATGTATATTTCTGATCCAACTTCTATGGTGGATGACTATAAAGCAACAACAACAACATACCCAATCCCGTCAGGGCGGGGTATGAGGAAAGACTCTAAAGCAAAGCATAGAAAACTGATTTACCAGCTAAGAGAAGTTGAGCAAGAATGACAACAATCTTAGGAATGTGTGCAGGTTATCCTTGCAGAAAAGAGGAAGTCCGCGAATTGCTTGCACCCGTATATACAAAGAATAGCCATAAATAAACAAACATCAAAAATTCCGGCCTGAATGCATGTCTAACCAAAACGAATATCATGAACACTAATTAATGCATTATAATTCATTAGTTAATTAGTTTCTTACATTGAATTGGGGGTTTTCTTCTTCTTCTTCTACAAAACGCACATCTGAATGCATGTCTCAAACCAAAACGAATATCGTGGATACTAAATTACTAATTAATGCATTATAATTCATTAGTTAATTAGTTTCTTACCTTGAATTGGGGGTTTTCTTTTTCCTCTTCTACAAAACGCACATTATACAAATAAACTCCACCATGTTTCGAATAATTTTTCTTACACTACATGTTTCATACTTTATGATAATTAAGCTTATTAGGTAACAAATTATTCAGTATGAAATAACCTCATGATACTGAAATATGTTGTTAATGCTTTCATGGGTCTTCTTCTGTTTTTTCATACAACAAATAAATAAATGTTACATGTGGATATATATGAAAGTGTGATAAATTTATAAGAACTAAATGTTTACCCTGACACCATGGTTGGTTGTTGGTTGCTAACGCTCTGTTCTCAAGTTTAAATTTTAAAGAATGGAAGGGGGTGGAATGGGAAGGGCAAAGTAAGGGATGACATTGTGAAGAAAGTGGTTATTGCACTTTGTGTTCTTGAGTTTTTATTTTAAGTAGAAAGGAAAGAAAATGGATAATAACAAAATTACAAATTTACCCTTGAAAAGTCAGCCCAATTTGGATCAGTTAAAAAAATTTGCTCCAAGATCCAAGTATAAATGATAGCTTTTGCAGATAATTAAATCCAAGTACGATAGCTTTTGCAGATAACTAAATCAAAATGGGTCAAAACATTTGCTCCAAAATCCAAGTACGATGCTAAGAATATAACTTTATAAAAGTGATGATTGAAGAGATTGGTAGCAAAATGCGCAGATGAGAATATTGAATATGTGTGGTTGGATTAATAAATGTAAGGATTTGTGTGTCAGAATTAAATGATTTGCTCAAAGTTGCATTAGCGATGAAACAAAATTTATTTTTGAGGATCGAGCTATCAATGATTTGCTAAACATGAGGATATAATAGTAATTTAACAAAGGCTCATGTTGTTAGTTATTCACTTCCCCTCCTGATCCTCTCAATTTTGGACGGAACACATATACACACAAAAGCCCATCCCTTCCCTCTCTCCCACCTTCCCGTCCCTTACCTTTCCATCTTAAAAAAACTCACGAACGCCCCTTTTTTTGATTTCCCTTCCCATCCCCTTCCATTACCTAAAAAAAAAAAAAAAAAAAAAAAAAAAAAAAAAAAAAAAAAAAAAAACAACACTCGAGAACAGAGCGTAAAAGGATCAGGGGGTTAGTGAAGTAGGGTTTGTTGAGGTGAGGCTGGTAATGAGGGTTTTGTGGTATAACATAATGAAGAGAGATCGAGTTGAGGGTTTTGCTACATACAATCTTTTCCTATTTTGTATGTTTTTTTAAAAATCCGGTATAAACTTTTTGTAAACATTATAGTTTTGGCTTTGCAGTAAATAAATCAAAAATTAAGTTGATCCAGTTGTAAAAATAGTTACTAATGTATCATAAGATCCTAGGTTCGAGTCCAAGCACACTTAATTTTTAGATTAATTAAATACGAATTTTAATTAAAAAAAAATTATGAACAAAATGTGCTTAGGTAGAATTATGAGGTGACATTTAAGGCCGCTTACTGGGCATTATGTGGTATTGATGACGTCATACACATTCTGTTATATATATATATATATATATATGTGTGTGTGTGTGTGTGTGTGTGTGTGTGTGTGCGCGCGTCAAATTTGTGAAAATAAAAACTTAAAAAAAACAGATGGGGTAATTAATTAAACTTTAGTGGTTGAATTTTAAATAAGTTTTATGAAGTTAAGTGTAAACTTATAAGTTTTCCTATTTTTTAAACACTCAAAAAAAAAATTAAATCACCCCCTTAAACTTTATACCCCCTAGATTTTATATTTTAAAATACAACATATATGTTGTTTTAAAAATAAAAATGTATATTATCTATACTATTATATAATACATGGATAACCAATCCTAACTCTAAGCCTAACCCCTAACCAAAAATTAAGATAAGGAAAACGTAACTCCAAGCCTCAACTCTTAACCAAAAATTAAGATAAGGAGCTACAATCATGAAGTGACAGGTGTCACTTCTCAATTAAAAAATCACCTTTATTTTCAAATTGAAATATCTTTTTATCTATTTATTTTCTAATTTCACTATATTTTTTAAAATTTTATGCTCTTTAATTCAACATTCATTTTGATATATTTTTATGAGTTTTTAGTTTTTAGATTTTTAGGGGTTTATTTTATTTTAATTCAAATTTTTACAACTTTAACCTTTATTTCAATCAATACAATCCTGATTCTTCAAAATCATATACTTTTTTAGGGGGGCGGGGGTGTTTGACGGGTAAGAGATTGTGAGGGTACTTCTATATGCGGGAATAATGATGTCACGGGAAAGCTACAGGAAACCCAAGCAAACACATACAACTAACACATATACATTCGGACTGTTGTGAAACAAATTCACTAATCGGGTAGGGAATTTTGGGGAGAGTTGGGCTAGCAATTCATTTACTATTCTTATAATATAACTATATTTATCGCCGCCGCTGTGCGCAGGTATCCAACTAGTTTTAAAAATACCACATGTATATGCACGAGATATAAATATAAAATAAAAACACGTGTTATTGTACGTACAAGAACAACACATGTTATTTCTCTTTATGAGTTTCAGTAAGGATATCCAAATTTTTTTTTTTTTTTTTTTTTTTTTTTTTTTTTTTTTTTACTATCTACATTTTATAAGGACTCATATTATTACTTTTTATAAGTTTAACACATGCATAAACGGGTTTCAAAATTAAATACGACTAAATTATTATTAACGGGAATATAAAATTGAAACGTAAACATGTGTTACTGTGACATGAAAATAGATATACACAACTGTACTTATAACAACGACTCATGTAATTCCTATTTAAAAGTTTATATAAGGATATACGGAAAAACATTTTAAATTTTTTTTTTAACTTCATCAACGGTTATTATGTGTTATTAAACTCGCATATTGTGTTCATCATGATATCAATAGTTAAATTTAGACAGCAACATCAACTTCAACATTCATGTCCGTTAAACAAAGTTAAATCTTTCATCCAACAAAAATCTCTTACAGAATATTAATCGATATTAATATATAATGAAACTCTTATATCACAATTATTAGTTGTACTTATATCACAATTACAAAACATGAAACACTAGAAACTCTATATATTCGCATATTAAACGAAAATTTTAAAATAAATTTGATTCATGTGGAAACACCGTACGTGCACAGGACTTATAACTAGTATATTAAATAACAATTCTACCATTATAAAACGATTTTAAGCAAATTATATTATTTCTATATGGGCCAGGCCCAATGAGCCGACGAATTTTAGGGTTTGACGTTTTCACTTGCTAATTGTTATCTTCTACCATTTGCGTATTTGCGTATACTGTCAAAGCTTCAACTTGATTATTACAATGATGGATGTACAAAAGGTAAAAAGGAGGACATTTTGGTAATTTTAGTGAGGAAGTAAAATCTTGTTTCACAAAAGCTGGTGGAGAGATGCTTTTGCAAAAACCACGTTTTGATGTCCTAAAAATGCATATAAGTGATATTGACTTTTTTTTGCCAAACATTAAAGATGGATTTTTTGCGTTTTAAAAACGTGTTAATCAGATAAGCAGCCGCAAAACACAATTTCAAACACCTTCTAATATTGACACGTATAGTCTCATATACATACGTGAAAGAGTTATAAAATGAAAGTGAAAATAATTAAAAAATAAAATAAAAGACTAAAAATATACCCAATTGATGCTCTTTAATTAATTAAACTTATTATAAAAAAAGTAAATAAAAAAATAAAAAAATAAAAATTGAGAACACAAAAGTCAACAAACATATTATAAAATGGTTAATATATTTAGAAACCTCATACACATGGAAATATATTTTCTAAAAACGTTAACTTGGTCTCAAAAACTACACAACGTATTTATTGTAATATATAGACTATAGCCTAACAATTTAGAAAGAAATTAAGATGAATTGCATGTCATTTACAACAACTATATTTTTCTTTATTGTTTTTTGGTATTCTTTTATAATCTTCTGGTTGGTGACATTTATAAATATGGATGCATTCACGTTGTGCTTTTAGTTAAGCAACAATGAATTTCCATTTCTCAGTATCAACAATTTTAGCAACTAGCTTTTCTGTTGTTATAATAGCTTTCATACTTCGCATCCGCAACAAAAAGTGGGCTAATGATGACAAGAATAGAAAAGCACCACCTCAAGCAAAAGGTGCATGGCCAATAATAGGACACTTACACATTTTAGGTGCATCTCAGCTCCCTCATAAGGTCTTAGGTGATATGGCAGAAGAACATGGCCCTATTTTCACCATCAAGCTTGGTTCTCACCAAGCTTTGGTGGTCAGTAATGTAGAGTTAGCTAGGGATTGCTTGACTACAAATGACAAGGCATTTGCAAGTCGACCCAGAGCACAAGCATTTGAACTCATGGGGTATAACTATGCCGTCTTAGGATTTACTCCCTATGGGGATTACTGGCGACAAATTCGTAAGGTAATTGTGCTCGAAATGCTCTCTCAACGACGAGTTGAGATGCTTGGAAATATACGAGTATCAGAACTCAGAGCATCGATAAGAAGTCTTTATGATGCTTGGTTAAAGAACAATAAGAGTGGAAACTCTCATATGGTGAAGGTGGACATGAGTCATTGGTTTGGAGAATTGGTGTTAAACATTTTGGTTAGAATTATTTCAGGAAAGCGTTTTGCGGCCAATGATGAAGAAGCAACTAGATTTCAAGTAGTCATCAGAAGATTCTTTGAGTTATTAGGCGCGTTTGTGGTGTCGGATTTTGTCCCTTATCTCAAGCCTTTAGATTTGGGTGGATATACCAAAGCAATGAAGGCGACAGCAAACGAGTTGGACAACATTATTGAGGGATGGTTCGAGGAGAAAAAAGCTCAAAGAGAGTCAGCAGTGCCACATGAAGGAAATCAAGTCTTAATGGATGTGTTAATTTCTACTCTTGAAGGCGCTTCTGATAAGGAATTTCCCGGGTTCGACCATGATACCATTGTGAAAGCAACATGTCATGTAACCTTAAACTTCCTTATCACCTTATTTTGTAATCTATTCCATTTTTTTCTACATTTTTAGGCTAAAATGTTGATCGACTATAACATAATCCAATATCTTTTTGTGTAAACTCCTTTTCGCAGCAACTCCTAACAGCTGGCTTAGACACGACATCTGTGACTTTAACATGGGCATTAACATTACTCCTCAACAATCCAAGAACATTAGAACTAGCCCAAGCTGAAATTGATGAGCATGTCGGAAGGGACAGGCTCGTGGAGGAGTCAGACGTGAAGAACTTGGTCTACCTTGAAGCGATCGTAAAGGAAACATTGCGTTTATACCCGGCTGGACCTCTCTCAGTACCTCATGAGTCCATAGAAGACTGCGTTGTTGGAGGCTACCATATCACAAAAGGTACTCGTCTCTTGGTAAATCTTTCCAGGCTTCATCGTGATCCGAATAATTGGTCAAACCCCAACGAATTTCAGCCTGAAAGATTCTTGACAAGTCAAAAGGATCTTGATGTAAAGGGAAACCATTTTGAATTGATTCCCTTTAGTAGCGGTAGGCGGATGTGCCCTGGTTATTACTTAGCACTCCAAGAGTTGCGGATAACTTTAGCTAGTTTGATACAACAATATACGCTAAAAAAACCATCGAACACACCAATTGATATGACTGAAAGCGGGGGAATTACTATTGACAAAAAAACACCACTTGAGGTTCTTCTTGCCCCCCGTTTATCACTTAATTTGTATGATGATGCTGGTAAATGACATTCCACCTTCAAATCATTACACTCCTCAGGTTTCTGCAACTTCTTCCTGCTAATCTACGTGCTCAGTCATCGCCCGTGATATGGTTTGCGAAACATACAAGCTTCATTATTATCTAATAAATTGAAATAATATCTAGTTCTAATAAGATTGATTATTATGTACTAAACTCGTATGGTGTATTTTGCTCATATATGTATTATCTAAATGTCGAAATGCCTTTAACCAAGTCTTTTTGGTTTACATATGTTTAACCGAACAATTGTAAAACTTAATTCAAAAGACTACAGGTTTAGTTTTATAATAGAGCAATGTCATGTTTTAAAAATTAAGAGCTACAAGTGTCATAAATCACTATACAATAATTAAAAGCCAAAATTATGTTACTCCTCTAATGCATGGTACAAAAAATCTTACTCATTGTACAAGCATTTTAAAACAATAAATGAATATTACCATCGTAATAAAGAAATGTGTTATATTATAATTATATTGGCGAGTACCCATGTAACCAAATAACCCACAATAGCATACAATTGAACCTACACAATCATCTTTATACATTATAGTAGTACATGCGCAATGCATCGAAACCAAAAAGGGGCAAAGCAACAATGGTGGTGTTTTGATATACGGTAATAGTGATGACACGTCGTAGTTGGTGATAATGTGAAGACAAAGAAATGTCAATTATTAATAGTGCAAAAACATCGTGGTTGACTTCACCATCTCAAGCGAACATCTTTTCTTTCACCACATTAATAAATTGTACACAATCACTCTCTAAAATAAATTTATCATCTTTTCATGGTGTTTTTTATACTAAAACAAATAACTTATAATGGTTATTTACTTAATTTTATTTTAAATGTTTCCAGTTACAATCATCTATATTATTAATTATATAAATTAATTTTGTTTTAAAGAATATGTTGGTTACTAATATTAATATTTGATCAAATATTTTCATAATAGACATGTGTGTAGGCTGAATTTTTAAGCATTTCTATTTAAGAAAAGACCTGAATGCTTTATAGAGTACTATAGATGGATAACTCATTCTGTATGGACAAGTATAACAAAAATTTTACTTTGACTGAAAGTTAGTTTATATAATTCGGTTAGTCTTTTTATAACCAACGTATTGATCAACATTAAATGTTTATGTCAGTTTATAGTCTTTAGAAGTAAACGAGGATTTCAATCCGTGCGTTGCAGTTGAGCATTTGTATACGATAGTATTGTATTGTTTCATTATATATATTTTGCTGCACGAAACTAACCGTTAATGTAGGTTAAGCCTTTATAATTTGATCCATGGATTCACTTGCAACGAAGGTCAGTAAACAAGGGGATATAACAACCATAGGGGAACAACGAGCTAGGGGGATTGAAGTACACAGTATAACTTCATTAGGAATGATGCACGCTCGCCTCTTTGGGGAGAACGAAAGTTTACACATGTATTGTAGTAGCATGCTCCAAGAACACACCTTTTTATTTCGACAAAAAGGGGAGAAAGGATGTAAACAAGTAACTTTTATATTTTACTTTATGTTATGGTTTACATATTTTATCATCATCAGAAAGGGGAGATTGTTAGTGAATATATCACGATATTTAATCTATACAGTCTCTTATGTTTTGGAAACATGTAACTTGTATTACATAACGTAAAATGCGCAAGTTACTTGTAACCACAAATCATCAATGCATACACTCATCAACACCTCTCGCCATCTCGAGTCCTCGTATGCTTCAACACAAGTTCGAATATGTTTGTTATGTTGGATTATGATCAAACTATTTAACAAACCATTGAGAATGTTTAAAATACATTTTAGAGTCAAGTCATACATTTTGCATTTACATACAAGTGCACAACTTGTTTTTCAAACTAAAAATTTACTTGCATTCCATTTTAGCAAGTAAACAAAGTTAACTTGCATATTTTATTTTTGCTAGTAACCTAATAAGGTTACTTACACAGTTGAATAAGTAACTAAATATGGTTTACTTGCACATTTCATTTTAGCAAGTAAACAAAGTTAACTTGCACGTTTTATTTTTGTAAGTAACCAAATAAGGATACATACACATTTTATTTTTAAAAGTACTACACATCTTACTTTAAACAAGTCACTTTACATTTTATTTTAGCAAGTAATATTATTTGCACATTTTATTTTAGCAAGTAGCATTACTTGCAAAGTTTGTTTTAGCAAGTAATATTACATGCACATTTTATTTTAGCAAGTAACATTATTTCAATATTTTATTTTAGCAAGTTACTTATACATTTCATTTTGCATGTAATTTAAACATTTGATTTTTTTCATTTAACAAGATTATTTTTTTCCATCACTAGTTACATCATCAAGTTGACTTTTGTGTTTAGTCACATCAAATATTACCAAATCTAAAAGTTGACTTTTGTGTTTAGTCACATCAAATCTTACCAAATCTAGAAGTTGATTTTTTTTTTTTGAAAGGAGAATTTTATATATATACCCACAAAATTTGCAATTAGTATCATAATGCCATGGACACCCCCATGCATTATCAGAGATAAAAAAAACCTTACTATGATCAAGGCATTCTAAACTACATTGTAGAAACAAGCATATACTATCAGAAACAATACAAGAACAAAACAATATAACTATCTCAACATTACTAGTGATCACTGCTTCTCTACAGCTTCAACTTCCATCTAGCCTCAACTTCTTGACAGAGCTTGAGTCTTTGACAGTAAAACTCAGCATTTTCATTCCAACTATTTACTTTATAGAGTTTAAAACTGTCTTTTCATCTCTCTTTTCTTATATAAACATCCTTTTGTTCCCTTCCAAAAACATGGAAACATTGGTGCTTTCAAATCACTTGGTCCTTGCATGGTTTCCAACATTTCTTTAGTCTCGGGAATCTATAAATGTGCATAATTTCTTCAATTCTTCCACGTTTCTTCATCTTTTCCTGTACTTGGCTACATTTTTACTTACATACACACTTATTCATGATTAAGTAACAAAAATATATAAATATAACAAAATATGATGCACAAAACTAACGATAACGTAACTGAAAACATGCTCATTCTGAGCGTTATCAGGGCTGAAAAACTAGTTATTTAGAAAGAGTATCTAAAGCCCATGCGTGGTTCCCCCTTTTTCCTTCTTGATGCACTGTCCGTCGCGTATGTGATAACGCGTAGTCGAGCAAATTTGAAGAGGTTTGATTGTTGCGACCACCAAACGAATTTTTGTGTGTATGAAAGCGTGTTATGGGGTTTGTTTGTGCGGCGAGTTTAATGTTAAACACTACGAAAGTTTTTATAGTTCATGGATTGCCCACCCTGTAACCATCCCAGTTCAAGTGGGGTTTGGAGATAGGATATCCATAGGGTGCTGATTTTGCCATCACTAATCATAATGCAAACACCATTGTGCTATGATTGCGCTCCCCAAATATAAGATGTACAAAGCAAAATCTTTTAGTCAAATGTCACACATGTGTCTAACAAACACATGACTATACCAAAGGTTGTTCTTGATTAATTAGTAACCCCCTCATACCTATGGTTCACAACCTTAGTTTAAACAGCAACCCTCTTCTAGAAATAGATGTACCCATTTTTTATAGCTAGTAAGAGTCCAATATCAAACACATGAGCAAACAGATATTTGTTGATTAGTGATCAATATTGTACAAGGAGTATGTTTAATGAGAATATGATTTAGCTATAATTATGTTACTGTAGTAAACAAGAGCAAGTCTTTTGGAATATGCTACCATTTGAGAAAATACAGCCAAGGGGAAATTGTGCATATCGCACAAAGTAACAAATAAAAAAATTACCTCATTATTTGAAATCAAGTTGTTAAATATTTGTAATAAATCATGAAATTCAAAACTCGTATGTAGGCATAAAATATACACAACGTCATGGACAAAATTGTTGATTGAAATTTTTTACTCTAGCACATGAAGCAAAAATCTTTTGATTTATGATACTCTACGGCTGAAGACAGTTTAGAGCCCGTTTGGTTCGTAGATGGGTTTAGGATTTAGATTTGGATTTGATATATGTATAAACTTAATTATTTTAAAATTTAATGTATAATTTATTGAAAGAAATAATATTTTGATATAAAGTAGAAGAGAGAAGAGATAATGATAAAAGATAGAACCCACTAAATTATAAAACCCAACTTCTGTATGGATTTCAAAATGGTGAGACCATCCGGTTTTATCCCTAATTTCTAAATCCAGTTTTTAAACCAATAGTGGGTTTTGGCCCTTTTGAGTTTTGACTCCAAATCCCAAGCCAAAGGGGATACCAAACACACACCCTTAATAAATCCGTTTGTTGACTGAAAACAGAAAATCATGAACACAGCTGAAAGCCTGAAATGTTTCAAGCTCAGCAGTCAGCACCAAGTCAAACACACTGAAGCAGATTAGTTATAGATCTTGGGTTGTATGTCTATGAACACAATAACGTTATTTTATATCTCGAGGGCAAAGAAGCCAAAGTCCATCACACAAGCCAATAAACAACGCAGCAAATGGACTCATTTTAAGGCCATTCAACAGTATCAAGCCTTTGCAACAACCCATAAGCAAAGCCTCCAACTGTTTACAGTTACATTTATCGTTTTTTTCTTAAAAGACTTCACCAAATAAGTTTCTCATCATAATTTGTTCCATGAAAAGCAGCCGAATAAACAACCATTAAATCTCTTAGGATCGATAATGACCTTGTGATGGAGCCCTCTCTGAACCATGCCTTTGCCGGAAGATGGCACCAGACCCACCACCGCCACCACCCGCCTGCTGGAAACCCCACCCAGGCATTACCTGTGGGTCCCTTTCCCACATATGGTGTAATGTATTTTGCAGTGAGCTTTCTGCTTCCTGAAAGCCACTTCTAGCATTTGACGAACCTGATGTTGGGAGGTAATAGATGCCTCCACGAATCTGGTCAGATGATGAACCTACTTGACCCATTTGTGCCTGACTGTTGGATCTTCGTGACCCAGATACCATGGGTGTTCGCAAGCCAGGTAAGTTGCTAGGTTGCTGAAAATAGGCCTGAAGAGCCTGGTTCCGCTCGCGTGCTCGTGCAGCACTCCCTGGGTAAGGATGAATCATCGAAGAACCAACAGCACTAGGAGCTCTAGAAGCAGAACTGCAAAAAGGACTCAAAATATAACTATACAGAGGGAGAACATCCTTATTAAAAAAAAAAAAAAAAAAAAAAAAAGCACACGCACACACTAATTGATAACAACAAAAAATAAATTGACAGATGTTACAATTTTAGATGATTTACTATTGAATGGGCAAAATCGGCCTATGTTTAATCTATAATGGGTACAAAAATTAACTTGATAGGAAACAAGTCGAATGAGTTGAAAGTCCCCATAAGTCTATCTTCAATACCTACAAGTCTACAGCCTCCTAAATCGTGCTAATAAAAAAATTTAGATTATTATTGCAATAAAAAAGTAGAAACATTTACCAAAACGTGTTACCCGGTCAAACCTCAAAGGTTTTTTGATGATCCGTACCAAAAAACAACAATCCAGCCAAAAACTGTATTCACCCGTTTCCCAACCCATCTTGCCGACCCACAAGTCTCACAGGATCTAAAAAATTATATGGAAGAGTATATCGAGGCAGAGACAACTAAGTACAGAGTTTATACCTTTGACCAACAATAAATGGATGAACATATGAGCCACCTGATCTTGGCATATCAGGATTAGTCCTTGCTGGTCTTCTGGGCATAATAGATGGCATGGAGGGTTGATCAGCGCCACCTACACCTACACGGTTGATTGATGTAGGAAAAAGGGTGTGATAGCGGACATCCACAGTGGGCAGACCATAAGAATTTGGCATCTCACTCGATGCTGATTGGCTGTTCCATTGATTATTATTGTAGGTAGGACCATCAGCAACACTTGCACTGGAAGTTGAGGATGATGATGAAGGGTGAACTGGTTGAACATAAGTAATATATGGACACAGATGAGTAGCAGCAGATGATATATGTTCAGTAAAGATTGCATGCTGTCCAACAAGATCATGATCTAAAAATGAAAGATAGAGAAATTATTGAGTTTCGGTAACTTGAGGTATAGTAATTATAAAAAGTAATAAAATCTTACATGCCGTCGTTGGAAATTCCCCTTCACTGAAAAGAAAAAAATCAGAAATTGAAAAATAGAGTTAGTGTTGCACACGTAAACGCATACACACAAAAGAAAAAAAAGTGCCGGTGTTGCATGCATCAAACGCAAACTATCACATGGATTTATATGAACAGTCCAACATGTTGAAGTAGACAGGAATGAAGTTAGACATGCAGTAATTGATGGTCGTTCAGAGCTCCAGTTCACTTATATTTTGTAAGATTATTTCAAGATAAGACGCTTAATTTATAGTAATTAAACAATAACCATTATAATGTGATTATAAAGTGAAACATTTAGATCAACAAGCACATCCAAGTATCCAACAATCTCATATTCACGGTAAGTTATTTTTCAGCTTATGCAGACTTATAGTATACTGAAGAAAGTTCACACGTGGCCGATTTCCTTTGCCTAGAATCCTAAAAAAAATGTTCCTGCAGTAATTAATGGCCACTTAAAGCTCCATTTCACTTATATTTTATTTCAATATAAGACGCTTAAATTATAGCAATTAAACATTAACCATTATTTAATGTGACGATTGTAGAGTGAAACATTTAGGTCAACAAGCACATCTGATAAGTTATTTTTCAGCTTATGCCGACTTATAGTTTACTGAAGAGAGTTCACACGTGGCCGACTTCCTTGTCTAAAAGCTAAAACGAAAATGTTCCTGCAAAGTTCATACCACTGTTTTTTTCCCTGCAAAATCATGTAAAATGCTAAACAAGAAAAATTACTCCCAAGCTTCATATCCATCATATAGACCAATAACTCTTAATATACAGTGTCTTTGTGTATGTATTCCTATAGTAACTGATACATATACTAACTACTAAGATGGTAACAATATTAGTAATTTATTTAAGCACGGTTGATACTAAATATACATGGATATACACATAAGCCATGGCAGCCTCAGTTGGTAATACTTCGAGTTTCTGCTTCCTGTTTAAAATCTTAAAATTGAACCACACAATAATTGGTGTTTCACTAACAGTTTTTTTCAGATACCATAAAAAAAATTCCACAATTATGTTACTAGCTGTTATAACGAGCAAACTTGATTTTGATGTATTCATGATTTACACAACCAGTTTAAACTAATAAGGACCCATTATTTTACTTTATAAGATTGAACTTTTTACAATTATTAAAACTTTCTTCTTCTTTAAATTTACATTCTATCTTTTCGAGAAGAGACAAATTAATTGTTAAACAAGTTATGGATTTTGTTAAACAATCACAGATCTAGCACTGCAGATATATGTAACTAGAAACAGAGAATGTAGGTGTTAGACCGCTACCAAAAGAGGCTGGAGCAATAAATTTTGGAATGGAGCTCAATGTATAATATTACTCATTACTAAATGAGTAAATGGTTAAAACAAAATCAGAGAGATAGCTGCTTTAGTTTACTCAACATGTTTGCAAACCAACACCAGACTTAAGTACTAAAATCGGAGAGATAGCTGGCTCAATTTAGTGGAATAAACATGCATTTTATGTTTTAGATTTCAGGTTCAGTTTGGCCATAAGTTTAGCAGAAGCCCAGGACATTATTATCAACTTGAAAAATTGAGCAAAATCTTTTCATTACACGTCCAACTGACACGGTCATACACTTTCATGATTTCAACAAGCATAAAGGCAAGCTAAATGAAACAGTGATAATGAGAGATTATAACAATGCAATTCTACCTATTTTTTTTTTTCGCAGATCAAGATAATAAATTAACAGAGGTGCAAAATCAAGAGGGTACATGTGCTTACTCAAAAGAAGCAGCAAGCCGAGCAAATCCATTATAGGGGCACCACACTGACTGCAAAAAAGAAAAGACACGCATCTGAGACATCTTTCTGATATGATTGTTCATAATAAAAATTATGGCTCTAATTTTAAATATACAGTGATCGCAAATATTATGCAGTTTATAAATTTGATGGAGAAATTAACGATTTCCAGTGCATTAATCTAAAATGAAGCTTTTCAACATATTCACAAGTGCATCCAATCACTTATCATGTTCCCCACATATATACCTCATCATATACACCAAGTATGATGTGTCATACGACAAACCATGACCTTGAATCTCCCAAATGAATTTATTTACACCCAAAGACATGACGAAAGATGCTTTAACTTTAACCAGTTTTAGTTCTTTACCTATAAGCCTTGTTAGCACAGTATAGGAGAAGAATGCCACCTGCTATTTACTGTTTCTAATACCGAAATAGGAAAATTCGGTATATAATTTATTAGACCTGTTGTAAGGATAAAAAACCAGCATATTAACATCGTACACACTATCTTTTAATAGTATAGTGCATGCAATACAAAATACAATAAACAGGCCAAATCTGACCTGTATAAAACTGCTCATCTTGACCTTTTACAGAATCTGCCCGACCCACCCATTTTGCCACCTCTATTTATAGGTAATCTGACAACTTATATAGTCCAACTGAATTCGGAAGTTCAACTGTCAATGTGATGGTTTCCAAAAGAAGAGATTTTACCACTCCATATGGAGAATGTGAGAGGAGCTATAAATCAAAGTAAAGCGATAAGGAGATGTATCTTACTGTTTCAGGTACGCTTAGCTCATACAGATCTTCATCATGTGCCCAGTCATCAATGCTGAACTCATGATATGGTCGACAACCATTTGCAAAAAGCCACTGGCCTTTCTCGATTTTCCTGCAGTTGGGGCATTGCATCATTCCCTTGACATTAAATGCAGAACCAATGCAATCTGCAATCAACACAAGAAATAAACCATATAAGCTCTCCTAAAAGGCTAAAAGTACTACAGAACATAGTTAGGCATCATTAAATGTAAGATTGAACTTTGAATTTAAAAAATAAACATATATGCCATGTTCAAATAGAATATAAAACCATGAAAAGGCTTCTACAAAAGCCTTACCCCACTCCTCCTGAACACAAATCTATATCCCCTGATACTAAATTAGATATGCAATTGACATTTTGAGGTTAGATTCTGCAACCTGATAATATATACAATATGGAATCATTATTCATCTAACCAGGAGTCGCGAAACAAATTTTGTGGATGACTAATATCGTATTTCAGATTAGCTTCAACCTCTAGTACTGCACATAAAATTTATGTACAACACAAAAAGAGAAAAGGATGTACCCAACTCGTGTAAAAAGTAAAAACCAAATTGTACTTGTAAGTTGTAATAACCACACAAGAATCTGTATTGTCCTATTAGTTATTTACTTATTCATTATAACTTCACAAAATACCAACAGTGAAACTTCTTTGTTCATACAGCTATGGGTAACTTTTACATTAAATGAACCTGCCCACAAATCCATAACTAAAATCCCAACTGGTGATGCCAGGAAGATTTGCCAATATGATGGTGATCAAGATATGATACTGATTTGCTGATGTTATATGATCCTTTACTTCGTGAACCGAATCAAATCGTAAGAAAATGCAGTATTTGTAAGTAGTTGCAATACTTGAATGTTGAATGCACTAATATCTAATATAAAAAAGCATTACCCAAAAAGAATATCTAATTAAATATATTCTATGAATTCTTAAATCAAGACAAAGTGTAAGGAAACAGCACTACACCAACTCTGAACACAAGCCAACTAACGCTAACGACTAAACAAACAGGTCAGGAGTCTATGACTAATAAATCTAAATTTTAAATGTAAAAGTTCAAGCGTCAAACTGAGCATGTAACTATTCCAGAAAGAATTAGCAAGGAGATTAAGGTATATGAATTAGTGTTGAAGTGAACAGCTAAATATACATATGCTATGTTGCCAGTTGCTAGTAACAAGGAAGGACAGTCAAATCATCTCTTCACATGATATGTGTAATATAGTAACTGGAAATAAGAGATGCAGCCAGCCACTTTTCCTGGGTAATACACCCAAGAAACTGTGCAAGTTCAGAGATGGTACTTAAAGCTAAAGGATAAAAAAAGGAGGGGGAGTAGGGTGGCCGGGTGGGTGGTACCGGATGGATGAGTGGTGCCCATCCTCTGTATTTCCTTTTGCTTAATACCCATAACAATCATATATGTATTAAATGAGCATTTATGGATTAACTGTTTAGGTGATTAAGCACTAAAGGTTCACCCGATGCCAGGCTTAGCAGCTCCGACATGCTCTTTCTAGAGCACCAAATGAACACATTAGGATATGCATCATACTAGAAAAACCCTGAAAGTATAACGAACTTTATGGGCGGCGCGCCTAATAGATAAACACAATAAAACCCTACAGTAGAAAAACCCTGAAAGTATAACGAACTTTATGTGCGGCTAATAGATAAACACAATAAAACCCTACAGTAACCCTGATTCTAACTTAAATCTCATAAGTCTAGCTGTCTACATTATCTTCAACTCTTCAAGTCTCTCATATAACTTGTACTAGACTACTATCGGGCACAAATCTTTATTAAGGGGGGAATGAATAATGGACAAAAGAAAAATCACCAAGTGCCACGTCGAAACTGATTTCCATGTACAACACCTGCAGCAGCTTCCAACACATGTTAACTTCTAATTTATCCCTGTAGTAGTCCGTTAGGCAAACTTTTCTTTTAAGAAAATGAAATTTAGATAATTCTATATAGCGAAATATAACTATATTCCTTACATCCCTAATAAGCACCACGTACATGATGTATTAGTTATGTTCAGTCCAAATATAAATGTATATATTTACTCTATACATCCACATGCACCTAGCATTTTATGCTCGAATTTCCGATTTTAGACCTAGAAGTCTATAACTTATATCAATCAAATCACAATTTCAACTGTGATTTTCTAATTTACAATTTCAACTGTGATTTTCTAATTTGAACCATACACATATTGAAAACTACATGTCAAACTTCCACCTATAGGCCTTCTGCAGGAAACGCATACTAAGCTTCTCATTTTCTACCACGATACAAAGGACCTAGCAGACACATGCATACTCGATCAAGAAACAGAAATGTTTAGCGAAAGATGATGAATTACTATAAAAAACATATCTTTCCAATCATATTTCTTCAAATCCTCCGCAAGCATTTCCAATAGTAACCAGAGAGAGACTATGAAAAACCTTGGATGTATAATAAACTTTATGGACTCATGAGATATGCCTAACAGATAAACATGATAAAACTCTAAAGTAGCCTGTATTTTGACCTGGTTCTTGTAAGTCTAGCTGTTCGCAAAATCTACAAGTCTATCATATAACATGTACAATCCTACATGAATCTTTATTAAGGGGAAAACGAATAATCCAATGATAACAGAAAAATCAATAACTGCCCTGTAGAAACTGTTTTCCACGTACAGCATACGTTAACTTCTACTTTATCCCTACATTAGTCGGTTTGGTCAGCTTTCCTTATCTGCAAATAAAATCTATAAATTTTTCTAAATACCAAACTACAATAATTTTCCTTACGTCCTTGATCAGCGCAACGTGCATGACATATTAGCTAAGTTTAGCCCTAATTCTACATATACATTTATTTACTCTAAACTTCCACATTCAACTTATGTCCTTATATTTTGTAGAATTATGCTTGAACTTCCGATTTCAAAACGTATAACTAACTGGCAATCTAAACGTAACTTTCAACTGTGATACACATGTCTTTGAAAAATGAAAACTACAAGCTAAACTTCCATTTACAGTCCTTCTGCTTAAATACGCATATTAAGCTTCTAATTTCGTACCACAACACAAACAGCCAAGCAGACACATGCAAACTCGATCAAAACACAGAAATGTTGCCATGCTTTTGCAAAATATGATGAACTACTATAATTAAAACATATCTTTCCAAATATACTTCTTCCAATCCTCCACATCTTAAAGTGAAGCACTTTCAAAAATCACCAGCGAGGCAGACTATGATCTCAGAAGATATTAAAAGTATAAACACATCCTACGACCAATTTGCCTAGCAACCAGATAGAATATCTACAGTTAACTCATGGTTATCGCAAGTATGAACTCTTATCCACCAAAAGATTCAAACTTTCACACACTGACACTGTCGAATTCAAAGAGACGCACAAGGGTTTAGCAAAGACAGCCAGAAAACCAACATCCTACATGTCTGTTAGATAATGAAAACCCCATAGGTTATGATTTTCATTGAGGCACAATATATAGAGGTAACCCAAGAAACCTTAAACCCACAAACAAGCTTGGGCTTAGTTAACATCTAATAGTCAATTAGTTATGAAATTTACACATACCGAGACTCTTCACCCTGCACACCAAACACGTATCGAATTCAAACAAACGCAGTATCCTACTAACAAAACCACCTCCACATCAATTACTCATACAAACAACACATAAAAACGCGAAAAGCACTTGAATCAAATCATCCAAAACAGCTTAAATTAATAAAACAAAATATCCAACTGATAAAAAAAAACCAACTAACCTAAATGAAACTGATGACCACATTGAAGTTTCGCCCAAGAGCGATCACCGCTATCCGTAACAACATCGAGACAAATCGAACACGAAACCGATCCTCCTACAACAACTTTACCACCATCATCATCTACAACATCTCCATCTTCTAACCCCATAAATATATCCCAAACCCTAACCCTAACCCTAATTCACACTTCAATCAGACAAAATTAACCTAATTCAGGTCTAATTCAGATCAAATTTAGGTCTAATTGATTAAATACGATTGATTATAAGGTGTGTGATTATATAAAGATTGTTGAATTGAATTAAAGATGATGTGAATTAAAAGATATTTGATTTGATTAATTGTGTTGTGGGGGAATTAATTAAAGGATTATTATGAATGAATTAATGATAAGAAAGTGATTTGTTTGTTGGTTTTATTTTTATTTATTATTAGTGTTTGTGTAGGAGTAGTTATAGCTAGTTTTACGGCCCTTGGATTTGTTTTGGATAACTTTTACTTTTTTTACTTGCTGCCAGTTTGTCTGTTTGTTTGTTTGTAGGAATTTTTAAGGAGCCTCATACTAAAATAATGTTTTTTTAGGGTATGTTTGGATTTGTTGTTGTCGGTTTGGTGGGGGAGTATTTTCAAGACGGTATGTTTCTTCGAGTGTGGGGGAGTGTCTCGGGTAGGGCTGAGCAAATCCACCCGAAAACCGACCCGAATCGACAAACCGACCGATACCGGACCTGATCGGACCGAACCGACCTTTTTCGATTCGGTTTCGGTTTTGTATATTTATTTCTGTTTTTGTCGGTTTCGGTTCGGTTTCGTTTCGATTCAGTTTTTGTCGGTTTTTTCGGTTCGAAACCCAAAAACCGACCTGAGCCGAGTTATTCAGTTTTGATATCTATTTCTCGGTTCGTTTCTCGGTTTGAGTTTTTTCCTTTTCGGGCCGGTCGGTTTTTGTCGGTTCGTGTCGGGTTTGACTCGATGCTCACCCCTAGTCTCGGGTAGTCTTTCGTTGTTGACGTTTTGTGTTGCGGGGAATGTTTTGTTGAGACATTTTGTTAGTTAAAATGGTATTGAGCACTGTTGCAAAGGAAAGGCCTACAAGGCCAATTAATCGCCGCCTAGGGACTACTGGGCGAACAACCTTTCCGATTTATGTAAATCGGTCAACCATGGTCAACGACTGTCAATAATGGTCAGATTGTTTGGAAACTTGCAAATTTTTCCGGAAATACCCAAAACTCGTTAAAAACTAGTTTTAATCACTTTTAGTCGTCGTTTATATCTATTAAAGATATTTTTTAAAGAAAAATCTTGACTAGAATACCCAAAACTCGCCGAAAATACCAAAAACTTGTCAGAAATGCCAATCTGATTAATCACTGATTAATCCCGCCTAGACCGATTACAAGCTACAAGAAGGTCCACCGCCCGACTACCGACTCACGATTTTTGCAACCTTGATAATGAGAGTAAAGGGTATATAATGTAAGTTTAAAGGGTATTTATAAGTACATAAAATGGTAGTGAGATTTTTTTTTTTTTTTATATACAAGTATCCGTTGCATAGTGGGGGGGGGGGGGGGGGGGGGGCTCACTTTTTTCACACAAACCGAAAAGTGAAGTGCTCACTCTTGTGAGCCTTTTTTGGCCTCACTCACGCTTTACACAACACCTCATAGTGGGCTCTCTCATGTGGTGAAGCTCTCACTCACCCTCACATGTTACCAATAAGTGTAGTCTTATGTGTTTGTACGTATGGTGAAAATGAGTCAAGCTGCTCGCGAAAATCTTGGGATTGGATCGGTAAAAGCTCGTACAAGCAGAGCTTAAACGAGCTCGAACCTAAGTTCCGACTCATTTATTAATCGAGCCCGAGTTTTATATACAAAGCCCGATTGGGCTCGTAAGCCTAAACGACACTAAGATATATATACTATGAGTCGAGCTTGAGCTAAGATTTAATTTTTCATTGAAGCATCGTAAAACAAGACGAGGTGGAGCATGTATAATATACCACGAGCCGAACTCGAACTTAGAAAACAAGGCTCGAACCTAGCTGAGCTCGAGCTCTGGCATACTCAGACTCAAATTGGCTCGTTTCCACCCTTATTTGTATGTTTGTTGGATTTTCTTTAACTTTTTTTATGCTAAAAATTTGTAAAAAAAAAATAAAAATACAATACTCCTTTATATTTTAATTTTATTGTTCATATTTACTTTTTGCTTCGTCTAAAATTAATTGTCCACTACTATGCACTAGCAGGGTACCCGCGCGTTGCAGCGGCGGGTACCCTGAAATAAAATTTTTCGGTGAATCATGTATTATAGTTTATTATGTTCTTTTTAACAATTTAAATTTACAGATATCAAGAATTTCATTTATCCCGTGCCCATTTGGGCTCGAGCCCGTTCGGGCTCGAGCCCTTTTGGCCTGTTGCCCGTTCGGACTTGAATATTTGTATAATGTGCTTTATTATTTGTATTAGTGACATTTAATAATTGTGTTTGAGTTGGTTGTATAATATGTTTGATAAGTTGTATTTCTTATGTAAGAGCTGTTTTAATAACTGCATTAATTGTATTTATTGACCAGTTAATTAATTGACTACATTAAATATCTTGACCACATTAATTGTGTTTTAATTGTATTTCTTACTATAATAAGCAATGCTGAATTAGTTGTACTTTGAGCTTAAAAACTAATTATATTTAATGTTAGAAAATGTGTTTTAATTACTTGTACTTTTAGCTTTATAACTTGGATTGCTGAATTTAGGAGTTTCTAATTTAAGTACACCTTTTTCCATTATAAGATAGTAAGATAGTAGTTTGAATTGATTAAATTTACTATATTACCTTTAATAAAATTTGATATTTGCATTACTATGTGAAAACGTTAAATAATTGTCTAAGTTTTTTTTGTGTGAAATAATTGACTTTTGCAAAAATCAAAGTTGTAAATAATGACTGCTTTATTTAAAGTTTATAATAATAATTTTGTATAAAAGCTATGTGGTAATTTTGATCAAATTTACTTATTGTTTTTAATAGTGGAGAATAAATTTATGACAACAGAAAACGAAAAAATATACGATTAATTTGAGCATTGAGGAGTATATATTTGGACAGTTGGGATTTGGTTTAATAGAATATGTGTGACGTAATTAGGTACAAGTTGTTGGATTTTAGATGAGACGAGATGACAGAACACGATACGTATAACTTCCATCCGGAAATACTCCTCTCTATGTTTACTTTTTTCTTTTTTTGTTGGTGATGGTTTTGTATGACCTCTCAGAATGGGATTTATTTTGTTTTGGTCCTTCAGGTTTTAGAAATGTACATGGTTCTTCTCAAACTTATGATAGCTTAATATGTACGTTTTTTTATTTGTACTGATTTTTTTTATTTTTACTTGGGTCAACTAAACTAGCTGTGTTCTCAAGTTTTGTTTTAAAAGAAAAGAAAGGAAAGGAAAGAAAAGAAGGGGAATATAATTTTTTTGACCAAATAATATCGTGTTCTCTAGTTAATATTAAGAGGAAGGAAAAGAAAAGGAAAAAAAGTTGGCAAAATTACAACAATACCCTTGTTATAGCACACGATTCCCTTATAAGCACAGATATCGGTGTTGTATAAAATTTCGTTGATGCATAAATAATACTACACAACATCTTAAAATAAATATCTTAAACAAATGAAAGTTTGATAGTAAAATATATAGACAAAATAGTTTATACTTTATACTGGTAACTAAATATTGGTAATTGGTAAACGGTGGTGAATTCATAGACCACCAAAAGTATAGATTAAGTATTATCACAACATTGATTAATATGAAAATAAAAATAATGAGACCAACAAAAAAAAGTAAACGCATGATATTGAAGTTAAGGACACGGATCAAATAGAAAGTGTTCAATATTTAAAAAGCCTAAAAAGCAATCTTGACCGTTGGATCAAGATTAGGTGCAGTTACACCTAAAATAGATGTGAGGGTATTCTCGTCATGTTGACTAAAATCTTATCTTCATTCTTGCTCACAGATCCAAACACTCCGATCACTCCACTTTCCAGATCCATACACTCCCTTCAACAGATCCAAACCATTTCCCACACTCCGATCACTCCACTTTCCAGATCATCATCATCGATGACGTCATCGCCGGAACCTGATCTTCCAAAGCCAAAACAACGGCCAATAATCCGTTTAGTTATATTCATCATTGCTCACAACTGATAAAACTCTTTTTCGTACTTTTCGACATCATGATAATCGGGTAAACATAGAGGATCTGTTGATGAAATGTAATACGTATAATAATGCACACCAACTGCTCGACAAAATGCTTCAACCAGATCTGTAACTGCTAAGCTTCTCTTGCATTCATCAGTTTATGAAAGTGTTTATATAGTTTAGGTGTTACATTGTCTACTTTTTTTTATTAATCTTGAGGAACTACTTCACACGTTGGACCCTAGATCTGTAACTGCTAAGCAGAGGTAAGCATTAGGAGTGGAGTGCATGGAAATTTCTTGGTGTGTTGATTTCTTACAATGGTTAACGTCATGGATTATAACATATAGCTTTGAGTTGAATGTTTCTGCATATAAAGATTTACTATTGGGATTTGGAATCTAGTCAAACTATTAGTTTAATTCTCTAGTTTAATTAATACAATACCCTTTCGAGTTTCCACATACAGGGCATCAACTATAATACTCCGTAGTCAATAGTCAATACTTGTATTATATGATCTTATTGACATACTTCATTATACTACCTATAACAATTTTAATTTATGGTGGTTTTAGATGACATATCTGATGTCTGCTCATTTTTTGTGCGACAAGAAACAGAACTGCTTCTAAGCTTCTTGAATTATTTCATGTTTTATTTTTTTGGTTCATCAATTATTTTGCTGTTATTTTTTGGTTCATCAATTATTGACCCTTGTTATGTGTTTTGGTTCATCAATTATTGTCATGTGTTATGTTATTTTTTTGGTTCATCAATTATTGGTTCATCAGTTATTGTGCTGTTATTTTTTTGGTTCATCAATTATTATCCTGGTATTATGTGTTTTTGGTTCATCAATTATTGTCATGTGTTATGTTATTTTTTTGTTTCATCAATTATTGGTTCATCAGTTATAGGTTCATCAGTTATTGTGTTGTGTTATTTTTTTGGTTCATCAGTTATTGTGCTGTTATTTTTTTTGGTTCATCAATTATTATCCTTGTGTTATGTGTTTTTGGTTCATCAATTATTGACCCTTGTTATGTGTTTTTTGTTCATCAATTATTGTCATGTGTTATGTTATTTTTTTGGTTCATCAATTAATGGTTCATCAATTATTGGTTCATCAGTTATAGGTTCATCAGTTATTGTGTTGTGTTATTTTTTTGGTTCATCAGTTATTGTGCTGTTATTTTTTTGGTTCATCAATTATTATCCTGGTGTTATGTGTTTTTGGTTCATCAATTATTGTCATGTGTTATGTTATTTTTTTGGTTCATCAATTATTGGTTCATCAATTATTGGTTCATCAGTTATAGGTTCATCAGTTATTGTGTTGTGTTATTTTTTTGGTTCATCAGTTATTGTGCTGTTATTTTTTTGGTTCATCAATTATTATCCCGGTGTTATGTGTTTTTGGTTCATCAATTATTGACCCTTGTTATGTGTTTTTGGTTCATCAATTATTGTCATGTGTTATGTTATTTTTTTGGTTCATCAATTATTGGTTCATCAGTTATAGGTTCATCAGTTATTGTGTTGTGTTATTTTTTTGGTTCATCAGTTATTGTGTTGTGTTATTTTTTTGGTTCATCAGTTATTGTGCTATTATTTTTTTTGGTTCATCAATTATTATCCTGGTGTTATGTGTTTTTGGTTCATCAATTATTGACCATTGTTATGTGTTTTTTGTTCATCAATTATTGTCATGTGTTATGTTATTTTTTTGGTTAATCAATTATTGGTTCATCAGTTATAGGTTCATCAGTTATTGTGTTGTGTTATTTTTTTGGTTCATCAGTTATTGTGCTGTTATTTTTTTGGTTCATCAATTATTATCCTGGTGTTATGTGTTTTTGGTTCATCAATTATTGTCATGTGTTATGTTATTTTTTTGGTTAATCAATTATTGGTTCATCAATTATTGGTTCATCAGTTATAGGTTCATTAGTTATTGTGTTGTGTTATTTTTTTGGTTCATCAGTTATTGTGCTGTTATTTTTTTGGTTCATCAGTTATTGTGCTGTTATTTTTTTTGGTTCATCAATTATTATCCTGGTGTTATGTGTTTTTGGTTAATCAATTATTGACCATTGTTATGTGTTTTTTGTTCATCAATTATTGTCATGTGTTATGTTATTTTTTTGGTTCATCAATTAATGGTTCATCAATTATTGGTTCATCAGTTATAGGTTCATCAGTTATTGTGTTGTATTATTTTTTGGTTCATCAGTTATTGTGCTGTTATTTTTTTGGTTCATCAATTATTATTGTTGGGTCAAGAATTTGCCCCAAGTTCCCTGACAAGATTTGAACATAAAATAGCCAAACCCACTGATAAAATAGTGGGTTACTCACTGATAAAGAAATCAGTGAGTGTTGTAAAAAGCCCGTTGTTGAAGAAACATTTACTTACTGAGACGGTGTCAGTGAGTAAAGTATACGAGCTACAAACAACACCAGTATCACTGAGAATTGACAAATGTCTCAGTGACCCTGAAGATACTATCTCTACAAGCAGACTGATAAATGGGCGGGAACTTCCAACAAAGAAGTCAGACAAAGTACAAGAGAGACCACTTGGTGGATGACAACTCACACCAAGTGGATGACAACTCACACAGCAAGTGGATGTCAACTCACAGCAAGTGGATGTCAAATCTCACCTGCCCATCTTGACTTTGTTTATCTTTCCAGTATATATAGTTTGCTATTGTAATAGATTTAGTATGGATTCCTAAACAAGCAAAAATATACACATAGTGTATTAGTTGATAGGAACATCACTCTCACTGAATCACAAGCATAGCTTGGATCAGTGAGAGTTTATTTGTCAAGAGGAAAAACCCTCACCTAAGGGGATGATTTACCGGAATTATCCCCTTTAAGAAGTTGAAGATGTTATCATGTAATCTAATAGGTTTTGAGTAATCTTGTAACATTTGTTAATCAATATTAATGAACTGTTCTTGTTTTACTCGAATTTCATGGACCAACAATTATCCTGGTGTTATGTGTTTTTGGTTCATCAATTATTGTCATGTGTTATGTTATTTTTTTGGTTAATCAATTATTGGTTCATCAGTTATAGGTTCATCAGTTATTGTGTTGTGTTATTTTTTTTGGTTCATCAGTTATTGTGCTGTTTTTTTTTTTGTTCATCAATTATTATCCCGGTGTTATGTGTTTTTGGTTCATCAATTATTATCCCGGTGTTATGTGTTTTTGGTTCATCAATTATTGTCATGTGTTATGTTATTTTTTTGGTTCATCAGTTATAGGTTCATCAGTTATTGTGTTGTGTTATTTTTTTTGGTTCATCAGTTATTGTGCTGTTATTTTTTTGGTTCATCAATTATTATCATGGTGTTATGTGTTTTTGGTTCAACATTTATTGACCCTTGTTATGTGTTTTTGGTTCATCAATTATTGTCATGTGTTATGTTATTTTTTTGGTTAATCAATTATTGGTTCATCAGTTATAGGTTCATCAGTTATTGTGTTGTGTTATTTTTTTGTTTCATCAGTTATTGTGCTGTTATTTGTTCATCAATTATTGGTTCATCAGTTATTTTTGATAACGTTCATCAGTTATTGTTCATCTTTAACGTGCGATATCTCACTCATATTATATCGGATTTGAGTGATTCAAATTTATGGGTAAAGAATGGCCAAAAAGATACAACTTTCGTGTTTTAAGTTTTGCAAAATTCGGCCTTTAAACTAGGCAAAATTAAGGGTATGTTTGGCACAAGTAGGAGCTGGAGCGGATCGCTGGAGCGGGTTGCTGGAGCTGGTTGCTGGAGCATGTGGCTGGAGCTTTTTTTTACATGCTAGTACAACTAACATTTCATTTAGTAGCTTATTTTTTAACAAGCTCCTTCAAGCCGTGTCAGCCAAACGAGACTTATTTTCAATGGTAGCTTATTTTTCTAAAAAAATAAGTTCATGCTACGATAAACTCTGATAAGCTCGTGCGCCAAACATAGCTTAAAGCTGAAAATGCCAAAAATTTCAAGAAAATCAACACCCACTTAAAAAGTTGAAAAAAAAAGTTGCGATTCATATATCATAATGCATACCAAATTGAAGAGAATTATATTTTTAAAAATTATGGTGAAATCGGTTTTTTCATAAAAGTTTATCGTTTGAAAGTTATTTACGTTTAAAGTTTTGGGGTGGAATAAAAAAAGGGGTTAAAAGGACCAAAATGCCCCCTAACCATATTTAATAAGAAAAAAAAGAGGGAGTGGGTGATGGACACTAGTCACATTGTGAGTGGCTTTCTAGCCTTTTTAATTTCCCTCACTTTCTAAAGGATCCCATTTTCTTCTCAAATCCGCCCAATATGGGACGGAAACTTTTGAAACAAAAAATGCCTAGATTTCCAGTTCCACTTCCGTCCAGTTTCTTTCCTTTCTTTCGTTAAATAAACTAGAGAACACAACATTTTTATGCTTCAGTCATTTTCTTTTCTTTTCTCTCTTAAAACATAACCCAATAACGCAATTGAGTCGTTGAACATATAAAAATAATAGGTGCAAGTTACTGAACTTAAATAACACAACATTTTACGACCAAAAGATTTGTGTCTCAATGATACCTCATGCTGTGTGATAAGCTTTCCAATCAAATGGTTGTGGGTTCAAGTCATGCTTAACACATGTGAGATAGATTCGTGATGTAAACATTATGCGATAGTTAAAATTGTCGTTCTAAAAAAGAAAAAAATTTACGTTATTTAACTTACCAAAAAAGTATGTGATCTAGTCACTCGTATTAACGCTGAACTTTTTGAATAGTGATATAAATGTCATTTTTGGAAAGTTTAGTTACTCAAGTGAATTAAACGGTTTCAAGTGGAATGAATTCAGTGGTTACAAAATGTCATTTTAAAAGAAGTTTAGTTACTCAAATTGAACAAAAATACAAAATATGGCAACCTCCATGTGTATTAAAAGATTTCAAGTCTATGCGTATCAAACGGTTTCAAGTGGAATGAATTGGATGGTTTGCATTATCTATAACTAAAGCGAGAGGTTTGGAAAATCTTGAGGATGTGATTTACACTTTGTTACAACATTCGGTATATATGTAGTCATTTATCGTTATTTGTCAACAAACATGTGATTAATCGTCTTCATTCTGTAGTCCGGAAGACAGGCTGTCGTTGGCGCCTTTTCATAATAGGTATAAATGGCAAGTGTATGCGGTAATGTATTTTGGCCAAAAAAATAGTCAGTAATCATGATGAAAAAATAAGACGAAAAAAGTCTTAGAACATAGGTGAAGAAGAAAAATGATAAGCCAACATGTGCCTAGCAGAGTTGGTAAGGCTCTATGCCTTTGAGGGATAAGACCAGGGTTCAATCCCTGGCAATGGTAGGATTTCATGTAATAGTGTAATATAGAAAGTCAATTTTCAAAAAAGTCTTAGAACAAAAGTGAAGAAGAAAAATGATATGACACTAATGTGAGTATTAGAATCAACGAAACACTACATGCGTGCATCTCGTTATCACATATGTTTGATCAAATGAGTGTTATGGTAACTAGGGGTGAACCATACGTGATACTAATGTAAATATAGTAAACACCTTTTTTTTTTTCCTTCTAAAATGCATCGTATCTAAAAATTAATATTACCATTAACGTTTAGTCTTAAGAAAATGCACCTTAGCTTTTAAGCATGAGTCTAACATTGAAAGTATCCATCATCTATTTTGCTTGAACCACTTTTTATGATTCTTTTCCTAACCACAAAGAAATGAAATCATGCTTCTTACTCCAAAACATAAAGCAAATGTTCAAAACAAAATAAGCGACATAAACGATTATAAAATCAGCTAAACAGAATATCCATGTTTTGCTATTACTCTACAACAAATCCACTCATTTCCTCGACACATTAATAATTAATTTATAAGAAATTCATGGTTGTAATTTTTGTTGTGAATGCCAATGAAACAATTTTGAAATCTAATCCTTGATAAGTAGTCCACTTCATAATGAGGCCTACAAAGACTCCCTTTGACCTCTTCTCTTATTGTGTTTGAAGATTGACCATAATACTATATTCGTGCCATTCTTTTTAGTCAAATGATATGAATATCTTAATGAGAACAAAATGTACAATCTTGATGCACTTTCTACACATGATGATACACAAAACATAGATTTGGTTCTTTTTGAAAGTGTATAAGTTGTGGAGTGCATCCCACTATGAAGCAACTAATCACATGTTCAATGAGAATGATTTCTCATTTGTGGTCTAAACCGTAATTTTTATTTTTTACTCCAATATACAATGTTTCTTGGAAAATCTTATCTTATTAATTAGAAAATCAGATTCATAAGATAATGTATGTATACCATAAATAGAGATGTTCTTGAAAACCTACCTATTAGCATAACGTTGTCATAACTACGGTAAATGTGTCACTTACTCAGACGGTATATTTTAAACTTTCACAAAAGTGCGAATTTTTTCATTAGATTGTTTGAAGTTACAAACTTGTACAAAATTATTATGTTTATAAAAGAAAAAATATAAAAATCTTATTTTATTTTTGCACATGTAACTGTAAAGAATTTTTTTTCACATTTACAAGTGTGTACAAACGGAAAAATTATTTACTTTTTAAGTTAAATTTTAGACTTTTAGTATGAAGAAATTAGGAGTTACCAAAATGGTTTCTCTACTTTCAAACGTTAACAAGTTTATGTTTACAAACTAATAAATACGAACATCCTTTTACACATGCATAAATGGATAACTATGGAATTTTTTATGATTTTCTTGAATTTATGCACACTAAAAGCATCCATTATAATAAACCTTTTAAAAAAGTTTATACAATAACACATTCAATAAATTTTAGACCTTTTGATATTATAAATCTACATTCATTATAGTATAAACTTTTGCAATTTTGTAAAATGTCTTTTTTAACAAATGCATTAAATGTATTAAATTTATAAAAATGTTCAAAAATTAGGATCATTTTATGTCACATAGACATAAAATGAGTGTCCACTGTGGTTGAAATAAACATAAATATTTTCATCTTTCTTAGACATTTTCATAAATGTACTATAGTGGATCACCTAACAAGTAACAATTGTAACGACCTTATAGATATTTACAAGAGCAATGAAAGTCAATGTTTTTTTTCACAGTTTTTAATAGTGCAAAGACAAAAAGTGTACAAATATAAAATTTTGACTATTTAGTGTAACCAAATACTTTGTAGTGTAACCAAAGTTCAAGCATTTAATTAATAACATTTGACTATTTATCGTGGGTACCATTTTCCCTGTAACGAAAAAGTTACACATCGATGAGTTTTCAATTACTGGCCTTTACTTTTTGCCTTTTTTGACTAGCCCGGGCCATTTTTTTTATTTTTTATTTTTATTTTTTTTAAACGGCGGATATTATTAAAGAAAACTATCAAAGAGTTAGAAATTACAAAGATATAAGATGAGGGTTTTTAAGTCAATCTACCCAATTAAAAGAAACCTTACATCTATGCTTACACCAAAGAAAAGAACGAGCCACTACCTCATCGAAAATAATCCCCTTCGAGGGATGAACCGAACCAAAGATGATCTTGTTACGAAAGTGTTGGAATATGTAACCCGATATCCCTCTTGGTTGTTTGTTGTTTTATGTTTCAGGTTTGGCCCAAGCCCATGCTCTCTCTCAAGCCCAGTTCTTCTTTGTTTAAGCCCATGGTCTAAAGGCTTTTTATCTCAGCCCACTCTTCCCTTGTATCCGTTGGAAGACCTAGCATATAAGAGGGTCTTATCCCTTATCTAGGGTTCAGGAAGTATGTGTGATGTTTTGAGCCGCTCCCAAAAGATCTCTCTCTTATTGTACAGATCTTGAGACTTTGTCTCAAGATCATATCTATCTTTGTTATTTCTCTTGTATCTTGTAAAACTATTATCAAGTTAGATAATAGGATCATACCAGTGTAGCTGTGGTGATCTTTTGTGTTGTTCTATTCCGCTGTTGAACTTTGATTCATTTTGAGTTATATATGAGCATTTGGTTTCTGCATATCATGTTTTTCTACATGGTATCAAAGCCCAGGTTGGTTAAAAAAAAAAAAAAAAAAAAAAAAGGGTAAGAGTTTCAGTATTTCTGGGGATCCTGGTTTTGGTGGTTGAAGGCTTTGTTGCCTCCTAGACTAAGTGAATCTAGGAGAAGCAAAGTTGTTCGTGGCTTGGAGGTTCTGTTTCCTCCTAGACTAAGTGAATCTAGGAGAAACAGTTCGATTGTGCTGCGGATATAGCTCTGTAACACCTCTTATCTCTATCTTTTAATTTTGTCTTTCATTTCTTAGATGGCTGATGGATAGGTTGAGGGATTGAGAAGTTTGTTTGGTTTTTGGAGATTGATTGTTAGTTGAGGAGGTATAAGGTGTTGGTGCTCTTGTTTTTTTTTTTCTCTTGTGTTTGTGTGTTTTATTATTTGTTATAATGTCTCAACATGATGATTCTGACAATGAGAGTGTCAGTGACCCTGTCACTCTTATTGGTAAGCTTGATGTTAGCAATCCCTTACATTTGCATCCTAATGATTCTGCTGTGCTTACTGTTATTTCTGTCAAACTTAGAGGGACTGAAAATTATCAAGTTTGGGCTAATGCTATGCTTCTTGCCTTAGAGGGTAAAAATAAAATTGGTTTTATTGATGGCACTTGTAAAAGGTCTATTACTGATGAGGTTTTGGCTAAGCAATGGGATAGAGTTAATGCTGTTGTTTTAGGCTGGATTTTGAATTCTGTCTCTGAGGAGTTATTCCTTGGTCAAATTTTCTCTAAAAAGGCTAAACATGTTTGGAATGAATTAAAGGAAACCTATCATAAAGTTGATGGTTCTGTGATATTCAACTTGCATCATAAAATTAGTACTTTGAAACAAAATGGGTCTAATCTGTCTGACTATTAT
Organism: Artemisia tridentata subsp. tridentata; assembly: GCA_021014915.2. Taxonomy (NCBI): domain Eukaryota; kingdom Viridiplantae; phylum Streptophyta; class Magnoliopsida; order Asterales; family Asteraceae; genus Artemisia; species Artemisia tridentata. Next base: position 305,934,094 of record CP139507.1, read on the forward strand.
CATAAGTTGAATGCTTTGTGGAAACAGTATGATGCTATGGTTGAGTTGCCTAATTGTGTGTGCACTGCCTCTAGTGAATTTAAAAAACATAATCAACTGTTGAAACTTATGCAATTTCTGATGGGTCTTGATGAGTCTTACATGAGTATTAGGAGTTCTATTTTATCTAGAGAGACCTTACCTGATGTGAAAGGGGCTTATGCCATTATCTCTAGTGAGGAATCTCACAGAGTGGCATCCGGAACTAACTCTGGGCCCTCTCAAAGGGTTCAGACCTCTGCTTTCCTAGCCAGTGGTCCTGCTAGAAACAACTTTCAAAGAAATCAGAACCCTTATACTAATGCTAAACATAATTTCAGACCCAATACCACCACTGGGTTCAGACCTAGTGGTCCTAATGTGATAAGACCTAATGTGCCTGCTAACTCTGATGTTGTGTGTGAAAATTGTGGTTATATTGGTCATACTATAGACAGATGCTTCAAAATCATAGGGTATCCTGCTGATTTTGGAAAAAAGAAAGGGGGACTAGGTGGTAAGGGTAAAAATGTTGCATACAACTCTGTTGGGTCCTCTGGGTCTGATACTCCCACTGGATCCTCAGGGTTCACTGATGAGCAACTTGCCACTTTACTCTCCCTTATTAAGGAAAACAAAATGACTGAGAAAAATGTCCAAGCCAACATGGCAGGTACTTACTTTAATTCTAGCAAACTGTTTAATGACAATTTTGATAAGTTTTTCTGTTCCAGTTCTGGTTTAATGACAAAAATGAAGTATGTTGGTAAGGTTGTGGATTCTGGTGCTAATCAACACATGACCAATAGTGAGAAAGAGTTAGAGAATGTTTATGATATTTCTCATCTTAATATCAAAGTTTCTCACCCAAATGGGACTAATGCCATAATTTCTAAAATTGGAAACCTGAAACTTGGAAATGGTCTTGTCCTGTTAGATGTGCTTGTTATTCCTGATTATTGTGTGACTCTGATTTCTGTTCATAAACTTGCTAAAGATAATAAGATCTTAGTTGTGTTTGATGAAAGTAAATGTTTCTTTGTGAATCAGGATTTGAATCAAAAAACCATTCTGGGGATTGGTAAACAATGTGGTGGTTTATACTATTTAGACACTGAAGGTACTAAATGTGATAATCTTGATATTGATTACAAGTGTTCTTTGTATGTTTATGATTGGCATTGTAGACTTAGCCACCCTGGTGACCCTGCTCTTGATGTTCTAAAAGATTATTTGAAAATTAAAAAAATGATAAATATGAGATTTGTGAAATCTGCCAAAGAGCTAAACAGACTAGGAAACCTTTCTCTTTAAGTAATCATAAGTCTAAAATGCTTGGTGATGTTGTTCATCTTGATCTGTGGGGACCCTATAAGGTGGTCAGTCACTCTGGCCATAGATATTTTCTTACCATTGTTGATGACTATACTAGAGCTGTGTGGGTGTATCTTATTAAATCCAAGGATGAAGTTTTTGATTCTATCAATATCTTTTACAATTTGATTAAAAATCAATTCAAAAAGACTGTTAAAGTGTTTAGAAGTGACAATGGAACTGAATTTCAAAATCAAACCTTTAACAAGTTTTGTGATAACATGGGAATTACACACCAAACTTCTGTTGCTTACACCCCACAGCAAAATGGTGTGGCTGAAAGGAAACACAGACATCTCTTAAATGTGGCCAGATGTCTTATGTTTCAGGGGGGAATACCCTTAAGATTTTGGACTGAATGTGTGCTAACTGCTACTTATCTTATTAACAGATTGCCCTCTTCTGTGCTAAATGGAAAATCACCTTATCATATGATTTATAATTCTTGTCCTAATCTCTCTCATATCAGAATGTTTGGTTGTCTTTGTTTTGCTACTATCCTTAATAGTCATGATAAGCTTACCAGCAGATCTGAAAAATGTGTTATGATGGGTTATTCTAGTTCTCAAAAAGGATACAGGCTCTATAGTCTTGATAGATGTCAATTTTTTGTGTCTAGAGATGTTGACTTCTTTGAGTCCATATTCCCTTTTAAGGAATCTATATCTAGTGGTGTTAAGAATAAGCATATTGAATCTGATGTCTTTCATGAAAATAACCTGTTGAATTTTTTTGATCTAAATAACCCTGAGCTTCCTAATGATGATGAGAGAGTTGTGTCTAGACATAATAGTGACCATGAGTCACAAAGTGAAGGTAGCCCCTCTGCAATTCTAGGTGACAATGTGAACACTGGTGATTCTCCAACTGGATCACCCAGTGATGACATTGATGCCAGTTTGCATGATGTTGAGGCTGCTACACTTGCTGAAAATTCTATTTCTGAAGGAAATGCTGATGCAAACATAAACGCTCAGGGTACTCAAACCTTAAGAAGATCATCTAGAACTTCTGTTTTTCCCAAAAATTATAATGACTTTGTTGTTAAAACTAATGTCAAATATGGGATTGAAAGATATGTTGGGTACTCTAAATTAAACAGTGAAAACTTGTGTTTTGTAACACAACTGAATAAGAACTGTAAACCCAAGTCCTTCTTTGAAGCATCTCAAAACCCCTTATGGGTTGATGCTATGAACCTAGAAGTTGCTGCCTTACTTGAAAATGACACTTGGGAGGTTGTTGAATTACCCATTGGCAGAAAAGCCCTGAACTCCAAATGGCTGTGGAAACTTAAATATAAATCTAATGGGGAAATTGAGAGGTACAAGGCTAGACTTGTTGCCATGGGGTGTGCTCAAAGGGAAATGGTTGATTATGAGGAAACATTCTCTCCTGTTGTTAAAATGGTTACTGTGAGATGTGTGCTTAATATTGCTGTTGTGAATTCCTGGCCCATTTTTCAACTTGATGTGAATAATGCCTTTTTATATGGCGAGCTTGATGAATCTGTTTACATGAGACCTCCTCAAGGCTTTTATGTTGGTGATAAGAACCTTGTTTGCAAACTTAAAAAATCTATCTATGGCCTTAAACAGGCCCCTAGACAATGGAATGCTAAACTCACCTCTGTGCTTATTGAAAATGGATTTAGTCAAAGTAAATCTGATTACTCTTTGTACACTAAATCTGATAATGGTGTGTTTCTTGCTCTCTTTGTTTATGTTGATGATATAATTGTGACTGGAAATAATCTTAGTGAAATTCAGAAGGTTAAAATGTTTTTGAAAAGTAAATTCAAGATAAAGGATTTGGGAAAGCTTAAATACTTCCTTGGCATAGAAGTTGTTGATACTGATAATGGAATTTGCCTGAATCAAAGGAAATATGTGCTTGATTTGTTGTCTGAATATGGTATGCTTGCCTGCAAACCTTCTAAGACACCCTTAATGGCTAAACATTCTATATCTAATCTTCCCACTGATGCTGATCCTGCTCTTGTGAATATTGTTGATTATCAAAAGCTTATGGGAAAGCTTATATATTTAACCAATACCAGACCTGATATATCCTATGTTGTGCACTGTCTTAGTCAATTCATGCATTCTCCTCTAACATCTCATCTTAAAATTGCATTTAAAATTCTGAGATACCTTAAAGGATCACCTGGTCTTGGCATTCATATTGCCAAAGATACTGGTGTGTCTCTTAAAGGATACTCAGATGCTGATTGGGCCAAGTGCATTGTCACTAGGAAGTCTGTTACTGGTTACTGTGTTTTTATAAATGAGAACCTCATTTCTTGGAAGAGTAAGAAACAAAATACTCTCTCAAAATCTTCTGCTGAGGCTGAGTATAGAGCTCTTGCATCTTTAACCAGTGAAATCATTTGGATTTTGAAAATTCTTAAGGATTTGCAATGTATAAATCTTTTGCCCGTTGATATGCACTGTGACAGTAATTCAGCTATCAAAATAGCTGCTAACCCTGTATTTCATGAGAGGACTAAACACCTTGAGATTGATCTCCACTTTGTGAGAGAAAAAAATCCTAAATGGTGTTGTTAGAACTGTCAAAGTAGATTCAGCAAATCAAATTGCTGATATCTTTACCAAAGGGTTGGACATTTCTCAGCATCATTCTCTTGTAGGAAAACTTGGAATGATTGACATCTTTGGAATATCGGATTAAGGGGGGATGTTGGAATATGTAACCCGATATCCCTCTTGGTTGTTTGTTGTTTTATGTTTCAGGTTTGGCCCAAGCCCATGCTCTCTCTCAAGCCCAGTTCTTCTTTGTTCAAGCCCATGGTCTAAAGGCTTTTTATCTCAGCCCACTCTTCCCTTGTATCCGTTGGAAGACCTAGCATATAAGAGGGTCTTATCCCTTATCTAGGGTTCAGGAAGTATGTGTGATGTTTTGAGCCGCTCCCAAAAGATCTCTCTCTTATTGTACAGATCTTGAGACTTTGTCTCAAGATCATATCTATCTTTGTTATTTCTCTTGTATCTTGTAAAACTATTATCAAGTTAGATAATAGGATCATACCAGTGTAGCTGTGGTGATCTTTTGTGTTGTTCTATTCCGCTGTTGAACTTTGATTCATTTTGAGTTATATATGAGCATTTGGTTTCTGCATATCATGTTTTTCTACAGAAAGTTCCAAATGTACCACCACATGACATAACAAACTCCTTCAAGCAGCTTTTTGTGTTTAGAATGAAGACGGATATTCAAGAGCCACTCAAGCCATTCCTCATAAGAAGAAACCTCTGTAACGTTTATATCCCACCAAAACAAAATCTTGCGGAAAATCTCTCTAGCTATATGACAAGTAAAGAGAATATGGCTAGTCGATTCCACTTCCTTATCACACATAGGACATAAGATTGACTCGATCTCCATACCTCTTTTAGAAATGTTCAATCTAGTAGGTAAGCTGTCCAACCTAACTTTCCAAGCATGGATATTGACTTTGATAGGCACGACATGTATCCAACGAGTCTTAGAAGAAACCACTGGTAAAGATCTATCATTAAGCACCTTCCTAACAGAAACAACCGAAAATTCTCCACAGCCTTCTAAAGACCACACCCACCTGTCCTTCATGTCGACAAGAGAGACTTCCTCCATATTCTTCAAAAGTTGTGAGAATTGGGATTCTTCAAAACCACCTCTTGGAGCTCTACGAAACAAGGACGACATATAAGCACGAGACATCTTCGAGGCCACAGTAACATTCTTGCGAGTCTCCAATGCGTACATTCTAGGATAAAGCGATTTGAGAGTGTTGTCGCCCCTCCATGCATCCTCCCAGAAAAGCGTGTCTTCCCCGTTACCCATTTTTTTGTGAATAAAACCCATCAAATCAATGCCCTGATTCTGAAGTTGATGCACATCTCTAACAATATCCAACCATATGGACGGATGATGAATTTTAATATGTTTACCAAGTTTACCATATTCGCCATGTATCCCTTTAGCCCAGGCCATTTAAGAATGCACAACAGTCAAATTAGTGAATGAGGTTTTGCCTTTATAGCAATGAAATTAAATACACTAGTTCATACTAGTTAGCATCATCTTTTAATCCTCAAATTAGTGAATGAGGTATTGGCCCATTTTTTAAAGCATTAGTTCTCTATTTGATGAAAATTATGATCTTCGTTTAATTAATTGAAAATTGAGCACCATTTATCAGAGCAAAAAGCTATGCAATTCAGTTAAATTTCAAGCCTACAAGTCCAAGAAAGTTAATAAGAGTAATAGGGTTATGTTTCATCTCTAAGATGATATATGAATAAAACTAAAAAGATACAGTAGGATTCACGAAACAAGTCAAATATGTGATTAGCCTTAAAAGAAATGAGTCAACTAAATTGAATGGGTCAAAAGTATCATAATATTTGACTATTTCTAATGCATAAAACCCAAAATCTCATTTTCTTTTTGTTAGCAACTAGCCCGTGCATAATATAGATCTTAAATTAATATGTTTTGATATAAGTTACAATATATTTAAATTTTTATTATTCCTAGATACAAATTGTGTATTATCTGATTTTAATAATACAATTGATTAAGAATGTAAATTTTCATCTTATTTTGGCATAGTAAAATTGTTCGTGTGCATATACGGAATCGTGAAATAATAATTCTCTATAACATTATTTAAAATCTTTTATACTTAAATAGTTATAATGTTCGTGTACACTTGGGTTCTTACATAATTTTTTTCATTATGTATTAGTATCGATTAATACTTTGTGTAGATTTTTGTTAGACGAATGATTTGACATTGTTTAAATGACATAGTATTGAGGTTGATATTGTTTAAATTTAACTATTGATATCATGTTTTAGAAATTATACGTGTTCAATAGTATGTATAATGACCCTTAAAAAATGCTTTTGTGGATATCCTTATTTAAACTTTAAAGTATAATTACCCGCTAGGTTGTTTTTTTATTTTGATATTTATATTCTTGTTAATAATACTTTTAGTCTTATTTAATTTTTAAACCTGACTACGCACGGTTTAAACTTATAATGATGAACAAAATGAGAGTCTTTTTTGAACGTTGATAGTAATAAAATAAAATAAATAAATAAATAAATCTGGATATCCTTATTTAATTTCTTAAAGAGGAATAACATGAGTTGTTGGCATATGTGCATTCTCGTGTATTCATTTACATATCATAGTAAGTCGTGTTTATATATTTATAGTTCCGTTCATATATATTAATCTAATATATAACGTCAGTAATATTTATAAGGGTTAATTACTTGAAAATGTATCATACTTGCCACTTTTTGTTTTCGTGTGTACTGATTTTTTTTTCTTTTCTTATTGTGTGTACTGAGCTTTTAAATTTCGATTATTGTGTATATTTTGTGACTATTCAGCCATGTAAAATAACCATTTTACCCTTCAATATTTGAAACAAGTAAGGATAAAATGATTACAACATACACACAATAAAAAAAATAAAAGTACAGTACACACAATAAGAAAAATAAAAGTACAATACACACAATAACAAAAAGTGTCAAGTATAATACGTTTTCTAAAAAAAATAAAATAAAGTGTAAGTAGTATTTACTAAATTTATAAACTTAAAAAAAAAAAAAAAAAAAAAAAAAAAAAAAAAAAAAAAAAAAAAAAAAAAACTGATAAGTCAGTTAAGTTTATATAATTTACTTAAAATTTAACAACTAAAGTTTTATTAATTACCCTTAATTTTTTTTACAAAATTGACACATGTGTTTTATACATATTTTCACTGGATGAAAATTTTAAATGAATTTCACCAAAATTGTTTCAATTTTGACTTTCTATTGACAAATAAAATGACTCCATTTATCCTACGCAATAAAATTAAGGGGCTTTTGCATATATATCCTTCCGAAAATGCAAAATTACATATATATTCAAAGCATGCATAAAAACCATTGTAACAATTTTGCATATATATCCAAAGCATGCATTTGGCCATGTGCAACATTTGCAGCTTTCATAACACCAAGCACCAGAAAGCGAAATGCAAACTAGCATTATGCAAAACACTAAAACTGATAGGCCTTTGAAGAATGCATAATAAGAAAAAGATAAGATTGCAAATTATTGTAATATATGCAAAATATTTAATCTTTGCGAGGATTTGAATCAAGGAACTTCGCATATCGTTCTGATTTTGCTCCTGTGTTGTGATCATAATACTCAACCACTGCAGCTCCAGCTAATGCAGCCAGTGTTAGAGCCTGTGCGTGCAACCTAAATCACCACAAGTAACTAGGAGAAGTTTGTCAAAAGCTTAAACGAATCACAAAACTAAACATGGTATCATTCCAGATCCTAAGGGTGTGTTTGGTTGCTGGAGAATGATAAACTCAAAACAAAAAATCAGTTTTCTGCTATTATAACTATGAGTTAGAGAACTTGAATTTAGAGTTCTCTAGTTTTCAAAAGGTTCCTGGAGAAAGAAGAGTTACTCCGTTCTAAAAAAAAACTAAAGAAAGAAAATTAAGAAAAGTTTTCTACAACTAAACACAAGGTAGCCAGACAGGCAGGTTAGGAGATTGGTGTAACAAACCAAAGCCAGTTCGGGTTGAAATGGGCAATTTTATTAGAAGTTGAAATGGCTCAAAACACTTTATTTGTCCATTCAAAAGAAATACAAATAATCTAATATTTTTATTTAAAGAGCTAGGAGGTAGTATGCATTAAAACAGACTTCTGGCTACTTTCATCCAGCTTGACCCATTACCCTTTAGGTAAATTTTTTTGATCGACCCATTTGTGATAAAACACAACCCAACTTGCTTCAATCATAAGTAAATGGCTCAAGATTGCCCCCTCTACCAGATTCCAACCAGTCTTTCGTTAGCAAATACGTTAACAGACCACGTAAGCATTATGTTGGATGGTATAGTAATCAAAATTATAAACAATAGATTTAAAGCTCCTGAGACTACTCGAATAATATATACTCAGCTTGTTTGGTACATCTTATCAAAATTGCACATCATAGTTACCAATAGAACACGCCCACGAAAATAAATAGGAACTGTATAATAAATAGCAACCAATTCAATGTTATCCTGTCTAAAAATGGCATACATCTGACGGATGATATTGGAGAGACCCAAGCTGAATAGCAGTTGTATTTTAAAGGTCCCTAAGTTCGAATAGTAACATATCATTTTATGTAATGTTTTTCTTTTCATATCTTAACTACCCTTATAAGCAATTATAATCCCTGTAATAAAAACAAGGCCATGGCTTTATGTGATGATAAAAGCGTTTAGCTGAGGTCAAATCTTAATCTTTTAATAAAAGTTTGTTACTATTCTTGTGATAAACGCCACTAAATACAGTGGTTGTAAACTCAAGACTAGAGATAAACAGAGTGTGTATCTTTTCTATTTTAATCTTTGTGTTAACTTAAAAATAAAAAAACTGAATATAGACTCCGGCCTCAAGCAACTTTAGTAATAAGTTGAACAAGAAAGTCTAGCAACACTGATTAGAGAGGTCTAGCAGCACTGACCATAACTCAGATAGTCCAGTAAGACTTCTCTTGATATCTCAAACCCTAAAACGCAGATATCCACCATCTCCTTATGAACATCCTTTCATAAGCCATTAGTTCCACAATATACAATACTATCACCATAACAAGATGCTACTCATAGTCACCTGCATGACCAACGAAAACTATGCTAACAGATGAAATTCTACTGTTTATGTTCACCGTGCTTGGGGGAAATAAGAATTTGTGTTTCAGTGAAGTGCTACACACTTCTTTTTATCTAGGCATTTTGCAATTTGTTAGACTTCTATCAAACTGACTAAAGAGATATGAAACATATATAACCAACATCTCAAGATTCCCTGTTTTCTTGGTACAGAAGTCCATTTATATGTGTACTAGGATGGCATATTGGCATGCATGCGAAGTATTTGAGGAATCCCTGAAAACTTTAGGTATGGAAATTTAAGAAATTAGAACAGACAATCGAAGAGCATGTGTTCTTTCCTCAAGATAAAACGTAGAAACTAGAAATGAGTCAACTCGGGCTGTACTACGGGGTCAAGTTAAGTAGCTAAAAAGTTAAACTAGTCAAAAATTAACCAAACATGTACTAAAATGCTTGCATTTTGAATTCTTGTAATTATAAGAAAATGATATTATTATACAGGAATATAAATATCAACGTACTCTCGCCATGGTTTTATGATGCAACTTGATAATTAGAGCTTTTTTAGGAGGGTAGTTTGGTACATAGTAACTAGAAACTAGGATAGCTTTAGGGGATCACGGTTCACTATGTTCCTAAGATTTGGTACGAGGTGAGGTAGGGTCTATTTGAATCGCTCTAGTTTGAGGTACCATGTAATTTAGTAGAATGTGCTCGATTAATGGTAATATTAAATTCTACATTTATATACATATAAAGTACAAATATCCAGGATGCATTAATTCTTAATAAAGTGTTTAGTACATAATTGATGCAGGACGGATGCTTAAAGCCAAGTTAATGTTATATTAGAGAGTTTTTAATTAGGCATATTAGTAGGCTTACTAATTAGGCATAAGAATCATTTTTCTTTTAATTATTAGAAGTCCTTGATATTTACCTTTTAAGAATCATCTTCTAATTAATATTAGGAATTATTCAATTTGTATCCTAATAGGTCATTGTTTTTCTAGTATAAATAGGGGTCCTAGTTTACAGATTTGTTATGTCGATGTTTTGTTTAATTTGATTAATAAAAAGAGTGAGAAGAGTTTTCTCAAAGTCTTGTGTTTTATCCTCATCAGGTAAATGATATTACCCCTCGTCAGTTTTCTCAGAAGTGAAAGTGTGAAAAACGTATCCAGAAGATCAAAAAGTTACAAAACTTAAATGAAAAAAGTAAAACTAAAGTAATATAATTTGATTGTGAAGTACTTTATAAACCAGACACAAGTTTTAACAATTTTAAATATAATTCAAAGCTGGAATTGAAGTAACTAAAACCTATTTCGCCACCTAGTACGTTTTATTGGAAGAGTAAAAAATTGCAAGGAGGGTCTTGCAACCAATATCCTCCTTAATTCTTTGAAGGATTGGGTTAGACAAGGGGATGGAAACACCCGAAAACGGATAAAGTGTTTGTAAAACTAGTAGATGCGACGATTTTTGGGGACGAAGTTGATAATTTCCTTAACAAAACTAAACCACTTTTTATTGTTGATTAAAATTTGTTGCAAAAGGGTTTGAAGATGGGAGAAATATATGGAAAAACGGATAAATATGCTAGGAGAAATTAAAGACGTGATGAAAAAAGGGTATGCTACATATATCAGTTGGATTGAGAAGATAGTTTAGCTAGGTAGGAAAACAATGAGAATTCCTATACGTTGTCTTAGATTTACATTAACACAAGATTTAATGATAACTTCTACTTAGTAAATTAGTGTCAGGGCTAATTGCAAGAAAATATCCAAATCTTGACAGAGAAGTGTTACTGGTGTATTGAAAGCCTTCACAAGAAATTGCAAGAAATCAACAAGAAAAATTGTTGCGTATTGTAGAAAACTGTTGAAAGAGCTACACAACATTTCACATGGAAAAAAGTCTTCATTCTCTTCCCGCGGCTCAAATAGATGTCGTAAAGATGGACCCATTTGATTGGTGGTCACATTATGGTTTAGAAAACTCGAGAACCGGCTAAGGTAGCTAAAAAGTTCTTTCACAACCCATAAGTAGTTATTCGGCGGACAGAAAGGTTGGAGTAATTTTTCTTTTATTTATAGAGTAAAAGAAATCATTTGAGCTCTACAAATGACCGATAAGTTGGTCTTTGTTCTATCAAATATTCCTCTACAATCACGGTTTTTGAGAAGTCAAGTAGGACATGAATCATGAAAGTAGATTCTTGGAAGAATCTAATAAAGACTCGAAGACATGCACCGGAGAATCTAGATGAGGATTAGATTACCTGAGTATTATTTTTTCATTCGAGTATGTAAATTCTTATTTTTATTTATGCAATATGTGTTTCACTTGTGAGTTATGTACGAAAAACTTTATTATGTAATGTATCAATATATCATGGATATTTGACTTTATATGTATAAAACTGTAGAAATTTAATTTTATTGTTAGTAGGGTATATTGTATTAAATTATATGGTACATCGAACTGGAGTGATCTATTATGAGCCTACCCCAATTTTTAAGAACTTAGCAAACCGCGATCCCGTACCGAAGCAATCCTAGTTCAAGGTGACTATGGTGGGCCAACTTAACATGACTTGACTTGACACACATTTTGATAACTATATGTATTGCGGAACTCAATTTGACCAATTTACCCAAACCCCTATCAATTTAAACCCGTAAAAATAAGCCGCCTTCTGAAACAATACTAAAATCAAAATCTTCACAGAAAACTAATCAAAACTTCAATCAAAGTTACTACTCGTAGGAATGTATGCCTAAATGAAAACCCTGGCAACATATGTAATTTTCCTGTCCTATATTCTCTGTTGGTGGAGAAAAATAAAAGTTTACACTTTCATTTTAAGTGTTTACCATCGTTACTTTATATTTAGTCACATTGGAATAAGTTGGGCGTCTATCTAGCTGGCAGAACATATGAATACGAGAATGAGAAAACAAAATATAATGGCCATTTCAGGAAGTCTTTGTTCTGTTGGTACAAAAATTCATTTATATGGTGCACTACGGTTGTGTGTATTCTAACCCAAATATACCGCAACAAATTTAACAAATAACAGCAGTAAGATAACTCCAAAAGAAAGGCCATGCGGGAAGCATAAATTTCATTTAGATAGAAATAGGGGCTGAGAACCAAATCAGTTAACCTTGAAAAAAACTGGTTGGCATGAAAACATGTGATTTGAAAACTGAGTCCAGCATGTTCATCGCCTTCAATATATGAGTCAGCATCTTGTTGTGTGCCAAGTTTACGCAAGGAAAAAAATTCAAAATTGACGCTAAAGAGGACATGTATAATAACAATTCCGGGTTGTTATATTCTTTGGAGCATTTTAGGGAAGAACTAAATAGATGTAGATACATTAAAAATAAAACAAAATTAATCTCTAAATACTGATACACCATTCACTATGTGGTGTCTCTTCTAAAGTTAGTAAGAACCTGCTATTCTTTTAAATTCGGAAATCCTTAAATTTTTTAGTTAGAGCTAATAATCATATGCATTTCTTTTGTGTAAGAGTATCTGGCATAAGGAGACTTTGGGTTCGTGCATTAATTAGAAAGTTCCTACTCGTAAGTCCAAGGAAGTCTACAAGAATTTTAGAGATAATAATCACATTCGACAAGTCATATTTGCATCGATGTTAACAGTGAACTAACTATATGAACCATAAATCATCTGTATATGGGCTTTCTTGTGCCATGTGGGTCAGAGCTTAGATTCTCCCGTGCGGTCTAATCGATAGACTTAAGTTCTAACACTCCATGCTTAACTCCCACCATCATCGAGACACGGTTATTATAACATTCGGCTTTCTCATATCAGACAACTCATTTTATCAGTTCCTATTTCCCCTCATTAATAAAATCGATCTCATTCGATACCGCTAACACTATCCAGGACTAGAAGACGAGAAACATGATTCATTAAAGCCTGTATATATAGCAAAAAAACCATAACTAACAACAAATCAACTACAAATTCAAGTCCCCTTAATATACAATAACTAACTGCTATGTTGCACGGAAACTCCATCGGGGTAACGTCTCCCGTACCTGAAATGCTTCGGAAAGGCGAAACGCCTCATTTGGAAATGTCTGGTGTTGGGCACGAAACGTATTGGAAACGTTTATGGACCATTTAAAAGAATTTCTACTATTAAAAACGTATATCTAAGCCCAATTGAAGGCCCAATCGTTTAAGAGTCCATTTTAAACATTAACCCTTTTTCTCTGTCGCTCTATCTTCTCGGCTTCTCACCCAAGTCGTTTCTTGAAGAATTGGTTTCTCAATAGGACTACATACGAAATTACGAACAGGTATGGTTATTTGTCTTTATAGAATTCATAAATCCCAATTATTCAAATCATTCGATTAAGCTTCATGTTTTCTAATTTCCAATAACAGTTTCAATTTCATAATCATGGATTCAAGTTCTAGTGCTGAATATTTTTGTTACTATGTTGGTGGGCCATGTTATGGTTAGTATTTAGTTGGTTACTTTCCTCTCTAACATTTCATATGGTGGTTACGGCTTTATGTAAGTTTTTAATGTTTTATGTTGGTGGTATGATGTCATAGTGGTTTAACGAAGTGTTAATGAGTCATGTCTGGCAATAGTACTAGCGGTAGTGTGCCCTCAACGCAATCTACCGATAAAGGGCCGTTGTGGGAATAAGTTACTAAAATCTATAGGACTGCCGAGACCGGGGGTACATGGAAATTTAAGTGTAATTTTTGTAATGAAACAAAACAGGGGAGTTACTCTAGGGTGAGCGCTCATTTACTTCAACTTTCAAGATAAGGAATAGCGACGTGTAAGAAAGTTAACCCTACTGATTTGCTCGAGATGAAAACTAAAGACACTGAATTTCAAAACATCAAAACAAATGCAGCCCCTAGAGATGTACCGTTGCCTTGTGGTGGACTAGAATTTCAAAACACCATTAAGGCTGTGTTTGGTGACGCAGATTATGAGAGATTATGGGGGCTACAACTCTCTTTTTTTTTTTTTCTTTTTTTTTTCACAAAATAATCTTTTGTCTAAAAAGTAGCATTGTTTGGCTGAACAACTTATGAAAGATTATAGTAAAAATAATCTCCAAAAATAAAAGCTCCTTGAACCAACTTATGAAAGATTATGGGGGCTACAACTTTTTTTTTTTCACAAAATAATCTCCAATTATGTCATTTTACACTTTTAATTTACAATTTCAGCTAGTTTGCCAAACATCACTACAAAAAAAAATCTATAATTTTAATCTTTTTAAGCAACAACACTAGCACTAGCAACAGCTATTGTTACCAAACATACCCTTAAGAAAAGAAAATCTAACTTGTCTCCTTTGGCTAGAGCGTTTGATACCGATACTAGAGCCCAATTAGCTCAAGAAATTGTAAGAATGTTTTAAACGGGTGGTTTGTCATTCAATCTTGCTAGAAATCCGTATTATTTGAGGTCTTTTACGTTTGCTGCAAATCAGAATTTAAGTGGTTATGTGCCTCCGAGCTACAACAAACTAAAAACAACTTTAGTTCAACAAGAGAAGGCAAATGTTGAGAGGTTGCTACAACCACGCAAGGATGCATGGAAAGAAAAGGGGGTGTCAATTGTGACTGATGGGTGGAGCGATCCTCAAAGAAGACCGTTAATTAATTTCATGGCAAAAGGTCCAATGTTCATTAAAGCGATTTATTGCATGGGTGAAATTAAAACCAAGGAGTTTATTGCTGATTTAATGAAAGAAGTTATGAATGAGATCGGTGATCAACATGTAGCCCAAATCATTACGGATAATGTGGCAAATTGTAAAGGGGCCGGTGAAATAATTGAAGGCCTTTACCCGCAGATCTATTGGACACCGTGTGTGGTTCATACGCTTAATCTTGCCTTGAAAACAATTTGTGCTGCTAGAAATACCGAAAACAATTCAGAGGTGTATGATTCTTGTCATTGGATCACCGAAGTTCATGGAGAAGTCGTTCAAATAAGAATTTATTATGAATCATACGATGAGGTTGTCTATGTACAACACAGTTACCCCACTTAAGTTGTTTTCTGTGGCCGACACTCAGTTTGCTTCAATAATTGCGATGCTTAAAAGATTTAAACTTGTTAAACGTGCTCTTAAATCCATGGTGATGAGTGGGCATCTTATAGAGAAGATGACAAAGATAAAGCAAGATTTGTGAAGGATAAGGTGTTAAATGAATATTGGTGGGACCAAGTGAACTACATTCTCAACTTTACAGCACCTATATACGATATGATTAGAGCTTGTGATACCGATAGGCCGTGCCTTCATTTGGTATACGAGATGTGGGATTCTATGGTTGAGAAGGTAAAAATCGCGATTTATAAGCATGAACAAAAATCCCCAGTGAGCTATTCTTGTTTCTAGGATGTTGTCTACGAGATTTTTATGGCTCGCTGGGCAAAAAGTTCAACACTTTTTCACTGTTTAGCACATTCTTTGAACTCGAGGTACTTTCATATTTAATTAGGCATTAGTTTCATAAATATTGTATATTTATTTATCTTATCCGAATGTCTTTCTTATTTGTTTGTTTGTATCTTATAGGTGTCATAGTGATGCTTGGCTTGGTGAGGATCTTGCTAGAGTCGCTCCTCACAGAGATGCAGAAATCTCTCAAGAAAGGATGAGATGCTTTCGAAGGCTCTACCCGAACGTCGATGATTAAACATCAAACATCCAACATCAAATTGTTAATGACATTTTGGTGATAAGTTTAAATCTTTTAAGCAGCACAATAATTGAAGCAAACCGAGTGTCGGCCACATAAAACAACTTAAGTCAGGTAAATTTGTTGTACATAGACAACCTCATCGTATGATTCATAATAAATTTATTTCTTTGAACGACTTCTCCATGAACTTCGGTGATCCAATGACAAGAATCATACACCTCTGAATTGTTTTCGGTATTTCTAGCAGCACAAATGTTTTTCAAGGCAAGATTAATCTTATGAACCACACACTGTGTCCAATAGATCTCCAGGTAAAGGCCTTCAATTATTTCACCGGCCTCTTTACAATTTGCCACATTATCCGTAATGATTTGGACTACATGTTGATCACCGATGTCATTGATGACTTCTTTCATTAAATTAGCAATAAACTCCTTGGTTTTAATTTCATCCATACAATTGACCGCTTTAATGAACATTAGACCTTTTGCCGAAGTTGCCATGAAATTAATTAAAGGTCTTATTTGAGGATCGCTCCACCCATCGGTCACAACTGACACCCTCTTTTCTTTCCATGTATCCTTGAGTGGTTGTAGTAACCTCTCAACATTTGCCTTCTCTTGTTGAACTAAAGTCGTTCTTAGTTTGTTGTAGCTCGGAGGCACATAACCACTTAAATTCTGATTCGCAGCAAACGTAAAAGACCTCAAATAATACGGATTTCTAGCAAGATTGAATGACAAACCACCCATATAAAACATTCTTGCAATTTCTTGATCCAATTGGGCTCTAGTATCGGTATCAAACGCTCTAGCCAAAGGAGACAAGTTAGATTTTCTTTTCTTAATGGTGTTTTGAAATTCTAGTCCACCATTAGGCAACGGTACATCTCTAGGGGCTGCATTTTTTTTTTTTGATGTTTTCATCTCGAGCAAATCAGTAGGGTTAACTTTCTTACAAATCGCTAATCCTTATCTTGAAAGTTGAAGTAAATGAGCCCTCACCCTAGAGTAATTCCCCTATTCCCATAACGACCCTTTATCAGTAGATTGCGTTGAGGGCACACTACCGCTAGTACTATTGCCAGCACTAGAACTCGAATCCATGATTATGAAATTGAAACTGTTATTGGAAATTAGAAAACATGAAGTTTAATCGAATGATTTAAATAATTGGGTTTTATGAATTGTATAAAGACAAATAAACAATTATACAAATAATCATACGTGTTCGTAATTTCGCATGTAGTCCTATTGAGAAACCGATTCTTCAAGAAACGATTTGGGTGAGAAGCCGAGAAGATAGAGTGACAGAGGGAGGACAGAGCGTGAGAGTGAGAGATTGATCATAGAAGTATAGAACAATTGTCGTCGTTTTAATATTGGGAAAAAGGGGTTAATGTTTAAAATGGGCTCTTAAACAATTAGGCTTAAATATACGTTTTTAATAGTAGAAACTAGGGAGGCTTAAATATACGTTTTTAATAGTAGAAACTAGGGATGAGCAGCAGCACTGCAAAAAGGGTACGGTACTAGAACTCGAATCCATGATTATGAAATTGAAACTGTCATTGGAAATTAGAAAACATGAAGTTTAATCGAATGATTTGAATAATTGGGATTTATGAATTCTATAAAGACAAATAAACAATTAAACAAATAATCATATGTGTTCGTAATTTCGCATGTAGTCCTATTGAGAAACCGATTCTTCAAGAAACGATTTGGGTGAGAAGCCGAGAAGATAGAGCAACAGAGGGAGGACAGAGCGTGAGAGTGAGAGATTGATAATAGAAGTATAGAACAATTGTCATCGTTTTAATATTGGGAAAAAGGGGTTAATGTTTAAAATGGGCTTTTAAACAATTGGGCTTAAATATACGTTTTTAATAGTAGAAACTAGGGAGGCTTAAATATACGTTTTTAATAGTAGAAACTAGGGATGAGCAGCAGCACCGCAAAAAGGGTACGGTACCGACCTGTACCTGTACCGGTACCGGTTTTTTATACCCGGTACGGTACCGGTACTACGAAAATGGTGGGAAAAAAACGGTACCACAGAATACGGTGCGGGATCATAACAGGAAATACCGAATCCAGTACCAGAATATGAAAGGGTTGGGTTTTTGAATTAAACCCATCAGTTCTCAACTTCTCATGCATATCAAAAAAGCCCACATATCAAACCCTTCCAAAACCTCTGTAACATCATCATTAATCATCTCAATCATCATCATCTTTAAAACTCATCATCATTCATCAAGTTACAAAAAGAAAATGGAGGTAAAAAGATTCTATATCTTTGATTTTTATTTTATTTTTTTCTTTGATAATATATTGTGTTTGTGTAGAATGATTCTAATCTTTGATTCGTATATATTGTGTTTGTGTAGAATGATGATACCATTGTTGAGGAGACCTCGTTTTTGGATGTTCATGATTCAGATTCGGGTTACAAAAGTGAACCCAAGGTTGTTGTCAAAAAAGCTGCAAAAGCAAAAGGTAGCAAAAGGAAAAGAAATGACAAAGAAGAAGAAGAATATGAGATATATGAGAAAACAAGCAAGGAGAGGGCGGCGATTTGGGTACACTATGATCCGGTTAGGATGAAGGACGATCCAAAAACGAGAAGGGCATTATGTAAGTTTTGTAAGAAAACTCTAGCAGCCGATGGACCTTCAAATGGTACTTCTAGTCTTCATAGACATTTTCCATGTCCTAAGAACCCTTTATATGTCCCAAAAACACAAAAACAACAGCAAACTATCTTAGAATTTAAAAAAAAATGCTAGTGGTGAAGGTACTAGTACTTTGCAAACTTGGAAACATGATGAAGGAAGGATTAAAAAAGCATTGATAGAATTGTTTGTGGTTGGTGAAATACCGCTTAAGTTTGTTGAACATAAGGCATTTATTAATTATACTAAAGCATGTAATGGGAGGGTTGTGTTGCCATCTAGACATAAGTTATCTAGAGATGTTTCAAAGTATTACTTAGATAAAAGAAGTAAATTGTTAGCCTATCTAGCAAAGTCAACCACTACCGTTCATTTGACAACTGATTCATGGACAAGTAGTTATCAAAGAACAAACTATATGGTTGTCACGGCCCATTTCATTGATGATGATTGGAATATGATGACCATGACGGTAGATAATGCACCAAGCAATGATAAGGCAATTAGTTATTTGATTAAAAAGTTGCCTAATGCTAGATTATATGACGATGGGAAGCATTTTCATGTTAGATGTATGGCTCACATTCTAAACCTTATTGTACAAGAAGGTTTAAAGGTAATGAATTATCATGTGGAATGTTTATCAAATGCGGTTAGATACATTAGGAAATCAACACAAAGAATAAAAAAGTTTAAAGCTTTCATGAAAGAAAGTGGCCTTGAATCAAATAGGTTTTTGTGTGGTGAATGTCCGACTAGATGGAATTCCAAGCATGATATGCTAAAGATTGCCGTTGAGTTAAGGGATGTGTTTTTCAAATATGAACTTGTAGATGATTGTTACTATCGTGATCTTGATAGAGCACCTGAACACTCGGACTTTGGTGCTTGCAAAGAAATTGTTGAATTTCTAGATAAGTTTAAAGCTAAAAGCCTAAAACTAAACTGATTTCATCCAGTTCAAAGCCATTAGCTCATCTTTTTTTTGGAGAAATTCTAGATGTAGACAAACATCTTCGTAATTGGGAGACTAAACCCGATTTTTGTATGATGGTTCATGATATGGTTGATAAATATAACAAGTATTGGGGGAAGTTTGATAAGCTTAACGACTTTATGTATTTTGCCACCATGTTGGACCCTACTATGAAACAACGCCTTGTTTCACATGGGTTTAAAACGATGCTTATTCATCAAATGTCATACGAAGATACAACGGACGATGATGTTCTTAACGACATGGTAAGTGAGATGGTGAAAAAGGTTGTGCAAAGAATGGAAGTTTTGTTTAAAACATACAAAACAAGGTTTGATACGGCTGGGTCTAAAGGTTCTTCTCAACAAACAAGGAATCAAGAATCTGGTAATCAAGAATATAGTAACGCATATGGAGGTGATAATGACTTTGTGTATGACTTCTTGAATTTTGAATGAATATGATTTTGATCCGGTAGTGTTTGATTGAAAATTCTAATGCTTTTGACTGAGTTTCAGTATGTTGTTCTTTTGAATGAATATGAATTTGATCTGGTACATGAAGTTGACTGAAAAATGTTGTTGTCACAGTGGGTTAACAAGTAGCATCCAAATGAGTTCAAGTTTTTTCCTGGTGTATATAAATAAACGAAAGGTTTGGACGTAGGCATCACTCCAAAAATAGGCCATTTGGCATAACAACCAATGCTTTCATTTTGACAAAAAGGGACAGAGTGTTATATATCTGGTTTAAAAAAAAGGGGAAAAAAATGGTACGGTACCGATTTCCCGATACCGGGTACCGGTACCAATCCCGGTATCCCATCCGGTACGGTACCGGTACACCCATTTCATGCTCGGGAAAAAAACGGTACAAACAATTCGGTACGGGATTGCTACCGAGCTCATCCCTAGTAGAAACGCTTTTAAATGGCCCAGAAACGTTTCCAATACGTTTCCTGCCCAACACCTGACGTTTCCAAATCACGTGAAACGTTTCCTATTTTCCAAAAACGTTTCTAAGGTAACCTATTGGCGTTTCGCGTTTCCGAAACGTTTCACGTACGGGAGACGTCACCCCGGCGGAGAGTTTCCGTTACAAACACAACCAACAAATTGACTACACACTAAGTGCAACATGGTGAATTCAGGTTCAAGAAAATGTTACTAAACATTATACACCAATTGAACATGAAAGCATCATATAAAAACAATAAATAAAAAGAAACAAAAACAGATAATAATGTAGATAACGAACCTAGCATGAATGATCCGGACGCTTGTTTTCATACCAGGCTGAGACCAATTATAAGCGATTGATCCAACAATTCCACTCAACCACAAACATCCTATTCAATATTTAAAATATTTCATATATGTGTATGTATGTAAAAAAAAGAGAAGAAAACGTAAGATGGAACATAAAGAAAGATTACCTACGGAACGAAGCTTATGTTCAATAATCCACTTTCTTGCGTTGGCAATTTTGGAATCAGACATGTTTGGTTTTGTTTTGTTAGGTCGGAGGGAGATGAATGTGAGGGCGGGTGCCACCATCCTATCCAACCGGTTAGAGAGGGAGACAAAGGACACAAACAATTAATATTATATTGAAAGTACATAAAGAAAAGAAAGAGAAGTGCATGAATAGGTCACTTGGTCACCTTCAAGTTCTTCACCCAATCTGCCACATGTTACAATATGGTTGGCTAGTTTTTTTTTTTTTTTTTTTTTTTTTTTTTTTTTTTTTTGAAAGGTGGTTGGCTAGTTCTTGGTAAAAAAATTATATATTAGGTTGGGTTGTTGATAAATGGTAAAAAAATTATGGATTGGTTGTATGTAATGGTTGTGTATGTGGAGGAAAGAGAAAATAATATTTTAATAAAAGATTGGGTTGGGTTGAGTTGTGAATAAAGATGGTCTGAGGGCGGGTGCCACCTATTTTTAAGTTTATTAAAAGGGGATTTTGATGTTTGCACACCCGCAATAGACTTGTTTTTATTGAGAAAAGCTATAAATGACTAGAGTTGATATTATTAAACAACATCATTTGTCATAGAGCCATTGAACCAATCTCAACCATGCAATACAATTTGATCCAAAGGCTGTCATGAAATCATGTATTTACACTTGAAGAGCAAAAAAAGACAATTATATATATATAAAAAAATACCTTCATTTTTTTCCAAAATAAAAATAAAAATAAAAAAAAATAAAAAAAAAAAAAAAAAAAAAAAAAAAACCTTCATTTTTTTCCAAAAAAAAATAAGGGCAAAAAAAACACACACAAAAACACTCTCAATCCACCACCCATCACCACTGATAACCACCTTCAATCCGCCATCACCACATTCAATCCGCCGTCACCACCTTCAACCGCCGTCATCACCATCAATCCACCATCATCAAATGGATAGTAATCAGTTAAGCGAAACAAATTTAGTTGATGTTCAAGTTGCGGTCGATGAAAATCATGTGGTTGTTTCTGATTTAGTTGATGTTCAACTTGTGGTTTCTGAAAATCCAGATGAGATTATGGATGCTGAAATTATGGAAGAAAATATAGTTGTTATTCAAGGTAAATCACATGTGATTCAGCTTAGTTTGTTACTTATTTTGTTGCTTATTTAGATTTTTAGGTTTTTAAGGTAAATCACATGTGATTCAGCTTATTTTGTTGCTTATTTAGATTTTTAGGGTTTTAAGGTAATAAAAATCACATGTATTCTGCTCTTAAATAAATAGTGTGTGATCCTAGTTATGTAAATCACTATATTTTTTTAACAAAATCACATGTGATTCTGTAAAACAGATTCTGTGATGACACCAAGACCAACTTTATACGCACATGAAGAAACTCCTGGAGGATCAGTTTATTGGGAACCTGTTGTTGACGATATTTATTTACCTGTTGAGGGGAAAAAGTTTAATACGATAGAGGAATGTATTGAAATGTACAACAAATATGCTGAAATAGCAGGCTTTGAAGTTAAAAAATGGGCACAAAAAAAATACAATAAGTGGTTTGGTAAAAAGTAAGTACCTTGTGTGTAATAGGGAAGGGCTTCCAAAAAACATAAATATAAACACATTGGATCTAGAAAAGAGTGATAAACAAGTCAGAAATACAAGACAACGGATAACAGGTTGTATGGCACGAATATTTATCACTTTGGATCCTGTTTCTGGAGAGTATGAAGTAACTAAATTCATTGCTAAGCACAATCATTTAATGATTCCGAAAGAGTATAATCATCTAACAAAGAAACAAAAGAAGATGACACAAGCGGAAAAAAGGTTCGTTGTCAAAGCTTCAACCTTCAAACTTGGTGCAACAAGGGCACACCATTTATATTGTAGCATGAAAGGTGGCACTCAATATGTTCATGGCACAAGTGTTGATTTTAAGAATCAACAAAGGGATATAAATGCATTCATAGGTGAAAGCGATGCGCAAATGCTATTAGACAAAATGGAAAACCGATAGAAGTATGTGCCGAACTTTACATTTCATTATAAGGTTGAAAATAGTGAGTTGGTTGCCATATTTTGGGCGGATGAAGTTGCCAAATGCAACTACAAAGAGTTTGGAGATATAGTATCATTTGATGCCACATTCAGAACTAACAAGTAAGTATGTATTCAAAGTTGTTATACCTTTGTTAAAATTTAACACATTCATGAATTACATGTGATTATGAGAGAATCACATGTGATTCTAACAAAATAACATGTGATTCTTTTTGAGAATTTTGTGTGAAAACTTGTAATATTCAGGTACGACATGGTTTTTGTTCCATTCACTGGGATAGATAATCACAGAAAGTGTGTGACACTCGGTGCGAGAATGCTTCTAAAAGAAGATGAAGAAGCTTACACATGGCTATTAAAATCATTCATGAGTGCACATGAAAAACAACCAAAAATGATTGTAACGGATCAAGATGGAGCCATGAAGTTTGCAATTGAAGCAGTTTTTACTGAATCCAAACACAGACTATGCATGTGGCATATCACCCAAAAAATTCCAGTAAAGGTATTTTAATTCATATACTATTTTAAAATTTGTTTATGATTTATCACTTGAATCACATGTGATTCACATAGAATCACATGTGATTCACTTTTGTTTATATCATGAATTACATGAAATTTGTTTACAGATTTGTAAAAAAATATATGATGAAACTAATTTGAAAAAGCGTTTGAACAAGATTGTATGGAATATGTTCATGGAACCATTGGAGTTTGAAGAAAAATGGACAAAATTGATTGAAGATTTTGGATTGAAAGACCACAAATGGATGAAAAAGATGTTTAGACTTCGAGAAATGTGGCTACCAGCGTATTTTATTGACTCACCATTATTTGGATTGATGAGAACTACTTCAAGGTCTGAGAGTGAAAACACTTTCTTTAAAAATTTCACAAATCACGGGTCAACATTGGTTAATTTCATGATGTGCTTCGAATTAGCAATCGAGAGGCAAAGGTATAGTCAAGAACAATTGGACTTTAACACATTTGACTCAGCTCCAAAACTTTCTACAGAGTTAAATATGGAACGTCATGCATCTAAAGTATATACAAGAACAATATTTCTGCTTGTTCAAAAGGAAATAAAAGAAGCTTGTTGGTCTTGCACAATAGAAGAGTTTAAAACGGAAGAGGGTTGTGAGATGCTTAGGGTTAGAGATAGGAATGCGGCTGCTTATAGGACACTTTATAAAGAAAAAGGAGAAGAACAGGTGCAGGAATGTGAAAAAGTAGCAGAATACAAGGTAAATTTATTTGAAATTATTAAATGTTTTTTAGCTGTTATCATCTGATATAACAAATCACATGTGCTTTTCACAAATAATCACATGTGATTCCAGCATTAATAAAGTTTTAATTTTCTTTCCCCTCTGTTCTGCAAAAAGGTTCTGCGTTCTCTTGAAGACGGGTCAGTGGAATGTACTTGTAGGCATTTTCTTCGATTCGGATTTTTATGTCGACACGTATTATGTGCTTTGAAGAACCGTGATGTTCAAATGATCCCGGAAAAGTTCATTTTGAGGCGTTGGAGGAGGGACATAATACCACCTGCATTGAGAAGAAAGACAAATAGGTATGGAGAAAAAATGAACCAATTGAAAAATTAACAAATGAGGCTACTTTCGTGGTAGACGAGTGTTTATATTTGTTGAGTAAAGATGAAGGCAAGTTAGGAAAGTTTGTGGAACAATTGAAATCAATCAAGAAAGAAATTGAGGATGAAGCGCCTAAACCTCCTTCGCGGAAAAAAGAAATTGAGAATGTGGTTGAGGATATATATGCAGTTGAGAAACCTGAAAAAAAGGTGGTAAAAAATCCAACCAAAGCTTCAAACAAAGGTTGGTCTAAAGAAGCACGTAGAAAGAGTGGAAGAGAAATGGCACTTGAAGAAAGATCTAAGCCGAAAAGGAAATGTGGATGCTGTGGAGAGAAGACTAACAAGCACACCAAGACAACATGTCTGTTGAATCCAAAGTATATTGAAAAACTAGCAAGAATTGCTGCTGCTAAACAAGCGACAAACGCTTCTTGAATTTCATATTTTACCATCATTAGCATTTTTCATACTTTTTTTGAACTTTTGGTAAAGTGTTTTTGTACATTAGGATTTTGTTACATGTTTTGTTTGAACTTCTGCAAGTGTGTTACAAAGATTCTTTATTCGAATATATGGAATTTCTACAAGTGTGTTACAAGGATTTTTACTTTTTGTTCTAGCAGATTAAACACTTGTACTTCATGGAAAAAAGAATCACATGTGTTTCTATGTGAATCACATGTGATTCCTACAAAAATCACATGTGATTATAGTGAAAATCACATGTGATTTTCACAATAATCACATGTGATTTTCACAATAATCACATGTGATTCTAGCTGTATAATAAACTTGTTCAAAACATACAGCAGAAAGACCATTACATTTAACAAAATTGAAAAAAAGGGACATGCTAAAAACATACAGCAGAAAGACTAAAAATCAGTTACGATAAACAACTTGTTCAAAGACCATTACAACTTGTTCAAAGATCATTAACTTGTTCAAAGATTAGTTATCCAAGACTACCATTAGAAGACTACCATCATTACAAACTAAAACTGCCATCAACAGTTTTAGTTCAAAGATCATTACAAACCATCACAAGACTACTATCAGTTATCAACCATCAAAAGACTACCATCAATACTACCACCAAAAGACTACCATCAGTTATCAAAAGACTGCTACCATTAGAAGACTACTCTTGACTTTGACGTTGACCTCTGTTTCTAATTGCATCAACAATAATCGAGATCCTTGTAGCATCATCATGTTCATTCTGGAAACTGATAGCCAAGTCATACATCTTCTGTGCATGGACATTCTCTTCATGCAACAGAATATTGGTTGCAATTTTGAACCTCATGCGCTTCAACATTGACTTATGTTTCTCAGATTCTGCACAAAGTCCAACATCCCATTTGGAAGCAGCTTGACCCATGTAAGACTCCATATGAATCATTGTAAAAACTCCACAGTCTACGTGATTCATCTTTGTCCTCCATTTCAATCTTGGAATGCGTGGTTTTACTTTAGCAACAGCAGCATGTTTTGGATATTCAAAATTACTCAAATACCTGGAAAACAATTTTTTCTACCAAAAAAAAAAAAAAAAAAAAAAAAAAAAAAAAAAAAAAAAAAAAGAAGAAGATATTGGTAAGTAAACTGAATGATTTTGACATATGAATCACATGTGATCCTGACATATGAATCACATGTGATCCACACAGAAAATCACATGTGATTCACACAGAAGTTCTAATGGAATTAAAAAAAAAACACTTACTAGAAGTTCGCAAGCTTTTTTGTACTTTTCCTCGTAGACATTTTCTCCACAATCACTGTTATCAAGGATGGTCATTATCGTTTGCGTCTTAAGCTTGAAAACAACCACATAAAAATGATTGGACACACAAACAGGGAAAAACGCATGTTTAAACAAATAAAAAGGAAACTTAAATACCAAATAAACTAACACAAAATTATATTTCTAATGGAATTAAAAAATTACCAGTTCAACTAACGAAAGAGTAGCATCATCTTTTTTAAGTTGAGCCGCAATCTCTTTTGAAAACATCTCCCAATGCTGATCCTCATCTAGACGTGGATCATTAACCATAGCATTTGTCTATTAAAACATAAAAAAAAGTTAAAAAAATGGAAGTTAAATACAAGATAAAAATAGGCTTAGCAATGGAAGGTAAATACAAATATATATAAATAAAACTACAAGATAAAAATAGGCTTACAATACCAATATCTATAAAAATGGAAGGTAAATACAAATATATATAAAAAAAAACTTACAAGACAACCCGTTGGAAGAAAATGCCTGTATGGTGAGGATTCCTCTTTAAATCGATCTTCATAGTTAAGGATTGCTCCCCAGCAGTCAACAACATTAGCATCTATACACAAGCTTGGTGCCAACGTCTCCATGTTCAAACGCACAGACGAAACCTCAAAGTCGCCAGAATTACTTTCAAAAATCTTTTCACTATATATAAAAAATTCATATGTCAGTATAAGAATCACATGTGATTTTAAAAACTTATAAAAAATAATGAATTTACACTTACAGCTTCTCGCCCTGCATTGCAAACAAGCTATTTCCCAACATGAACTCCAAATTTTTAAGGAGAGTGATCACTACCGTCTTCTTATTCATGTATGGAGAGCACATGTACGAAGATGGTTTAACAACGCGTTTCTTAAGATTTGGAGAAGGTGGGCTTCCTTTAGAAACACGAGTGACCATTCGTTAAGGAGTCTGAGGACAATCTATGTTAGTCGCTTGAGCAGCCTGAGGATCATCATACGTTGGTCCCTGAATTGAAACAAATATTTAGTTAGAAAAAATAAGAAAAAAAAGAAGAAACTATATTTTTTCTAAGATAGATAGAGTACATCATAATATGCATCAGAAATAATATCAATCACATCACCAACCACATCATAATTTTCTTTAAGCCACTACGTGAAACTTCCAACATCAATTATGTCTTCATCCTGACTAGCCTCAACGGGATTCTCTGTTTGAGGAACAACATTATCCCCATCTTTCTGACCACCATCAACATTATCCTCATCATCCTTCTGACCACCATCTTTCGGAACACCATCATCTTTCTGACCACCATCATCTTTCTGAGCACCATCTTCTTTTGCACCACCATCTTTCTGACCACCGTCTTTTTTCGCACCAGCATCTTTTTTTGGAACATATTTTTTCGGACCATTTTTCGGATCGTCATTTTTCGGACCACCTTCATTCTTTTCATGATCTTCTTGGGAAAAATCATCAACATGAACTTCCTCTTGATCCAGTGATACAGTTTCCTTGAAAAGTTCGACATACTTATCATACAGTCGAAGCATATTCTCATCGTCCGGATACTCTGAATTGGCATGTTTCAAAATATCTTCAAGATTGTGCTTTTCATCAGATATGATTGAAAGCTTTTCTTCAATCATCCTATAAAAACTCTGCAATAAAAACAAAAATCATATAAAACTGAAGTTAGAAATCACATAATAAATCACATGTGATTTATGATAAAATCACATGTGATTTTCTTACAAACCACATGTGATTTTCTTACAAATCAGTCCACTCTCACAAACCTGTTTGTCGGTTGCAGGTGGAAAAGATTCCAAATGAGGACGACTTCTAACAGCATCACAAACAACAAAGCCTTCTGTTTCATAAGCTTCATTTTCAGTCCACTCTCCATGCAATTCAAGCTTTTCAATGATTTGTTCTTTAATTTCAAGATCTTGTCGTCTTTTCATTGCATATGTGTTCCAGTTTTTGATAGCAGGCCGTACACGTACAACAGGAAACGAATCCAACTTCGTAGAATCCAAATACAAGAGCTTGTAAAAATAGACAAAAAATAGTAAGATTACAATCAAAAAATAGTAAGATTACTGTAACAAAATATAAAAACATAAAAGATAAAAACTTACAATCAAGAAGGCGATTGGACCAATGTAGTAGCCACCATCAGTATTTGGAAGTTGACTGTATTGAATACAATTGTGAAGAAACCCGTACCAGTCAATTTATGAGATTACTGTATCTTCCCGAATACGTTTAAGCACAGTCAAATTCACAATCCCCCTCATGGTATCAGCGAGACACATTGTGTTAACAAATAGCATGAGGAAGTTGACTTTAAACATAAAGTCAACTTCCTTTGCAGTCACCAACATTGAAGCAATATCAGAGAGATAGATATCCTTCAACTCTCTATTATCAAATTGTTTAAACCACTTCTTAATAAACGGATCATTAGGAGATCTCTCAAGTAAATCAAACAAAGATATACCACCAAGAGGTATTCCTAAAATCTCATGTACTTTCTCTGGAGTAACAACAAATGTGCCATTATGCTACTTAAACTCATAAGTTTTGTTATCAAACTTAGTCACAACAAACCTGGCAAGCCGAGATGGAAGTGATTCGATAGAAACATTGTACAAAGACATAAAACCAATACCCGACAGGAAAGATTGCATGTCAACTCTCGAGTCATGGATGGCAGCAAACAAGGAAGCAGGTACGGTCCTTGATTTCATAATTTTGAACTTTTTCAGATACGCCAACCTCTTCTTCTGCTCTTCGGTTAAAGGTTTCTTCCTTTTCTTCTTCAAATCCTCTATCTTGGCTATCTTTGATTTAGACTTCAGTAAACGCTTATTCTTTGAAGGTTTCTCATCTTCACAGGAAGAAGATGATTCAAATTTGTACTTCACCAAACGCTTCTTCTTCTTTGAAGGTTTCTCATCTTCTCATCTTCAGAAGAAGAAGATGATTTAGATTTGGACTTAACTAAACGCTTCTTCTTCTTTGAAGGTTTCTCATCTTCAGATGATTCGTATTTCTTCTTACGCTTCAACACCTTCTTAGACTTCAACACCCTCTTTTCATCTTCAGAGGAAGAAGATGATTCATATTTCTTCATTTTCTTAGACTTTGGAACATTCTTCTTAGGCTTTAACACCCTATTTTCATAAAAAACTTGATTCCGTTTCTTAGACTCAGAAACCTTCTTTCTACCTTTTTCCTTTAACACTATCAAACTCCTATTATCTTTAAAACTCTTTGATTTTACCTTCTTAACCATTTCATAATCACTTCCCTCATCCTCTTCATTTTTGTCATCCTCTTCACTTTGCTTAACTTTGTATTCCTCGTCTTCTTCATCCGAAGCCTCTTCATCATCCTGTTCTTCCTCCTCTGCTTCATCAAAACCCCCACCCTCTCCTTCGTCCTCTCCTTCATCCTCTACCTCATCCTGTTCTTCCTCCTCTACTTCATCAGAACCCTCATCCTCTCCATCCGATCCTTCATCCTCATCCGAAGCCTCTTCATCAGAACCCTCTTCTTTAGAAGTTACCTTTTCACCATCTTCATCAGACACTACCTTTTCACCCTCTCCTTCAGAACTTTCTTCACCGGAACCCTCTTCATCGGAAACCTCCTCATCAGAACTTTCTTCATCGGACACTACCTTTGATTCAACGACTTTTGCTTTGACAACAGGAGGATTTGGTTTCATAACAGGAGGGTTTGGTTTGAGAACAGGAGGATTGGAAGGAGCATTTGGTTTGGTTTGGTTTTGTTTGGTTTGTTTTGATTTGGTTTGCTTTGCTAATTGTTCCTTGGCTAATTGTTCCATCTCTAATTTTTCCTTTGCTATTCGTTCCTTTGCAGTCGTGAGATTAAGCTTGATAGTACGCTTTGGTATAACAGGAGGGTTTGGTTTGACAGCAGGGTTTGGTTTTTCCTTTGCTTTTGCTTTTTCCTTTGCTAATTTTTCCTTTGAGGCAATTGATTTCACCCGGCCAGATGACTTTATAACAGTTTCACCTGCAACAAAAAATCACAAATGATTACAACAATACAACAATAAAACTATGTAAAATAAAACTACTTTAAACTAATGAATCACATAACTAAAACAACGACACATAACTAAATCGATCAAAACTCCCTGCCTAGGCTGATTAATCCATTTGGTAAAAAATGGGTCAAAACTCCCCTGCTTAGGCTAATTACTCCAACAAATAAACTAAAACAACAACACATAAAACACACACATACATAAAACAATATTTTGCCCTTTTTATCTACAACATGACTAGGATGATATCACTAACTAGGTTGATATCACTAATTAGTCGCCCTAAATATCACAAATAATCTCCCTGAATAGGCTGATATCACTAACAACACACAGATAATTAAACAAACACAATATTTAACAACATCAATAAAAAAGAATCACATGTGATTTTTCATCAAAAACTAAAAATCAACTAAAAACAACTAAAACAACTAAAAACTACTTTCAACATCAACTAAAACAATATTTAACAGCATCAATAAAAAGGAATCACATGTGATTTTTCATCAAAAACTAAAAATCAACTAAAACAACTAAAAACTACTTTAAGCATCAACTAAAACAATATTTAACAGCATCAATAACAACTAAAACAATTTCTAATCAACTAAAAACTACTAAAACAATTTCTAATCAACTAAAAACAACTAAAATCAGATAAAAACAAATAAAAAAAATACTAAGATGATCATTATATTCAATATCTAATGAATTTAATAAGAAAAAAATCAAAAAAAAAAAAAAAAAAAAAAAAAAAAAAAAAAAAAAAAAAAAAAAAAAACAGCAACAGTATCTTCAGCACGAACGGATAATGATTCGACCTTCGATTTACGCTTATCCCGTGATATTTCATCTCGAACATCCATTATTCATAAATGAGAACACAAATTAGGGCAGAAATTAGGGTTTTGAAATGAAGTGTGAGAGAAGATGTGTGAAAGATGAGAGTGTAAATGAATTAACCGGTGAAAGATGTGTGGAAGGGGATTGACCACGATACCCCTATTAGAGGTGGCAATTTGTGCCCGAAATGAAAAAAATGGGCTAATTTTGACTATTTTGTAAAAGACTTGGGCACATTTAGCCCCATCTTTTTTTTGAAATGGGCACATTTAGCCCATTGAAAAGTTAAATGGGCACAACGGGCACATATTTTCTCTCAATTATAGAACATTATAATCGTTTTTTAAGAAAAACTTATATATATATAATATATTTCATTTTTTAAATATAAATGAGGTATTACGTTTAAGGAATTTATTTTGTCATTTTCGGTCTTCTATAAAGCGATTTGTATAACATGTGCCCGTTTAGCCCACGCCCGTTTAGCCCGTGCTCGTTTAAGCCCGTGCCCATTCTAGCCCGTGCGCGTTCTAGCCCGTGCCCGTGCCCGCCCGTTTTGCCACCTCTAACCTCTATCATTAATTGAGAAAAGAAAAGAAAAAAAGATTTATAATAACCGTAGATGGGAGTTGAGATGGACGGACGAGATCATATATCCGGATCTATAAAAAAATTCGGATCTATACCGAACTTTTGTCTAAATGACTAACGTACTTAGAAAATAACTTATTATACAAATTCAACTAACAAAATTACCATTATACTCTAAAAAATCTTACACGTTAGTCCCTGTGGTTAAATAATCTTGCAGCATCTATCCTTATGTCGACCAACTGTTTTTAGGGTTATCTTTTTACAGCGTCTATCCTTTTGGCTAACGACCGCTTGTATTTGTTTTTAAAATTTCTGTATACATTTTTGCACGTTTTCATCCGTTTTTACACATTTTAGTCTGTTTTTGCACGTTTTCCTCTGTTTTTACACGCTTTCGTTCGTTTTTGCACGTTTTCGTCCGTTTTAAATGGCTACGTTCCTTTCTACATGTTTTCGTTCGTTTTTACACATTTTCATCTATTTTTACACATTTTCGTTCGTTTTTGCACATTTTCGTCCGTTTTTGCATGTTTTCGTCCGTTTATACACGTTTTCGTCCGTTATTATATGTTTTCATCATTTGTTTCACGTTTTCATTTATTTTGCATGTTTTCGTCTGTTTTACACGTCTTCGTTTGTTTTTACACGCTTTTGTTATTTTTTACGTGTTTTTGCACGTTTTCGTCCGTTTATACACATTTTCGTCCGTTTTAACACGTTTTCGTCCGTTTTGTATGTTTTTGTCTATTTTTACATGTTTTTTTCCCTCTTCATACGTTTTCATCCGTTATACGTGTAAAAATGAACGAAAACATGTAAAATGGATGAAAACATGTAAAATGGACAAAAACATGTAAAACAGATGAAAACGTCCAAAAGCAAACAAAAACGTGTAAAAACGAACAAAAATGTGAAAAACGGATGAAGACCTATAAAAACGGACGACAATGTGCAAAAAGGACGAAAACCTATAAAAACGAATGAAAACTTGTAAAAACGGACGAAAACGTGCAAAAACGAACGGAAAAATGTAAAAAGGGATAAAACCGTGCAAAAACGAATGAAAACGTGCAGAAACAGATGAAAACATGTAAAAGCGAACGAAAACGTGTAAAAACTAACGAAAACGTGTAAAACTGACGAAAACGTGTAAAAACTGATGAAAACATTCAAAAACGAACGAAAACATGAAAAATGGATGAAAACGTATAATAATAGACAAAAACATGTAAAGAAGGACGAAAACATGTAAAAAAGGACGAAAACGTGTAAAAACGGATGAAAACGTGTAAAAACGAACAAAGACGTGCAAAACGGACGAAAACATGTAAAACGGACGAAAACGTGTAAAAATGGATGAAAACATGCAGAAATGAACGAAAACATGAAAAACGGATGAAAACGTATAATAACGGACGAAAACGTGTAAAAACGAACGAAAACGTGCAAAAAAGAACGAAAACGTGTAACTCCCTTCTCAATTGGATCAACTCCCTTCTAGCCCTCCTTCATCACAAAATAGCCTCAACCTCCACCTTCGTTCCAAACTACACATATCAACCTTAAACCGACCTCATTGAAACCTTTCAAAACCCTCATCATATTGGTCAAACATCCAACTTTACTTCCAACTACACACCCCAATTTCATCCACTTCCACCAAATAACCAAATCCACATTCTCACGGAAAAGGAAAGGTTCCGTGAAGATATAAACAAAATCCATGACCTTTGTGATCTCCTTGCTATACACCTCGCACAACACAACAAGGGCCAACCTTGATCCTCAATCTTCACCCTCCTCAAATTTCTTACCCCATTCTCTCAACTTGGATCAAATTACAAACCACACCCACTATTGTCCTTGTTGCATCTTCCTTCAAAAACAAATTCTCCACTTGAGTAAAGATATTTCTTGGATCGAATATCTACTCACTCGTCCTCATCCTATTCCTCCTCTAATCCAATATAACATTGCTAGATCCACTCCATCCGCTCCATTTCCCTCACCATTAAATAACTAAGTCCTATCCACATGCTTTCCTCCCCAAAATAAAATCCCTCACCCTTTTGTGTCGCAAGCAAGCCCAATCGCTCTCTTTGGCAATATTAGGACTATTAGTATCTTTTACTTATGTTGTAATCCTTATGTTTTAAGCATATTGTGTGATGTAATGATGATTCATGTGTTATACATGATCATCTTGAATGCATGAATAGATTATTTGCATGTTCTAAATATTTTTGCTATGCATATATATGTCTTGCTATGTGTTCTTAATATTTGTTTGCCATGATTGTTGTTTGCCATGATTGTTGTCTTTATATTCCATATTTTGCTATGTATGCTTGTACTCTTAATATTTTTGCAGTCAAGATTTCCATAGCTCATCTCCTGGGTGCCCTCGAACAAGGGGGAGCACACATCAAGGGGGAGTTCTCGTCCCGACAAATTTCTTATCTAAAACTTGTCGGCATAACCTTTTTGATTCTACAAAAGGGGGAGAAATAGATGTGACTCAAGATGCGTGCGATGTGTCGTTGCGGTTTAGCAGTATTAATGCCTACTCAAGTTTTAAATTTATATTTAGCCGACTTATCAATAACACACACACTTAACGAGCAGTGTACCCGGTCAGTATGAATATAAATGGTAAGTAGAGTGTCGATCACTAAGAGTGGAACGTATTATCTAGTTATTCTAATCAGTATTTTAATATATTAAGTTAGCTATACAATCTAATCTAACGCAAGGGGGTTCAGCCTGAGAGACTGGCACGATTTGGTTGCAATTAAATAATAAACTAAACCAATAGGCACGAATCAGCGAATAGCACACACGTACACAGATAAATACTCGAGACAATAAGAGGGCTGTCCTTATGATAAGTAGTTTGTCACTTGTTTTATTGCTAGTGTTATATGAAGTGTATAGTTCGATGCAACGCACCGAGATTAAGTCCTTTCTCGTTGGTTCTAATCTTATCGGCGAGTAAACCCTTAATGATTACTTATGACTATCCTATTTATCTTTCTCCTACTTTTCTACAGACCATAGAATGCATAGGCGATCTAATAAATAGGCGAGGGCAGAGGCATGGCGACCCGATCAACGCTCAGCTAGACACAGAGGTTATCAATGCACTAATAAAAGTAACCAATGACATCAACATATAAACTTTAATTAATGAGAAAGCAGTTTTAAGGGAGTGCAATCTTTCCGTTGTCACATTACACAAGCCACCAATCTTGATGAATTAAAGTTTACTAACACAATAAAACAAAACTACTTAATGAATTAAACACATGCATCACCTTCTTACAACTCTTGTATCTTTGATTTGAGTGTGTCTTGTGCTCGCTATTCGACTGAATTCGTCCTTGGTTTCTGTACTTCGGTCTTCGTATATATTATATGTCTCCCGAAATTCGTCTGGTCTTGGGGTATTTATAGTTTCTGTCTGAGGGTAAGATGCGGCGAATCTAGTAAGTAGATGCGGCGCATTTACTTAACTTCGCGTGGGGTCTAAGATTATAATATTCAGGAATATTCGTACACCGCCAGAAGATGCGGCGTATCTTTATCTTTGGATGCGGCGCATGTCCTCTTGTATCTTGGATCGTATCTGGTGAAATATTGATAGCGATGCGCCGTATGTGATAAGCAAGATGCGGCGCATCTAGAGCAGATTAGTCTTGATCTTGTACATTTCAGTAGACTCTTAACTTCTTGCATGTTTTGCCCCATAATTAGTCCAAAATCGCCAAGTTTCACCAAATGCTTGTTTTCAACTGAGAATTACAAAAGTAAACGATTAAGTATCAATCCTCATACATAATATAATAAAACAAGTCAAATTAATAGGATAAATGATGGTAATAAAATGTACTTATTTGAGCTCATCAAATATCCCCCCACTTGAGCTTTACTTGTCCCCAAGTAAACCTTAGAATTAATCTTATGAAAATGTATCCTAAAAGATATTAGGATTTATTTTTATATTTAAGCATGTATTCATTTTTGTCATAATCACACAACTAAACACTTAACGAATTAGAAGTAAAATAAAATATTTTGATAAAAGCAAATCTAATCGTTTAACTGTCCAGTCGTGACGAATATTCTATCATAAGCTTGGCAAGTATACACATCTCCTCCACTAAAGCCAAGGAATTAACAAGTCTAAAGCGGTAAAAAGGGTTTTTAGGCTTAAGGGTTAATTATTCTTAATCTCTATCGATCTCAAATTCCAGAAAAGGCGACAAAATCACAAATACATGATCGAATCCACGAACACGATACTTGCAATTGCTCAAATCCTTAACTCGAATAGGCTAAAGATAGGTCCAAACTTCACCAATAATAATATATCAAAAAGGGCGACAAAATCATAAATACATAGCCGAATCCACGACTACGATACTTAAGATTGCTCAAATCCCTAATCTCAATAAATCAAAGATTTGGTTGGATAAAGAATAATACAGGGCATGGATAACATTTGGGATATAAATTGGTGTAAAAATAAAAAAAATAAACAAAACAAATAAATTAAAATCCTAAGTGTGGTTAATCACTATCCCAACCATCCCATGAATAAGACTCATATCATTGAATAACTCACGCTTTAACACTTGAAACACACGCTTTAGGTAGACACGAATTATACTCAACAAGATCTTAATCAAAGAATAAACCTTAGTTGACGTTCCCATAACTGCCAACTCCCATTCAATCCATAAATATATAACAACTAGTGGTGATATCGACCACTTACATAACTTTACATAAGTTGGTTTAATCAAACATCCAACTTTCTTCTTTTCTCTTTTTCTTTTCTTATTTTTTCGATTTTTTTTTTTTTTTCTTTTTTTTTTTTTTTTTTTAATAATAACATAAACATAGATGTGTAAAATTTCACCACATCACTATAATGATAATTCTGGATAATTTTTCCATACTTTTCATAACTTCAGAAATAACGGTAATAGTGAAAGTAGTAAACACACGAAAAATAAACTCAAAGATATACAATATTTACTTTCACTCCAATTGCATTGTGCAATTTCCCGACCTAACCATAGATAATGAATTACGCACGCGAACACAGGTAATGTAAGGAAACACACTTTGCCTATAGCAATTAACCAACCACGGATTCTAATCTACAGGGTAGGCTAAGGTGTAAGGGTGTAACGAAACATTTTAACAAAGGTGTAAGAAACGAAAGGAATGGCTCTGAGTATTTTTCTAGGGGTATCTTACTCTAAAAGTGAGAGTAACAAAAGGGTTTATACGGGGGTTAACTAACCAGTGTAGTTAGCTAATATCACATAACATATAAAGGCTATTTGGGTGTAATCCTAGAAATTTACCAATTTAGACAAGTCATTCCAATTATATAAATAATACTTATTATGGTGGTCTCGAATAGTATACAAGCCAAGTTCTAAAGTTTACAAGTCACCGGCACACTCATAGATTTGTGAATTTTGAAAAATCACAATTTTTGAAAATAACGTCATGTGTGCAGCTATGCAACTTAGACTTTAAACAAAAACATGCTAAAAATTTTAAATTTTGATATATTAAGCACATTTTAAGCATATTTTGAAAAGTTTAGGACAAGTAAATGTTAAGTGTTCTAATTCTCCAATCCCCCCACTTAAGTTAAACAACGTCCTCGTTGTTTGTATGAAAGGTTAAAAACTGGAAAATAAAAGAATTAGAACAGAAAAACTCCCCTGAGATTTGCTCGGTATGATCCTCCATTAGTATTAGAGCAAAAATCATCTTTCTTGTGGATTAGAACGTTTAAGCTTCATATTCGATGTATCCACAGGAAATGCAGGAATCTATAATACCACCAAGGCTTCAAAACACACCTAAGGTAAGAAAGGTTCAACTTGCATAACACATTAGTAGTTAGGTAAAAATAAAACATAAAAGTTAAAAATGAAAATCATCAGGTCAGTCGATGCGCCGTATCTTATGGAAGAAGATACGCCGTATCGAGCCTGGAATAAATACGGATCAGAATAAAAGATGCGCCGTATCCTTAACCAGGGATGCGCCGCATTAAAATAAACTGATAAAAAGTTTTAAAGTCGAAAAGTAAAAATGCAGAAAAGTAAAATAAAGTAAGATATGACCATTGCAGGAGATGCGTCGCATCTCAGGATTGAGATGCGCCGTATCCTCTGCGGCCTGACTGACTCGACACAAACAGAAAATTAAAAGATAAATCCGGGTTGTCTCCCGGTCAGCACTTGTCTTTATTCCAGAGTCTTCAAGTTAGACTCACGTTCAGCTCTTTAATATCGATCATTGAAGGAGTCGGAAACATCGCGCTCCCTCATTCCCAATTCAGTAATATTGAACATTCCTTGCTCGTCCTTAATTTCTACGCCGTTCTTCTTCAGTATCTGTATAAACAAAGTTCTGTCCCTTTCGGGCAGAGATGACAAAATGATAGACGGGAAATTCTTATTATCATATAAGCATAAATAAGCAAGGTGGGGTGGTAGTTCAATAAACACATCATTATTCAAATTTGTTTTCTCAACTATTCTCCTACGTTTGTTAATTACTACACAATCATACCACTCATCATCAGAATCATTGACAACATCGCGTCTAAGTTCGGTAGGTACATTTAGGTCAATAAATTCCTCAAAGTTCTCATGATTAGGATTAGTTGAGTTGTTTTGAATCAATGTTTCTCCCATGAGCCTAGCTTCAAGATCGAGGTCCATACGCTCTCTTAATCCTAGCACATAGACTCCTCTAATTATGCTTTTAACAGGATCTTGGCACTTATAGACTAGTTTATTATTCCCTACCCTTAACGAGATTTTTCTTTTAAACACATCAATCTTAGCATGGGCAGTAGACAAGAAAGGTCGACCAAGGATTAAAGGAATCTTAACATCCTCGGGCATATCTAAAATAACAAAGTCTACAGGGAAAATAAACTTCTCAATCTTAACTAGCACATTATTAGCAATCCCTTCAGGTCGTTTTACCGTTTTATCAGCCAATTCAATAAGTAACTTAGTCGGTGCTAATTTACCTAGTCCTAGGGTAGTGAATGTCTTAAGAGGCATAACACTAACACTAGCTCCTAAGTCAGCTAACACATTATTGAAAGATATATTATTAATTGAACAAGGTAGAGTAAAACTTCCTGGGTCTTTTTCTTTATGAGGCAAGGCATTTAAATCGGTTGCAGAGCTCCCTTCTTTCATTGTAGCCTTGATCTCTTCTTCAATCTTTGTCTTTTCTTTGAGTAGTCTCCTTAAACTGATTGAAGAATTAAAGAAAAATTCGGGTCTTGCACCATCATTACCATTCATCGATCTTCTAGGCAAGTAAGGAGTGACTTCTTCAGTGGTGCTTATGGCCTTGACATGATCTCTTGGGTTGGTTTCGGTTGAGCTAGGTAAACTTCCATATCCCCTTTCTTGAAGAACTTTGCTCATTTGACCAATTTTTTTGTTCCAATGCTTTGATCGAAGCTCCTTGATTTCTTGTAGTAGTGTCCGTTGAAGCTCGGATTTCTTTGATCATAGCAGTATTCTCTTCATGTCTTTTAGCAGCATCGGCCATAATTTGCTTTAGAGTGTCATCTAAAGTCTGCCTCCTCTCTTGATAAGCGGGATTAAAGTTGTTCTTTTGATAGAATCCCGGGGTGGCTTCCCTAAATCTTCCTGAAGGTCAGAATGGTTGTCCAAATTGGGTGTAATATGCTTCTTCAAACGTCTCACTTTCATTCTTATTCGGGCAATCTTTAGTGTAGTGAGGTCCTTCGCACTTTTCACATCCAACTTGGGCAGCATACACTCTTTCATCACGCTTCTTCATCTCTCTACTAATTTTATCCAATTGAGCTTGAATAGCAGCAATCCCGTCAAAATTAGTGCTGCTCTTAGATCTAGTAGAGGTCCCATCGTGCCATTTTTGAGAATGATCAGCAGCTTCTTGGATAGCTTTCCTTGCATTGGTTGCACTCATTTGAGGCACAGCTCCCTTAGCGTCCAAGATTTGTCTAGTAGGCACGTCCAATCCTTGATAAAACAATATTATCTCCTGCATAGGGGTTAGATAGTGTTGAGGACATTTTACCAGTAAATCTTTAAATCTTTCACAAGCTTGATAAAGAGTTTCATCAGGCTCTTGCTTGAAACTGTTGATAGCCTCCATCTTTTTAGCAGTCCTAGCAGGTGGACAATATCACTTCAGGAATTTGCTCTTCAAATCTTCCCATGTAGTGATTGAACTAGCAGGTTCATTCCTTAGCCACTTGTTAGCAGCTCCTTTTAGCGAGAGTGGAAAGATTCTTAGCATGAGTTGATCGTCAGTGACTCCTTCTGAAGTAAACAAATCCGCAATCTCGAGGACCTTTTCAACATGCTCATTAGCATCCTCATGTTCCGATCCACTGAAAGCATTCTCTCTTAGCTCCTTGAGAAACTGACCCTTCAATTCAAACTTTGACTTATCATCAAACTTTGGTCTAGCAACTCCTGAAGTGTAATCAGCACGGGTTTTGTTCATGTATTCCTCCATAGTTGTGTTTTCGCCCATTGTTTCTGTTTCTTCTTCCTCTTTCTCTTCAGAAAAATAATCAAGCTCGAATGAACTTGAAGTATCAAAGCTTTTTGTGTTGAAAAGCCTTTTAAGCGAATGAAAGACTCGTTCAGGATCTTCGAAAGGTTGAATCAAGTTCTTCGTAGAACTCCTGGTCATGCACTTCCTGAAATCAACACAAAAATATCAGTAGGGTATGCTCGAGAAAGTAATATATCAGAAAATTAACAACGAAAACGGAATACGAAAAATTAAAGTTACTGATATCTGCAGACGATGCACCGTATCCAAAAAGTTGGATACGCCGTATCTTATAATCGTTAAAATTAAATCAGACTTTATTCGGAAAATAGATACGCCGCTTAGGAAATTAGAATGCGCCGTATCTGTTTTAATTATCAAAAATCGATATTTATTTAAAATTAAATACGTCGTATTAACAAAAGTTAATGCGCCGTATCTTCGTTACGTTTCAAAATATAAGATTTTTGATTCAGAAGATACGCCGTATCGATAAAAATCGATACGCCGTATCTGTTTAATAATTCGAAAACTGTTTTTAATTAAAATAATAGATACGCCGTATCTGCTAAAGCAGATGCGTCGTATGGCGTTAACGCTTAGAAATTTTTTTTTTTATCAAAAACAGATACGCCGTATCTTGGGGAAAAGATGCGTCGTATCGAATTATTTAAACGCGTTGTATTTTATAAAAATTAAACGCAATACGCCGTATCTATGAAAATAGATGCGCCGTATCGTTTGATTTAGCTCAGTACAACGATAGCAGAACACAAAAAATACGAAAAATTAAAAAAAAATAAAACACACGAAAATAACACAAACAAAAGCAAACAAATAACACACAAAAACAGAAAATATGCAAAATAGTACAATGAATGCAAATTAAACTAATACACAACAGAATTAGCAGTTAGATAAAAAAAAATTAAAACCTAATTAAAATACTAATCAAATTAACAGATAATAACAATTCACTCCCCGGCAGCGGCGCCAAAAACTTGATGCGTGCGATGTATCATTGCGGTTTAGCAGTATTAATGCCTACTCAAGTTTTAAATTTATATTTAGCCGACTTATCAATAACACACACACTTAACGAGCAGTGTACCCAGTCAGTATGAATATAATGGTAAGTAGAGTGTCGATCACTAAGAGTGGAACGTATTATCTAGTTATTCTAATCAGTATTTTAATATATTAAGTTAGCTATACAATCTAATCTAACGCAAGGGGGTTCAGCCTGAGAGACTGGCACGATTTGGTTGCAATTAAATAATAAACTAAACTAATAGGCACGAATCAGCGAATAGCACACACGTACACAGATAAATACTCGAGACAATAAGAGGGCTGTCCTTATGATAAGTAGTTTGTCACTTGTTTTATTGCTAGTGTTATATGAAGTGTATAGTTCGATGCAACGCACCGAGATTAAGTCCTTTCTCGTTGGTTCTAATCTTATCGGCGAGTAAACCCTTAATGATTACTTATGACTATCCTATTTATCTTTCTCCTACTTTTCTACAGACCATAGAATGCATAGGCGATCTAATAAATAGGCGAGGGCAGAGGCATGGCGACCCGATCAACGCTCAGCTAGACACAGAGGTTATCAATGCACTAATAAAAGTCACCAATGACATCAACATATAAACTTTAATTAATGAGAAAGCAGTTTTAAGGGAGTGCAATCTTTCCGTTGTCACATTACACAAGCCGCCAATCTTGATGAATTAAAGTTTACTAACACAATAAAACAAAACTACTTAATGAATTAAACACATGCAGCACCTTCTTACAGCTCTTGTATCTTTGATTTGAGTGTGTCTTGTGCTCGCTATTCGACTGAATTCGTCCTTGGTTTCTGTACTTCGGTCTTCGTATATATTATATGTCTCCCGAAATTCGTCTGGTCTTGGGGTATTTATAGTTTCTGTCTGAGGGTAAGATGCGGCGCATCTAGTAAGTAGATGCGGCGCATTTACTTAACTTCGCGTGGGGTCCAAGATTATAATATTCAGGAATATTCGTACACCGCCAGAAGATGCGGCGTATCTTTATCTTTGGATGCGGCGCATGTCCTCTTGTATCTTGGATCGTATCTGGTGAAATATTGATAGCGATGCGCCGTATGTGATAAGCAAGATGCGGCGCATCTGGAGCAGATTAGTCTTGATCTTGTACATTTCAGTAGACTCTTAACTTCTTGCATGTTTTGCCCCATAATTAGTCCAAAATCGCCAAGTTTCACCAAATGCTTGTTTTCAACTGAGAATTACAAAAGTAAACGATTAAGTATCAATCCTCATACATAATATAATAAAACAAGTCAAATTAATAGGATAAATGATGGTAATAAAATGTACTTATTTGAGTTCATCAACTCACTAAATACTTGTCTAAAAACTAATTTTTCAATTTAATGAGTCTAGATTTTGTAATCATCAAAAAGGGGGAGATTGTTGATATAAATAATGCCTAAACACGTTATTAATATTTTTCGATATCTCTACGTTTTGATAATCACAAAATGTAAAATCATTAAACGAAAAGTTATGACGTAAACAAGTATTTAGTTGTAAATATCTATTTTAACAACTCAATCACTTAAGGTATGAATAAACAAATGCTTAATGCATTATATGATCAAAGGAACTTTTTCTTAATCTCTAAACTTTTTATAAAATGTCAAAAACATTTTATATATTTTTGAAAAACATTTTTGGTATTAAATAAATATGTTTAATCTATTAATAATATATGAATTCAAATTTTCAACCAAAAATGGCAAAAATATCCCAGAAAAACCTTCCCCACAAAAGGACAAAACTGGGCAACGTTCAGCAGGGGCGGCTGTCACACCTCGCCAATGGCGGAAACGCGAGTGCAACATCAT
Organism: Artemisia tridentata subsp. tridentata; assembly: GCA_021014915.2. Taxonomy (NCBI): domain Eukaryota; kingdom Viridiplantae; phylum Streptophyta; class Magnoliopsida; order Asterales; family Asteraceae; genus Artemisia; species Artemisia tridentata. Next base: position 305,977,515 of record CP139507.1, read on the forward strand.
GGATATCATCACAACACTTGGTGTCTAAATAGAGAAAATACTACATGCAAATAAATAGAGCAAAGTACAAACACAAAGTGTCGTAACGATACCCCAAAACAAATAATCCAAAACAATCACTAAAGTATCTTCATTAAAACATAAAGTTAAAATGAAAGGAAATCAAGTATCGTAACAAAATCCAACTAAATCAAATTTAAAAACTCATAGATAGCCATCCCTAATGCAATCTAGGTCTCTTCTAATCGCGCCCTTCTATCTTAGCCTTAGAATGCTCACCTGAAAATGATGCTTAAAACGTCAACATAATGTTGGTGAGATTCATAGGTTTAAGACACACAAAACACCTTGATCATTAGTTCACTGTGATTATAAAATGTAGCATAGCAGGACAACAGCAATATATAGTTATTATACACTAGCATGCAATCATAGCTTACGGGACGGAACGTGCCCACCGATCCAAATATAATTTGGGACGGAACGTGCCCACCGATCCAAACACCACATCAATTGGGACGGAACGTGCCCACCGATCCAAGTTCACAATAATTGGGACGGAACGCGCCCACCGATCCAATATAATTCTCCTTTCGGCCGGACATAATAATAACGAGTAGAGCCACTAGGGCATCTTCCCACTCGTATAATCACCACAAATAAACACCATAATAACATGTAGTATAAGTATAATAACAATTACACGTCCATGCATTTTATAGCCACATAATCACAGTAACTCAAAATAATTTAAACAAGCATCATCTCCATCCCAAGTTTAAAACCAAGTAAAAATTGGGACTATGAACTCACCTCAAATCCGCAGCTTCCAAGTTATCAACACACAAATCTATATCACACAAAAATAACAATCACGTTACACGCGACCAAGCTAAAAGCCATAGTCAATGTAACACACATATGATGGATGTCTAAGGTTCATATAACCCACTATGGATTACCTAGACACCATACTAATCACCACCCAATACTTGACACTCACTAAATCCCTTAATTAACACTTTCAGAAACGCAGATTTCTAAAGTACTTTCACCCACATAAAATCACAGCGAATAAAGCTTCGCAACTCACACAAAAAATTCATCATGATCTTTCATAAGCATACAAACTTGTCCTAGAAGATCATGCACTAAAAACACACACAAGTACCCAATGAAAAATCAAACATGACAACTATCCAGATTCGGATCTGATCGGACATCAAAAAGTTTTGACCTCATAGACCCACTCACACAACTTATTATCGTCTAATTTTCGCATAGAAGTCAAATATAATATAGAACTTGATTCCCACAGAATTCCTTATCCAAATTACACTTTCAAAGCCACCTTTGACCTCAATACTTTTACCCTAATTCTGTCCCGGTTTAACAGTTTTGACACCTTAACTCATAAAATTCGTTTGACTGACTTCCCGACCTCGAAAACACTTGTGGTTGGACTTTTTGGAAAGCTCTTTCACTGTACTATAATTTAGAAATAAAATTCGTGATCTAACTCATTTTCATCTATTAATTACAATCGTATCTTTACAGACCTTTAAATCTGCCAGATTCATGACTCTTTAATTAACAACTTTTAAACCCTAATTACTTCACCAATTATCACAAGATTATTAATTATTGATTCCTACATGTTTAATATCATAAATTTACAGATCTTAATATAAACCCTAGATCCACCATAATTTGTTACATGCATAATAAAAATTAATTACACCATTTAAGGTTTACTAGACATACCTTAAATTGAATTATTGAAACTCAAAAAAAATCTTCTCCTCTTCCCTTGGGTGTGATCGACGAAAATTTGCAACAAGAGGGGAATGAGGGTTTTTGGGTTGTATTTATAGACTTAGGGAAAACCCTAAAGGGATAACTTTTCTACCAAGAATCCTAATTAGAATAAAATTTGTTTTCTTTTTTTTTCTTTTCCTATATTCGGCCGAAATATATTAATATATATATTTTTTATTTTTTTTATTAAATTTATTTATTACACTTAAAACCTTGTATTTTTGATATTTTATAAAAACCCCATATCAAAACCTAATATCTTACGCGAAAAACTCAAATTTTACGACAACCGGAAAAATATCATTTTCACTCAAAGTTTTCAAAAATAGATTTTTCATACTTATTATTAATATAAACCATAATAACCAACTCCACGTAACTTACTTACGCTCAAAACACTTGAACGAAGAATCGTTACACAAAACCACAAAACTCCAACAAAATACACAAGTCATTTCTACGCCACAAAGGCGATCAAAATGAACTCATCCCAAAATCCAACACTACTCAACATGACAAAATCTCACACCAAGGGATTTAGTGGTCAACACACGCATTTATACCACCCATATACCACAGATAATTCACATATCACAATTAAACAAGTAATACACACCAAGCAAAATTAAATGAGTTGAGACTATAGGTCAAACTAACCTGCTAAAAATCACGGTTGTGACAGCGGCCCCCTTAATTCATAAAGGCGGCCCCCTTAAAATTAAGGGGACCGCCCCGCTCCAGTAGCTTCCCAATTTTTGCCTATAAATACTGGTTTATCTCTGGACATTTTCCTCACCTTTTGCACCTCAAACTTTCTTCTCTAATTCTCTTCTTATCTTTGTAAATACTTTCTAAAATCCTTTGATCATATTCTCTTAAGCATTGGTTTCCAAGTGATCCAAGCTTCCACCATCAAAGTGCAAAAGAAGAATACTTCTATCCTTCAAGACAAGAAGTATTATAACTTGGTGTATCTCCTTCATCCAAGTTGTTAGTGTGTCATAATTGTAAATCATTCATTCATTTGTATATGTTGTGAATACTTGTTAGATAAGTGTGAGCATAGTTGGGTAGGCTAGATTAGTGTGTAAGTTGTGAAGTTGTGAAGAAGTGAAGGTGTGTAAGTAGTGAAGGTGTGAAGAAGTAGAAGAGTATATAAGTAGTGCTAGGTTGTGAAGAAGTTGTGAAAGCCGTAGTGAAGAAGTCGTGTAGAAGTCGTGAAGAAGTTGTGAAGCCGGTGTGAAGAAGTTGTGAATAAGTTGTGAAGAAGTTGTGTAATAGTTGTAAGATTGATTCTAGCTACGATTAGAACTCGACATCTAACTTTGTGTCGTTAAACCTGTGTAAGCGAAAGTTGTGTAAGGTTTTCTCCGCCATAAGGGAGCTTGTTGACATAGTGAAGAAAACTCTCGAGTTAGGTGCTCGGGGAGTGGAGTAGGGCAAGGAAGGTGTCCTTGTAGCCGAACCACTATAAATCCTTTGTCTCTCAGTTAGATCTTTCCATCTCTATCTTTCATTTCATTTCATTACTTTACTTGCATTGTTAATTTAGATCTACTTATATTTGTTCATATTGTTCAAGAGTTGAGTTCACATAAATTCGAATCTAAGTTTTTAAAAGTAAACAAAGTTTTCATAATAAAAATTAAAAAGACGTAAAACTATTCAACCCCCCCTTCTAGTTTTCCACAATTGGTATCAGAGCCAGGTCAAACAAGATTTTTAAAATAAACTGTATTTTAAAACTTGAAACGATCTATGGAATCCGAAAAATATTTAGAAGGGCAATCTATGCAAAGACCACCGCTATTTGAAAGTGATGGTTTTCTTTATTGGAAAAATAGATTCGAAACTTATGTAAAATCGAAAGATCTTGATCTTTGGCATATTATTACCTATGGTGATTTTCCCCCTATTCAAAATAATCTTTTAACTAAAATAGATGAAATTGTACCTTTTGAAAAACAAAATGATGATTTGAAAAAGAAACTAGCAAAAAATAATGAGGCTAAAATGGTAATTTATAATGCATTACCACGCAAAGAATATGAACGGATTTTTATGTGTCAAACCGCAAAAGAAATTTGGGATTCTTTATTAATCACTCACCAAGGTAATAGTCAAGTCAAAGAAAATAAAATAGATCTTCTTGTTCAACAATATGAACAATTTATGATTCCGGAAGAGGAATCAATAGATAATGCTTTTGCTAGGTTTAACACTATCATCACAAGTTTAAAAGCACTTGATGAGAATTTTTCTAGTAAGAATTTTGTTAGGAAATTTCTTAGGGTTCTTCATCCAAAATGGCGAGCTAAAGTTACGGCGATTGAAGAATCGAAGAACTTGTCAACTCTTCAACTTGATGAGTTGATCGGCAACTTGAAAGTCTACGAAGAAATAATAAAGAAAGACTCCGAGATGGTCAAAGGAGAAAGAGAACAAAGCAAGTCAATTGCATTGAAAGCTAGGAAGGAATCTAGTGACGAGGATAGCTCAACCTCCGAAAGTAATGACGAAGAATATGCCATGGCCGTAAGAGACTTCAAGAAGTTCTTCAAAAGACGAGGAAGACTTGTTAGACAACCACATGACGAAAGAAAGGCATTCCAAAGAAACAAAGACGACAAAGGTAGCAAGAGCGAGAGGAAGTGTTTTAAATGTGGTGATCCAAATCATCTCATCAGAAGTTATCCAATGATGTCAAGAGAGCAAAATAAAAAGGCGTTCGTTGGAGGAGCATGGAGTGATAGTGACGAAGATGAGAAAGAAACCACAAAGGAGGAGAAATGTCTTATGGCTAAGACATCAAGTGAGGTACATTTCGAAACCGAATACTTTAGTGATAAAAATCAATCATTAGACGAAAAAGACCTAGATAATGAATATATTAGGTTATGCAAATTAGGTCAAAAAGTCATGGCTAAAAATAAATCACTTAAACATATTAATAATCGATTAGAAAATGAAGTACTCGAATTAAAAATTAAACTACAACATTTAGGAAAAGAAAAAGAAGTTTTTATAGAATGTAAAACATGTCTAGAGGTCAAAAATGAAAACGAAAAACTTAAAGATGAAATTTCCAAACTTGACAAGTTTAAAAATAGTAGTAACTCACTTAAGGAAATAATAAGTGTTCAAGGAACTTCGGGAGATAAAACCGGTCTAGGATTCAACTCAAATAATGTTTCAATTAGTGAAAATATAAATGTAAAGTTTGAATGTCAATCTAGTAAACAAAAACCATTAGAGTCAAAACCTAAGTATATACTTATAAAAGATAGAAAAATACCTATTGCGAGTGATGAGGAAGTAAAAAGTTTTTATAAACCATCATTAAAAACCAAAACCGGATTTTCTAAACCAAAATTAAGATCTAAAACTCCACCTCCAAATAGACTAAATAATCTTCATCCTCGGTCTAAAACCCCTCAACCTAGAAGAAATCAAGGTAGACAAAACTTTCCTAATAATAATAATCACCCAATGTGGAATTATTCACTTCAACCAAGTTTCAACCCTTGGGAAATACTTTTACCATACATGCAAATGCAAACCATGTTTGGTTTAAACAATTTTGGACAAATGAGACAATGGGGACCAAGTGGCTAAATCGTCACTCATTGAATAATTCGGAAACTCATCTATGATTGGCTTCTATAAGTCAATATATCACCTTGAAGTATTTGAAGAAAAGCTGGACATAAGGTACGCTCTCTTTTTTTTTAAATTTCATGAGTAGTTACTTCATACATATAGTCTTATTAATCATTGCCTTAGGATATGCTTAGTTTGATCGGTTGCATTGCATTTACACTTTTAGTTATATCCGTTTGATGATTTAATAAACTAGAAACCCTTTAGTTAGCCCCCTAAGTAGTAAATGAAGTATTCACTGTCGAACTCATTTAGCCTTTTTCAAATTTAAAATGGAAATCTTCTATGTCCACTATTAGAAAAACTCATGGTGATGAAGTGAAATGAGTTAAGTGGATTAATCATTAACATAGAAGTAAGATTAGATTTCTCACGTTAGAAAACTATGGATGAAATAAGCTCTCACAGACTATGGCGTCAAGTTAGATAATTATGCGGCAACAAAGGAGCTATAGATGTTAGGATATACCCCATTCAACACTCTCGCATCAAACATATAGAATTTAGTCATCACTTCCTTATGACCATAGGATATGTAGAAAAGGGTAGCATGTGACAATAGACTTAACCAATTCCCTTGAGCATGAGATCTTTAACAACCATTTTTCAAAAATCTAGCATCTTTAAAAATATACAGAAACTTCACATTTTGAAAAAATATTTTTTTTTCTATAAACATTTTTCTTCTTAATCTATGTCCATAATTCTTTTTCGATCAAAGTCAAAGATTGAGAATTTTTCTTTTCTTACCCATTCTTCATAAACACATTTTGAAATAAAACTCAATCCATTTTATTCAAATAACTTTCACATCTACATAAAAACCCATTTTCAAGCATTGTTGAATAATGCTAAAAACATTTATTTAAATCATGCATGGTGATCTCATATTTGTCATCTATATTTACGTACATGACATTTATAAGTGAACCAAGTCAAATCAAGGGGAACATGGTTTGTATATTAAGATTTTGTTTGTAACAAGTCTAGAAATTCATGCTATCTTAAGTTCCCATTTATTGCACATAGGCACACATTAGGATCCCTCAAATAGTTCATATATATTACTTGCTTGATGAGTATGTTTGCATGCTAGATAAAATTACTTGTTTGCTTGGTGTAGTGTATTGTTTCCTAGTCCATATATATTACTTGCTTGATGAGTATGTTTACATGCTAGATAAAATTACTTGTTTACTTAATATCTATTACATGCTTAATTGCCTCAAAGAGTTGGACTTTCTTGAAACTAAACCAAAAAACACAACCCTTTCTACAAATTTCTGCCAAAAACCCATTTCTAGCAATCTGGAAATCAGCAGATGGGCGGCCCCCTTAAATCCTTAGGCGGCCCCCTTAATCTTTAAGGGGACCGGCCATCTGTATGGTCGAAGATGCTGTCTCCTTTTCTACTTTTTAGCCCATTTCATCCTACACTTCCCAAAATTCACAAACATATCTTATTCCAATCCATCCAACAAATTTTATCCATTCCTTAATCCCATCAATCCTACACTATAAACACTTCCATTCCTCATAACCTTCCATCATCTCATCATGCCATCTCCCATCAAACCAAAGCCAAAATCATAAAGGTTACCAAACCCCCAAAACAAGTCCATCACAACAAATGATGTGGCTAAACAACCAACACCTCCGCCCACATTTGTTCCCAACTATACTCCTAATCCTCAAGCTCACTCCAATGAACCCTTTCACAAACCTCATCATAATAACCAACCATCCACCTTTACTCCCGAAAATACACCTTCATCTCACTCATGTGATTCATATGAAGAGCATGATCAACCCCAAAACAAGAATCCCAATCTCATTCACAACACCTCACATCTTATTCAACCTACCAATGCACCATCCAAAACACTCACCACTCTTGGAATATCCCCTTCTTCCATATCTCCATCCTCATCCACTCATAATTACCCAAGCTCACAAATGTCTCCACCACCAAGAGTATCACCACCACCTCCTACCAACTCACATGTTGCTCCTATGTTACATGTTCAAACATCCATCCCAGATAACAACCATACTCCACCATCATCACCTTTCTAAACCACCCTCCAAAATTTACCTTTCTAAACCACACCATTCTTACACCATAAATACTCTTTTCCATCATTAGTGTTCATTCATCCATCATAATAACCACACTCCACCATCATCACCTTCTTCCAAATACTTGAAGTTCATTGAAGAACTTAAAGAAGCCCATGAGTTTGTGCTCTTCTTGCCTTACACCTTGCTCAATTGGATCAACTCCCTTCTAGCCCTCCTTCATCACAAAATAGGCTCAACCTCCACCTTCGTTCCAAACTACACATATCAACCTTAAACCGACCTCATTGAAACCTTTCAAAACCCTCATCATATTGGTCAAACATCCAACTTTACTTCCAACTACACACCCCAATTTCATCCACTTCTACCAAATAACCAAATCCACATTCTCACGGAAAAGGAAAGGTTCCGTGAAGATATAAACCAAATCCATGACCTTTGTGATCTCCTTGCTATACACCTCGCACAACACAACAAGGGTCAACCTTGATCCTCAATCTTTACCCTACTCAAATTTCTTACCCCACTCTCTCAACTTGGATCAAGTTACAAACCACACCCACTATTGTCCTTGTTGCATCTTCCTTCAAAAACAAATTCTCCACTTGAGTAAAGATATTTTTTGGATCGAATATCTACTCACTCGTCCTCATCCTATTCCTCCTCTAATCCAATATAACATCGCTAGATCCACTCCATCCGCTCCATTTCCCTCACCATCAAATAACTAAGTCCTATCCACATGCTTTCCTCCCCAAAATAAAATCCCTCACCCTTTTGTGTCGCAAGCAAGCCCAATCGCTCTCTTTGGCAATATTAGGACTATTAGTATCTTTTACTTATGTTGTAATCCTTATGTTTTAAGCATATTGTGTGATGTAATGATGATTCATGTGTTATACATGATCATCTTGAATGCATGAATAGATTATTTGCATGTTCTAAATATTTTTGCTATGCATATATATGTCTTGCTATGTGTTCTTAATATTTGTTTGCCATGATTGTTGTCTTTATATTCCATATTTTGCTATGTATGCTTGTACTCCTAATATTTTTGCAGTCAAGATTTCCATAGCTCGTCTCCTTGGTGCCCTTGAACAAGGGGGAGCACATATCAAGGGGGAGTTCTTGTCCCGACAAATTTCTTATCTAAAACTTGTCGGCATAACCTTTTTGATTCTACAAAAAGGGGGAGAAATAGATGTGACTCACTAAATACTTGTCTAAAAACTAATTTTTCAATTTAATGAGTCTAGAGTTTGTAATCATCAAAAAGGGGGAGATTGTTGATATAAATAATGCCTAAACACGTTATTAATATTTTTCGATATCTCTACGTTTTGATAATCACAAAATGTAAAATCATTAAACGAAAAGTTATGACGTAAACAAGTATTTAGTTGTAAATATCTATTTTAACAACTCAATCACTTAAGGTATGAATAAACAAATGCTTAATGCATTATATGATCAAAGGAACTTTTTCTTAATCTCTAAACTTTTTATAAAATGTCAAAAACATTTTATATATTTTTGAAAAACATTTTTGGTATTAAATAAATATGTTTAATCTATTATAAATATATGAATTCAAATTTTCAACCAAAAATGGCAAAAATATCCCAGAAAAACCTTCCCCACAAAAGGACAAAACTGGGCAACGTTCAGCAGGGGCGGCCCCCTTAATTCATAAAGGCGACCCCCTTAAAATTAAGGGGACCGACCCCCTATTTAAGGGGACTGCCCCGCTCCAGTAGCTTCTCAGTTTTTGCCTATAAATACTGGTTTATCTCTGGACATTTTCCTCACCTTTTGCACCTCAAACTTTCTGCTCTAATTCTCTTCTTATCTTTGTAAATACTTTCTAAAATCCTTTGATCATATTCTCTTAAGCATTGGTTTCCAAGTGATCCAAGCTTCCACCATCAAAGTGCAAAAGAAGAATACTTCTATCCTTCAAGACAAGAAGTATTATAACTTGGTGTATCTCCTTCATCCAAGTTGTTAGTGTGTCATAATTGTAAATCATTCATTCATTTGTATATGTTGTGAATACTTGTTAGATAAGTGTGAGCATAGTTGGGTAGGCTAGATTAGTGTGTAAGTTGTGAAGAAGTGAAGGTGTGTAAGTAGTGAAGGTGTGAAGAAGTAGAAGAGTATATAAGTAGTGCTAGGTTGTGAAGAAGTTGTGAAAGCCGTAGTGAAGAAGTCGTGTAGAAGTCGTGAAGAAGGTGTGAATCCGTCGTGAAGAAGTTGTGAAGCCGGTGTGAAGAAGTTGTGAATAAGTTGTGTAATAGTTGTGAGATTGGTTCTAGCTACGATTAGAACTCGACATCTAGCTTTGTGTCGTTAAACCCGTGTAAGCGAAAGTTGTGCAAGGTTTTCTCCGCCATAAGGGAGCTTGTTGACATAGTGAAGAAAACTCTCGAGTTAGGTGCTCGGGGAGTGGAGTAGGGCAAGGAAGGTGTCCTTGTAGCCGAACCACTATAAATCCTTTATCTCTCGGTTAGATCTTTCCATCTCTATCTTTCATTTCATTTCATTACTTTACTTGCATTGTTAATTTAGATCTACTTATATTTGTTCATATTGTTCAAGAGTTGAGTTCACATAAATTAGAATCTAAGTTTTTAAAAGTAAACAAAGTTTTCATAATAAAAATTAAAAAGACGTAAAACTATTCAACCACCCCTTCTAGTTTTCCACAAAAGATTTTGGCACATTTAGCCCTTTTTTCTTCCTCAAACGTTTCAAATTCTTTTTTCATATATATATTTTTTTTCAAAAGAATCTCATCAACGAATTTGGCATAAATAACACACTTCAAACATTACTGTTCTTTTTTTTCTTTCTTAAAAATAAGCAAAACCTTAAGAATATACAACATCTTCGGTTTAAGTTTTAAACATTTATTCCCGGTAAGGACTTGTTGTATGACTAGTTATGTGTTTCAGGGACTAATCTTGGACAAAAGGAAATGGAAAAAAATTACCGATGTCTATTCTTACCCACTCAAATAGCCAAAGTCTCACAAAATTCTTTAATAATGAAAATGAACATTGCACGCAAGGTGCTAGGCGTGCAAGCTTTCTTTGCACACACGCTTACACTTGTATAACTACAAAAGTATACACAATACCCTTATCCGGTATTAAAATAATAAAGTAGCGCACAAGTTTTTTCTTTTTGGTTTTGTGCATGCACACAGTCACAAAAAAAAAAAAAAAAAAAAAAAAAATGAAACAAACCATGTATGTATTTGGAATGTATAGTGACGGGTCAAACCTTATACCTTATCTTCAATTTTTAGATCTACCAACTCCTCAAAACCTTCATCTTTAACCTCTAAAAAATTCCCAAATACCTTCGCTTTTGAACGAAAATCACATATTGTGTTTGCAAAATGGGGTTTACTTTGTAACGAAAATCTAATATTCTTTGTAATCAGGCTAGTTGAACGTCTAGTTTGGTCCTCATCCGAAAATTAAGTGCTTTTGTTTAGGGTTTTGGTCCCATCTTGTGCGCGCATCGTTTGGTCTCCATTGGTTGGGTCCCACCTCAGTTTGGTCCCTCATTCAAAAATCAATCTTTTGGTATCCAAAAATCAATACTTTGTTTGAGATTTTGTTAAGAAGTGGGGTTAGTCTTTTGATTTTGTTAGCTTCTCTTGGATAATTTGTTATTTTATTAAAATGACGAATAATCCTCGACATTGTCAGGTATTATTTTTTTGATTATTTGTTAATGTTTCTAATCTTTTGAATGTGTAAGTTAGTGCTATATTAAATGAAAATCATATATACTAAAAGATTCGGTCCTATTATTTAATGTAGAGTCATAAAGTTTCAAGTCCTATATGAAAATTGATTGTAAGTGTTTGGTTTTATAGTCTGTTGGCCTTCTCTACAGCAACACTTCATATTCATCTTGATGGTTACATTTAGTTGCTGCAACATTTCATATTCATCTTAAGGGGCCTATAAATAACACATGCATTTCTTAAACTTGTTACACCTCCCAATTTATGACTGAAAATAACTAGAACGTATGTCCCAATCATCTCCTCACGTTAATAGCTTAACCAACAACAAAAATGACACAACCACAATACCCTCACGTCACTCCCCAACTCTCATAACAACAATAGACTCGATCTATAAACAAAAATAAACCAAAGATCTCACATCAGTTCAACTTTGTTACAAATATTTTAAAGAATTATTTTAGTTTGAACACATACCCATCATAGATCTTGACACGACAAACGAAAATAAACAAATAACCTTACGCGAGACCTTTTATAAGATCTTGAAGCTATATCTGAAATATTAAACGGGTTACTTTATATTCTTCATTCGTGGGGGTTTAAGTGAAAAGGGGTTGTATGTTTTTCGTTGGTTAAATTGTGAATTGGATTTAGCAAGATAGAAAAACAGGGTTGTTTTGTTTGAGTTTTGTTCTGTATCGAGAGAGAAGCAAAAGAGGTGGCGGCTGTGTTTTTGAAATAAATGGAAGGATAAGAAAAGTGGTGTGGAGTAGTATACAATATCTAGGTTTAGGGTTACATAGTGAGTTGATTTTTTATTTCAAGTGGGCTATGTTCAATTCGTATTCAAAATTGGATCGAGTACCATGTGACATATTAGGAATTAAGTGGGTAACTGATATTACAACGTTTCTTATTGGACCGATATAGTAGTCTAAAGTTTTGATAATAAGATGGGTCGTGTTTATTAGATAATCCGATGGGCTGAATTTTTGTTGTGAAAGTGGATGTCTGTGTTAGGGGTTGTTTGATTACTTCTTAATGAATTGGTTAAGCGCCCAAATTTTGAATTGGGCAAAGCTTGAGCGTTTGATAGATATTCCTTTGCCTCTTTATCATTCAACGTGCCTCGTAGTAATTTTGCATAGAATGGGCCCCTAAATCATTTAGTAGCTATACTCTTTCTTTTGCCATTATTTTCATTTAATTTTTTCATTTGTTCATATAATAACTCGTAATTTTATGAAGCCTTTTTTAGTTTATAAATTTATAACGTAGGCCTAATGGGGTTACAACATATACTATTGAGTTGATCATGGGCCCCTATCCATATTAGAAGAAAAATATACAATCCAATTATAAATTCACACTAATAAATTTTTTAATTCGTCCATTAACTACTTATCATTAATCAAGTATTATTATAAATTTAAATGCGTAATTTTTTTTTATTACTGGAGTCACTCTTTCAGGGCACTTGTCAAACACTTTCTTTTCGTTCAACACAGTTTTATTCAGAGCCATTGATCATTCAGGTTTTTAAATCATTCAGTGCTAAATCATTGTGCTTTACCAAACAACCCCTTAGTAAAATTTGTGTGGCTGTGTTTATTGGATAATTGTTGGGCTGAATTGTTTTTGGTTATTATTGTAAAGTAGTAGTCAATGATTTATCTGCAATTTGATGTGCGTCTATAATATGTTTAATTTGTTGCATTTATATTGTGCATCAACAAAATGGACGATCAGTGTATCATCTTTTTCAACTGTATTATCAATTCTTTGTTGGGTTATCAATGCTAAGTATTCATGGGTTTACACTCAAAATTTGTGATTATAAACCGGAGTTAATTCCAACATAGTTTTATTGGCTTAATCCCTTCGATTCGTAAACATACATCCTATAAAAAATTAGTTTGAATTTCTAATGGTAAACAAAACCGGTGCATCGCATGGGTCAGTGAGTTTTAGTACATCCGATTTGAACAGATAAATTGAAAGAGTTTGGTAAAATAACAAAATACGGCATATTAAAAATATCGCCTTAAATAATGAATAGAAAGGAAAATGTACCTAATTTTGGCTCGAAGTCATTTGTAAATTATAATAACAAATAAAAAAGTTGAGTTTTAGACATAAGCAAAAATTCAATAGTTGATCCAAAAACAAAACCAGTGCATCGCACGAGTTAAAATGCCTCTTCATGTTTATATTTGTAGATTTATGATGCAAAACTTAGTGTTAGTATCCAAATGTCGTATATACATTCTATTCGTGTTCTATTTTCAGAATTGAAAATTGTACAAGTGCTCCACGTTATCAATTATCTAGAAATACTTGTTTCGGTAATTGGCTGAATGTTCCTACATTGACTGCGAGGCATGTTTAATTCATGGAATGCTCCTTAGGCAATAATGGGTAGACCCGGACACACTGACAAGTTTCGATATAATTTTGATAAATATTGTTGGTGCAAATTATGGCTAAGATCTCATTTATATTTTAATGATGATAAATATATATTAGGAGACACTTAAATCGCTAACGATAGCTTAAAACCGAAAATGCACTAAACACTAGACTTGGCACGCAACACCAGCGTGCCATGGTCTGTGTATGCGCGTTAGGTTTTTCAAAGTCAGCTTTCCTCTTACTAAAAAAGTTTGATCTTTCAATACAGGTTTGTACATGATATTTAAGATGTTACATAAACTCGCAACAAGATTCAGACATAGAGAGATTACTAAAATACCTCTTCCCGTTTTACAAAACGCCAACTCAAAATCCTTTTCTAAAACTCCAACTCAAAGCCATTAGCCAACTCAAAATGTTTTATCAAACAAGGAGATTCATTTTTGTAACAATTCGCATTTTCAAGTTACTATCCATTTCTGAATTTTTACTATTTATTTTTACTATTCACTTTCACTATTCATTCTCGAAAATTTTTATTTCATATTCTCGTTAGTTAAACTATTTTAATGATAATCCGAGAGTTTGACACTCGTCGGATCATTTCTACAAAAATAACTAGTCACTATTCATCAAAATATCTAAATACTAGTACTATTCATCAAAATATCTAAACACTATTCATCCAAAATATCTAGATATTTTTAGAAATTCACTAGTCGTGTAAATACTCATTTCTCGTAGAAAAATTATTCTAAATACAATGGTACTAATTTCGTGTCATAAATCGAACGTTATCAAGCCTAAATGAGTCCCAAACCATAATTACACAAAAGTTACAATAATGACCCCTGTAAAAATATTTCTCGTTTTATATATTCATTTTGTTGGAAAAACTATTCTAAATGCAACGGCGTAATTTTCGTGACTTGAATCAAACGTTTGCTAGCCTAAATAAGTCCCGAACACGAAAAGCAGAAAAGTTACACAATTAGTCCTCGGTTGAAATTTTCCTATAAATAGGAGGCATAAGCCTTCATTATTTCTTGCACCACCCCTCTCTTTATCTCTAAAGTCCTTAAACCCAAGGCGATTCTTAGCTATTTTAGCTAGTTTCTTTCAAGAACGTGCAAGCGTTCTTGAGCAAAAGCTAGATTTTGATCTACTTTGCTTCGAGTTTTCAAGAAAGGCGTCGTTATAATCTTCAAATAACTTCAAGTCTCCAAAAAGACTTTGTTATTATCTTATTTTAGTATCGGGTACTACAACACTAGAGAACTTCATGTGAGGGGTTTCATTTGGGTAAACGGATCGACGAGTTGCTGGATTTACGAATTAAAGTGTCCTAGCTCCTCGAACGTTTACTACATGACCTTTGAATTATGATGGCCCGAACGGTAGTTACGCGTAGAGACTTCCTGGCTTAATCCATCAATCCCGTTATACGTGGTGATATCATTAGTTCAAGGTGAGTTCTTAGCCCCTACTTTTATACTCGTTTTAACTCTTTGGGGGAGATACATGCTTAAATACTTGTTCTTATTTTCATACATGCTTAAATACTTGTTCTTATTTTCACAAGTAAACTAAACTCTTATACTTTACCGTGAGTCATAGCCCCTACTCTTTTAATACATGTTTTATACTTTTGGGGGAGATACATGCTCAAACTATACTTTTACAAATACACGTTTAACTTTATGATACAGTTAGTCAATGATTCAAATCTATGTGATACTTTTATTCTTTTATGCTATTTATATGTGACGTCTTATTATGTGATACACTGTTATGTGTAAATCTATTAATGTGGATTGGAATTATCAAATACATGATTTATGCAATTACATAAATGTTTATACTTTTATACGATACGCTTTCATACTTGTCTTTGGGAAGTAGGCACCCAGTAATCTTTGGGAAATGGCACCCAGTATTCTTTGGGAAATGGCACCCAGTATTCTTTGGGAAATGGCACCCAGTAATCTCATGATGCATTGATATGCAAGACATCTACCCTAGACATACTATGTTAGCAGTGGGTTGTAAACACACAGGTTGCAAGTCTTGTATGGATGGGGCTTGAAACTGAGTGGATTTACAAGGCCTTTGCTGTGAAATCGTTATTAAAATATACTTGATAGACATACTATGTTAGCAGTGGATTGTAAAAACACAGGTTGCAAGTCTTGTATGGGCGGGGCTTGGAACTGAGTGGATTTACAAGGCCTTTGCTGGGAAATCTTTATTCAAATACTTTACTTTTAAACTAAACTCTATAAACTCACCAACCTTTGTGTTGACACTTTAGCATGTTTATCTCAGGTACATTAGATGATAGCTAGATCTTGAAACATAGAGTCGCACGACATATTTTGAAGACTTATGCTATTATCATTTACCATTCGAAACATTTTGTATACATTTATGTATCATACTTTGAGATCTCATGTTTGTAACTCTGAATTCATTAATCGAATGGTAACTTTTCAACACGTCTCATTTAGAGGTCGTTTTCTATAACTTGTACTTTGTATTATGAAGTAGCACCCCAAAGACACAATCTTCCGCTGCGATATTTTGGGGATGTTACAATTTTCCTGCTAAACCTTCAAATGAAAACATACATATGGCTATAATCTTTACGGATAACTTAGCTAATCACGTAACGGGTTTACTCCCTTATTGGTCGAACAAATTAAGGTCACTTTGCGTAAATGCACTTTCCTCTTATGGGATAATGTTTTACTAAACATGCAAGGCACTTAACTTTGTTACATTAAGGTGATTAGTTAACATGACTAAATGTGGCTTAACAAAGTTCATAATATTTGGATTTTAAATTTGAAATTTGAAATAAGAATCTCCTTTACACTCTTCGTTTGCCTTGTTCAACATCCAAACTCCTTTACCATTATTTATTCAAAGTGCTTTGCACTCCTTATTCCTCATTCAACAACACACACTCCTCCTCTACTTCTTATCCCCCACTCAATGAACAAAGTCTCCTCCTCCATTGCTTGTCTTCCATTCAAAAAACATAAGCTCCTCTTCCATGCCTTGCTCCCCACTTTATCAACACCTCATTGTTTTACTCATCTTGTTTCCACACTCTAAATGGTTTCCCTCTCATTCACTCACCTTCCCTTGAAACAAGCCACATTCATTCTACAACAACTAGTTTTTGAATTTCAAATTGGGAGTCAAGGCATTGTCCATTGCTTAGTCAATACTCAAAGATAAACCTTTTGTCCATCATTCTTTTCTCCTTTCTCAAATGGACAAAAGCCTTAAGTCACTCTACAACACTTTTCTAACCCTACTAAACCCTAACTTAACCATGGCTAATGAGTTGGTTTGACCTACCCTACTTGGGGCTTTGAAGTAGACTTGGGAAGGTCAAAAGTGAAGTGCACATGAGGCTTTAACAAGAGCTAACAACTAGTTATAAAATGGAGGGCAAGACAACACCTTACACACTAGGTTCGCACGCCAGCACGTCTGAGCCAGTGCGCCAGGTCCTATTGTGTCGAGAGTCTTCTTCTACTCTCTTCTTTAGGTTGAGTCATTAGGTTGGTTTGTAACAAATACTTATAAAATCTCATTCATTTGTAAAGTCTTGCCCGTGTTCGAATAAGCAAGTGAAAAGACTTATCCGAGTGCGGATAAGCAAGGGTGTAAAAGTCTTATATCTTGATGTACGGATAACTAAACCCCTTATCCCGAACCAGTATAAATATTGGTGTTTGTCTCTCTTCTCTCAACTTTTTACATACACTATATATATATATATATATATATATATATATGATGAACTCAAATAAGTACATTTTATTATCATCATTTATCCTATTTATTTGACTTGTTTTATTATATTATCTATGAGAATCGATACATTAATGTTTACTTTAGTAATTCTCAGGTAAAAACAAGCATTATATGAAACTTGGCGATTTTGGACTAATTATGGAGCAAAACAAGCAAGATGTCAAAAGCCTACTGAAATCCAGAAGATCAAGCTCGTTCTACTCTAGATACGCCGCAATATACTTCTAACATACGGCGTATCACTATCAAGATTTCACAAGTTACAATCCAAGTACATGCGCCGCATACAAAGATCAAGATACACCGCATCTGAAGACGGTGTACGAATATTCCAGAATATATTAATCTTGGACCCCACGCGAAGTTAAGTCAATGTGCCGCATCTATCAACTCTATGCGCCGCATCGATCCCTCAGACAGAAATTATAAATACCCCAAGGACAGACGAATTTGAAGAGCTTAGATTTTAAAGACTTTTTGCATAACCCTAGAGCCGAATTCAGACGACCAATCAGCACAAGACACACCCTAAACGAAGATACAAGAGCTGTAAGAAGGTCCTGCATGTATTCAATTCATTAAGTAGTTTTGTTTTATTGTATTAGTACGCTTTAATTCATCAGGATTGATGGGCTTGTGTCATGTGACTACGGAAAATCATGCACTCCCCTTAATATTGCTTTCCTATTAATTAAAGTTTATATGCTGATGTCTTTGGTGACTTTTATTAGTGCATTGATAACCTCTGTGTCTAGCTGAGTCTTGCTTGGGTCGCCATGCCCCTTCCTCGCCTATCTATTCTAGCGTATACGAGACGTGGGCATCACAAATGCCCAATACTCTAGAAAAGAAGGATAGACATAAGTAATCATTAAGAGTTTACTCGCCGATAAGATTAGAGCCAACGAGAAAGGTTTAATTATATACACTTCATATAAAACTAGCAATAAAACAAGTGACAAGCTACTTAATTATTAGGACAGGTCTTCTTATTGTCTCGAGTATCTATCTGTGTACGTGTGTGCTAATCGCTGATTCGTGCTCATTAGTTTAGTTTACTATTTAATTATAACCAAACCGTGCCAGTCTCTCAGGCTGAACCCCCTTGCGTTAGATTAGGTTGTATAGCTAACTTAGGATATTAAAATACTGATTAGAATAACTAGATAATACTTTCCACTCTTAGTGATCGACACTCTACTTACCATTATATTCATACTGACCGGGTACACTGCTCGTTAAGTGTGTGTGTTATTGATAAGTCGGCTAAATATAAATTTAAAACTTGAGTAGGCATTAATACTGCTAAACCGCAACGACACGCACGAGCATCAAGTTTTTGGCGCCGCTGCCGGGGAGTGAATTGTTATTATCTGTTAATTTGATTTAGTATTTTAATTAGGTTTTTCTTTTTAGTTTTTTTTTTTTTTTTTTTAGATTCTAACCACTAGCCCTGTTATATATTAGATAGATTGCATTCATTGTATAATTTGCATATTTTCTATTTTTGTTTCTTTTTGTTTGTTTCTTATTTTTGTTTTTCTTTTCTGTATTTTTCTGCATTCTGCTATCGTTGTATTGTGCTGATACAAACGATACGGCGCATCTGTTTTCACAGATACGGCGTATTGCGTTTAATTTTTATAAAATACAACGCGTTTAATAAATTCGAGTACGACGCATCTTTCCCCAAGATACGGCATATTCTGTTTTTAATAAGAAATTTTTCTAAACCCTAACGCCATATGACGCATCTGTTTTAACAGATACGGCGTATTTTCTATTTAAATTAAAAACAGTTTTTTGAATTTTTAAACAGAAGCGACGCATCGATCTTTATCGATACAGCGCATCTACTTAATAAAAAATCTTGTATTTTGAAACGTAACGAAAATACGGCGCATTAGCTTTTGTTAATACGACGCATTTAATTTTAATAAATATAATCGATTTTTGATAATTTAAAATGGATACGGCGCATTCTTATTCATAAGCGGCGTATCTATTTTCTGAATAAAAGTCTGATTAAATTTTAACGTAATAAGATACGGCGTATCCAACTTTCTGGATACGGCGCATCGTTTGCTGATATCAGCCATTTTTATTCTTTATATTCGTTTCTAAATTCATTAATTTCTCTTCTAGCGAACAGATCCTGCTGACGATTTTACCTATGATGACAGGGTTTGCTATGGAAGATATGTCAATGAACGGATATCTTGCTAAGGAACTTATGAAAGATATGCACAATGAAAAGTCCCGCACCAAAAAGCCGTTAATTCTGGAAAGTGATGACGAGTGTGATAACTATGAAGTTAGCTTGAGCAAGTTCCCAGCATTAAGCATTACTAAAAGCTCAGAATTAGAAAAGGAACTCTTGCTTTCGGATTCATTCGATAATTTCGATGCTATTACTAGCAACTTACCTACGATCGATGCTTTACTCAAATCCGTATCTCAAACCAACATGCCTTTCTACTCAGTGGAAGTTTATGAAGATGTCAACTTCAATGTACTCACGATTGATGCCGATTTATTTTCTTGGGAAACCCCTCTTGAAGCTACTTATATGGAATTCAAACGCTTATGCAATATTGAAGATGGGATATTCTCTTATGATTTACTAATGAGCTACACTGAAGATGAATTGTTACTCTTATGGCCTATCATTGAATCTAAAGGATTAACTTGGACGACTATCGAAGAGAAATATGGGAAATTCCAAATTGAATACATGAACTCAGCAAACGCAGTCAACAAATTGAGCAACAAAAGCTATGGTAGAGGAAATATCCAACCTATACAAACTTCTTATATGCCTTATTCGGGACAGTATTGGGGATTAGATAAAAGTAATCTGGACGATGAAAGAATTTATGCTGAATCGGAGATACTGTTTCATAAAAAGTTGGTAAGGTTGATGGATATCTCTTTAGAGGAATGGCTTGAACTTAAATACGGTGATCCCAAATTTGCTCCTACAAATGAAGTCAAACAGATTGTGACCTCATGGTTGACACGAAGTTTTAAAGAACAATTTAATGAGTTCATGGAGATAAGGAGGAAAATGATTGGTAATACTAGCTTTGACGTTAACTACGATCCTAACAATGTTGATTTTTCAGATTGGTTAGCTAGTAAGTTCAATAACCATAAGATCATGGACCAAGCTACTAGAGATGTGTTATGGGTATATTGGATGAGAGGGGAAGATGAGGAAGTAGAAAGCAACAATGGATCATCACATGACGATTCAACGATCAAGGAAGGCATTGAAGAATTGTTCAGCATAGACATAGATGTGTTCAATTATGAGACACCCTTGTGCAAACAATTCAAAGAATTTAATTACCTTCTTCAAATCGACGCTGATGTGCTAACTGGAGATCTACCAGGATTCAAAACTTATGATGGGTTCAAAAACACCTGGCACTACGAATCGAATGACCAGATACCATGGGTTTGGGATAAACCATGGGAATTTGGGCATATTAATCACACTTGTAAACCTTTCCATTTCAAGGATGGAAGTAGTGAATGGCCAACCTGTGATTGGAAGAATGATGGAACCTGTAATGGGGGAAGTATAATTGGAATGAAACGAGTTGGAAACGATGTATACTTTGAAGACTATGATTGGTATGAAAAAGTTGAAGACTCCCCACGTAGAGCAGAGGCTTTGCAAGAAAAAGGTAGAATCGAATACTTAAAAGAACTAAAGGGAGCACCGAATACTACTTTCTGGAAATGGGTGCATAGAAAATGTGATGATTACACAAGGCTTAATCGACGCTTACAATGGGAATTGAAAAGAAAGTGGGACGAGACTCAAGATTATTATCAATCCATTAACTTGGTTAATTATTATCCCTATGATAATAACGATGAGTCATTAATTGATGAACTTGATGACTATTTGAATAAGGATCCTTATTTCAAGTTTGTTGATAAAGACGAAGAAGAATTCATCAAGAGAAAATGTCGACTACTTGGGATCACTTATAATAACCCACCATTGATGATTTCTGAAAAATTTGAAGTCATCAAATACTCTTTGGGACCATATGAGGAATATGTTGCGTCGAAGACCAAAGAATATATTAGATTAAGCCCAACGGAAGAAAATGTTGCGGAGCTATACGGTAACATCTTTTGGATGAAAGAAGAAGGATGGCACGTAACAAGAACAAAATAAGGAGCTGAACGTGAGTCTAACTTGAAGACTCTGGTATAAAGACAAGTGCTGACCGGGAGACAACCCGATGGAAAATTTTTTACTTTTCTGTTCTATGTTGAGTCTGTCAGACCTGCAGAAGATGCGGCGCATCTCCATTATAAGATGCGACGCATCACCTGCACTGGTCATATCTTATTTTATTTTCTGCATTTTTATTTTTGACTTTAAAACTTTCTGTCAGTTTATTTAATGCGGCGCATCCCTGGTTAAGGATGCGACGCATCTTTTATTCTGATTCGTATTTATTCCAGGCTCGATACGGCGTATCTTCTTCCATAAGATACGGCGTATCGACTGACCTGATGATTTACAGTTTAATTTTTAGGTTTTATTTTTACTAACTACTAATGTATTATGCAAGTTTGAACCTTCTTAACTCAGGTGTGTTAAAGTCTAAATGGTATTATAGATTCCTGCATTTTTTGTGGATACATCATTTATGAAGCTTAAACGTTCTAATCCACAAGAAAGTTGATTTTTGCTCTTATACGAATAATGGAGGATCATACCAAGCAAATCTCAGGGGAGTTTTTCTGTTCTAATTCTTTTATTTTCCAGTTTTTAACCTTTGACACAAACAACGAGGACGTTGTTTAACTTAAGTGGGGGGATGGAGAATTAGAACACTTACTTCTCCTAAACTTTTTCAAAATATGCTTAAAATGCGCTTAATATATCAAAATTTAAAATTTTCTAGCATGTTTTTGTTTAAAGTCTAAATTACATAGCCGCACACATAACTCTATTCTTTCAAAAATATTAAAACTTTAGTGTGCTGGTGACTTGTAAACTTTAGAACTTGGCTTGTATACTATTCGAGACCACCATAATAAGTATTATCTATATAATTGGAGTGACTTGTCTAACTTGGTAAATTTCTAGAATTACACCCAAATAGCCTTTATCTGTTATGTGATATTAACTAACTACACTGGTTAGTTAACCCCCGTATAAACCCTTTGGTTACTCTCACTTTTAGAGTAAGATACCCCTAGAAAAACCCTCAGAGCCATTCCTTTCGTTTCTTACACCTTTGTTATAATGTTTCGATACACCCTTACACCTTAGCCTACCCTGTAGATTAAAATCCGTGGTTAATTGCTTTAGGCGAAGTGTGTTTCCTTACATTACCTGTGTTTGCGTGCGTAATTCATTATCTTTGGTTAGGTCGGGAAATTGCACAATTCAATTGGTATGAAAGTAAATATTGTATAACTTTTAGTTTATTTTTTGTGTGTTTGCTACTTTCACTATTACAGTTATTTCTGAAAGTATGAAGAGTATGGAAAAATTATCCGGAAAAATAGTGATAGAAAAGTTGTGAAATTTTACACATATATTTTATATGTTGATGTCAAAAAAAAAAAAAAAAAAAAAAAAAAAAAAGGAAAAACAAAATAGAAAAGAAAAAGAAAAAGGAAAAGTTGGAAGTTTGTTTTAACCAACTTATGTAAAGTTTTGTATTGAGTGGGAGATATCACCACTATTTGTTGTATATTATATTTATGGATTGAATGGGAGTTGGCCGTTATGGGAACACCAACTAAGGTTATTCTTTGATTGAGATTTTGTTGAGTATAATTCGTGTCTACCTAAAGCGTGTGTTTCAAGTGTTAAAGCGTGAGTTATTCAATGATATGAGTCTTATTCATGGGATGGTTGGGAAAGTGATTAACCACACTTAGGATTTTAATTTATCTGTTTTGTTTATTTTTTATTTTACACCAATTTGTATCCCAAATATTATCCATACCCTATATCATTCTTCATCCAAACCTTTGATTTATTGAGATTAGGGATTTGAGCAATCTTAAGTATCGTAGTCGTGGATTCGGCTATGTATTTATGATTTTGTCGCCCTTTTTGATATAATATTATTGGTGAAGATTACTTGGTCCTATCTTTAGCCTATTCGAGTTAAGGATTTGAGCAATTGCAAGTATCGTGGTAGTGGATTCGATCATGTATTTGTGATTTTTTCGCCTTTTCTGGAATTTGAGATCGATAGAGATTAAAAAGGATGATCAACCCTTAACCAACAAACCCTTTTTACTGCTTTAGACTTGTTACTCCTTGGCTTTATTGGGGAGATGCGTATACTTGCCAAGCTTATGATAGAATATTCGTCACAACTAAGCAACTAAACGATTTAGAATTGTTTTACATTAAAAATTATTTTGATTTCTACTTCGTTAAGTGTTTGGTTGTGTGATTATGACAAAACGAATACGTGCTTAAATATAAAAATAAATCCTAATATCTTTTAGGATACATTTTCATACGATTAATTCTAAGGTTTACTTGGGGACAAGTAAAGTTCAAGTGGGGGGATATTTGATGAACTCAAATAAGTACATTTTATTATCATCATTTATCCTATTTATTTGACTTGTTTTATTATATTATCTATGAGAATCGATACATTAATGTTTACTTTAGTAATTCTCAGGTAAAAACAAGCATTATGTGAAACTTGGCGATTTTGGACTAATTATGGAGCAAAACAAGCAAGATGTCAAAAGCCTACTGAAATCCAGAAGATCAAGCTCGTTCTACTCCAGATACGCCGCAATATACTTCTAACATACGGCGTATCACTATCAAGATTTCACAAGTTACAATCCAAGTACATGCGCCGCATACAAAGATCAAGATACGCCGCATCTGAAGACGGTGTACGAATATTCCAGAATATATTAATCTTGGACCCCACGCGAAGTTAAGTCAATGCGCTGCATCTATCAACTCTATGCGCCGCATCGATCCCTTAGACAGAAACTATAAATACCCCAAGGACAGACGAATTTGAAGAGCTAGATTTTAAAGACTTTTTGCATAACCCTAGAGCCAAATTCAGACGACCAAGCAGCACAAGACACACCCTAAACGAAGATACAAGAGCTGTAAGAAGGTCTTGCATGTATTCAATTCATTAAGTAGTTTTGTTTTATTGTATTAGTACGCTTTAATTCATCAGGATTGATGGGCTTGTGTCATGTGACTACGGAAAATCATGCACTCCCCTTAATATTGCTTTCCCATTAATTAAAGTTTATATGTTGATGTCTTTGGTGACTTTTATTTGTGCATTGATGATGCGTGGTTTTGCGATCTTACAACAGGTTTTACCTCACGAGGGATCTCAAGAGGCTTGCAATCCCCACCAGGCAGTGTACCTGACCGATGTAGTATAGTGTAGTGGCAAGTACCGGGGGATTGATCGTTCTCTAGGGGAATAGTGTCGTTAGGATTGAAAAACTATTCTAATAGGTCTAAGGGTGAGGGAAGATTCTTTTTGTATTTTTTTTATATTTTTATGAAAGCAAGTAAAATCTCGGGTTTGAAGGAGTGGGCGGAATTAGTTGCTAGTTAACTAACCCAAATAACTACAAATGCAAATAAAATAAAATAACTGAAAATAAAAAGGTTGTGGAACTTATATGGGGAGAAATGTGTTTACTTAGATTTCCTTACTCCCTAACTATCTTTTACCGGTTGATTAGTGTGTATTAATTGCGTGGATGACGGGTGTATTCCTTAATACCAATCGTGGGGTGGCGTACGTACTTCCCCAACTCTACAATCTCCTACTTCACTCCTATGTCGAGCCGACTAAGAAGCTCCTAACATGGGATCATTAGAATTGGCTCATGCATTAAATACAACCATAAAAACCTTAGTACGCATTGGTTCATGTTTCTTAAGACGTTCAAGCAAGTTACCTTATAGGAGGTTAGCCAGTTTTCTTAAGCCTAACATCGATAAACAATCATCCAATACAATTAATAACACACCAACAACTAATAATCAATAGTTAGGTTTCATTAGATCTAAGCAAACACAAGATAAATCTAGCCTAGCATGTTAATTAAAAGACAAGAACAAGATATAATCAAACAACACATAGACATATTGAATGATTAATTGATTACTTATCTTCAATTAAACATGGGAGATCCAAGGGTATAAAACCCTTAAAAATGGCAGAAAAATCGTCTAGGGTTTCTCCTCACAAAGTTGCACACTAATGACTAAAAATTATGAAAGTATATATAGGAAAACAGATCTGACGGCGTCACCCTTTGGGTCGTGACGCCGTCACCTCGCCGCGGTTAGGGTTTCTTGATGGCCTTCTTGACGCCGTCTCTCTTTAATCCTCCAAAATCCGTTCTGGCTTATCAAGGTCTGATGGCGTCACACTAGGGCTTGACGCCGTCATAGGTACTTTCCAGCATATTTTTGAGACTTTGTCGTTTTCTTCACTTTTATGCTCCAAAAACGTCCAAAATGCTTCCTTTTCCAGATTTCTTCTCCAAAGTACCTAAAATGACAAAAAGGAACGATTTAGGGCAATATTTGATCAAATAAATACGATTTAGGGCTTAAATGACCCCCTTAAAGCGGTACACTTTTCGCGGACCCCCTAAAAGCGGTACACTTTTCGCTTCATCAAATACCCTTACACTTGAGATTTGCTTGTCCTCAAGCAAATGCGCTTTTATTCTAATCAAAATACAAGTTAGGGGTCATTTAATGCTAATATAAAAGTAATTACAACAAATAGTCGTTCCACTTTAATCATAATAAGCACGGAGATTACACACTAGCACCTCACAAGTAGTGTTTAGATACTCACATCTCTCAGGTGTCATAAAAGTATATCTCATAAATGAAAATGAATAATATCTCTCACTACCTGTCATAGCAAATAGATTACCATAGGCTTGGGAAAGGATCAAAAACCTCCTCCACTGGGCGTAAGCACCTAAGATAAACTATCAAAGAGGGATTTTAAACGGGTTATAACGTTAGGTGTAGGGATATGATAAACACAGTTTTGTTGGATAAAGGATATTTTACTGGTGGCGAATTAAGGATCTTGATTAATTACATGTACAATATGGCGTTGCTAAGCCAAGACTAGACTCGACTTAAGCTAATGAAAAAAATAACAAAAAGATAAAATAAACATAAAATGAAACGGGATGGTAGTCCGTATGTTTTTTCTACTTTTTTTTTTTTTTTTTTTTTTTTTTTTTTTTTTCATACACTCTTGCCCTACCATCCAAAATAATACATCATAGGGGCCTCGGTTCTCCCCTTACACTTGAACTTTTACATAACTTTACAATTAACTATTCTAATGACTCGAATTAAGATAATCGAAACACTTGGAGTACTTTTAAAATATTAAGCACATATGGGGGTAATAATGTTGTTCTTCCCCATTACTCTATTACACTAGTACTTTACCCATGAGTCCCAATCGTCCCAAAATAATATGTACAAGGATATGACTCGACTTAGCAACCATGTAATTAATTAGATAATTAACTTGGGGTTTAAACAAATGTTGTCACAATAATGCACTAAAAATGAGTGCATACAAGGTAGGCTAAGGCGATTTGGGTGTACATTTAAGTGGGGTGTAAACAAATTCTTACTTTAAGTAAAATGCTTAAAGTTAGAAATGAAAAGATAGGCTCTGAGGGGTGTACTAGGGGTATCGTGTACTAAAAATGAGTACAACGCAAAGGGTGTGGGAGAATTACTTGACCAATGTAGCCAATGTAATTATAACAAAAACACAGGTGTAAAACAATGGGTTAATCCTAATGCCTCTTATCATGTAGTAAATCTAACTACACGAATGTAGTCTCACTTGTGGCCTCGGAATGGTCCTAACGCAAGTTCTAGAATCTAAGTGCTACCGGTACACACATCATAGCATAAATGCTTTTCCTACCAATTCTAGGGGCGAACCTCACATATTTGGGGGTGGAAAATTTTTTAGTGGTACGGTTTTGTGCTAGTCATATAAATCCTATCCATGAGACGCTCATTAAGACCAAAGTTTCACTCCTATATGTTGTAAAAAATTTTAAATTTGGCACTAAAATTGCCTTAACAGGTATTTCTCTCCGTTTTATTACACATTTACCATCAAACAAACAAAAAATCATGCGTAATAGCATTGTCTAAAGTATCGTACTTTACCCCCCCTTACACTTAAGATGAACATTGTCCCCAATGTTCAAATAACAAGATGTAAAAGTAATTAGGTAAAAGAATGAAATCAAATACTCCCCTGATTCGCTCAATGGATAAAGGGGTAACATGGTTAGATCTTCTTCCAAGAGAATGTAGAAGCTCCAAGACTAAAGCATCGCCAAAAGCTAGATTCCACATACATCTCCTTGTCCAAAATAACCTGTTAAACCTGAGAAAACAAACAAGAAAACCTGCATAACATCGGCGGGATAAATCTGTATAAGGATATAATGCTTGTGGAATGATTATTTTGCAGATTCCTGGAGTTTATAAGTTAGAGATTTAATAAAAACTTTTTATGGAAACAAAACTTTCAAAAATTTCAGAAAATTAAAACCTGACGCCGTCAAGTTGTAAGGCCTGACGCCGTCAGAAATGATCTGACAGAATTCTCATGTTAAGTTTCCGGAAAATTTCTGGAAAAACCTATACCTTACTTCCTGGAATTCCTGCAAAATATCATTATGACTCGATACAAGCATTTGACTCAAACAATTACTAATATGTATGTTAATTTATTATTGTTATGATTCATGTTCATTTGTTCTAATAAACCGATTTGGATTCCCTTACACTTATCTTTTGCAAAATACCTTTATATGTAGTTAAGACGAAGTTAAAAACAAGATAAAGCATTTTCACAATTTAGTTTCGAACATGAATCAATAAAAATAAAAATTAAACATACATACGTAAGCAAATAAAATCAAACAAACAAATAAATAAACACACAAAGCAAATAAAGCTTGGGTTGCCTCCCAAGAAGCGCTTTTCTTTATTAACGAGTCTTGTAGCTAGACTCAAAGTCACGTACATTACGTGACTCCATCATTGGTCACGGTTTCTAGGCCATTCTCATGTCCGGTTTTATATTCCGGTCCTAATTTCAAACAATCCTTGTAGAAACCGGATATCCTTTCCATAACATAGTCTACTCCTTTACTTCTATCTCCATCATTCCTATAGTAGACTGCTTGCTTAAGCTCCTTCTCATCATTTGACAAGTGTTGGAATTGCCCTATCTTATATGGCATTTGGTAGTTTACCTCATCGGTCTCATCCTTAAATCTAACTATCCCTAAGGAAGGTTCATAAGTCATTCTAGAGACCTCAACAAATGGTTTTCCAAAAACTACTTGAGTTAAGCGTGCATCGACTATTGGGCGGATATCTTCTACAATTACAAAGTAGGTGACATAGGTGAAGTTTCCTACATAAACCGGTAATCCCTTAACTCTTCCCGTGAAGTTACTCATCCAACCCTTATCAGGGAACATCCTATACCCAAGTTGATTTTTCATTATCAAGTTGTAGTGGGCTCTAGTCATGATGTTTATGGGCGATCTAAGGTCGATGTAAGCTTTCCACACATGCAAATGTCCGATGTTGCATGGTATGTTGAGATTAGAAGGGTCGCCCATTTTTATAATTGGTCTACCTAGGAAGTATGGTGTCTCAAGGTCATCGAATAAGTCGGTATGATATGCGCGCTCTTCCTTAGTGGGTAGCCTATTGAAGTAGTCCTCATCATCATCTACTTCTTCAATTTCACTTTTCCTAACTTCTTTATCAACCTTGACTTTCTTAACCTCATCCTCAGGTTCACTATTATCCTCATTCCTATCAATTGGTTTAATAGTGACAATGTTGACGAAGTGGACATGTTTGGATGAAGAGGGGTCTTTTACTTGGGGTCCGCTATTTGTGTTCCTAGCGTCCTTATGTGGAGGTGATAGCACTTGGTTATCGAGGGCTTTCAATAAGTTGTCAATTTTATTGGTCATCTCCGTTTGTTGTTGATTGAATTCGGATTCGAATCTAGCTATCTGAGCTTCTTGAGATGCCATAAATTTGGACATCAATCCTTCAAGATTATTGGTACTACCATAGTTGGAAGGATTGTTGTTGAAAGTACGGTTCGAGGATGAACCACTTGATTGAAAACGATTAGGTGGGTTGGAAGAATTGGTTTGCTGTGCGTTTTGGTTTTGTTTCCACCTAAGGTTTGGGTGATTTTTCCATGAGGGGTTGTATGAATCACCGTAGGGGTTTGGCTCGGGTTTGAAAGTGTACCACTTGTCTCCCGCTCCGTCGGTACGCGAGGATGCGTAGTCCGCAAAAGCTTGTTCGGGGAGTTCCATGCAATCACGAGTGTCGTGGGGACCACTACATAATTCACACGAAGAAGTGATTTTGTTCACTTGGCTTGAAGGTTTAGGAGCCTCGTAGGATTTCATAAGAAACTTGACTTGGTCTTCAAGTTCCATGATCCTACGGTCGGAAGTGCTTGAATTGTTCGAAGGCAAAGATATTGCCTTGACCGTTTTATTCAAATCACGGGGATCATTCCAACTTTCGTTGTCATAAAGAGCAAGATCTTCCAAGAGAGCCCATGATTGTTCCGCACTTAGATCACGTAGCTTACCACTGGCCGATTGGTCAATGGTTTGCCTCGTGGAGAGATTGATGTGGTCATAGAAGATTTGGACTTGGAGCCAAAGTTTTATGCCATGGTGAGGGACTTTTTGGAGTAAGTCCTTGAATCGAGTCCATGCCTCGTAGAGGGTTTCACCTTGACGTTGTTGAAACATCAAGATATCATTCCTTAGCTTGGTAGTTCTTCCTGGTGGAAAAAACTGAGCAAGGAAACGAGTGGTGAGATCATCCCAAGAGGTGATGGATCCTGCGGGTAGGCGCTCTAGCCATTGACTAGCTTGGTCCCACAGAGAGAATTGAAAGAGACGCAGTCGGGTCGTCTCTCGAGTGGCAACATCAAGGTCTATGGAATCAACGATTTTGAGAAAGTCCTTGAGATGTTGATTAGGATCTTTGGAACGAAGTCCATGGAATGCGCATCCGCTTTGCACCAACCGGATGGTGTCGGATCGCAAGGGAGTGACATTGGCTCCTTGAGTGAGCTCAATGGTGTTTCGATAGCCATGTTGGCTAGGACGGGAGTAGTCTCCTAAGGTACGGGCTCTAGGAGGTGGGTGTTGTTGTGGTGGTGAGTTGTTGGGATCGAGGATATTACCACCTTCCATGATGTCGGATGGTAATGGTTACGAACAAAGAAACGAAGAAAAAAGATAGACTAAAGAAAACCTAGAAAAATAAAATGAAAATCTCACTAGAAAGGAATCTAGTGAGTAGACCTAATAAAATAAAAATTCAACCTAAACAATAACTATTCCCCGGCAGCGGCGCCAAAAACTTGATGCGTGGTTTTGCGACCTTACAACAGGTTTTACCTCTCGAGGGATCTCAAGAGGCTTGCAATCCCCACCAGGCAGTGTACCTGACCGATGTAGTATAGTGTAGTGGCAAGTACCGGGGGATTGATCGTTATCTAGGGGAATAGTGTCGTTAGGATTGAAAAACTATTCTAATAGGTCTAAGGGTGAGGGAAGATTCTTTTTGTATTTTTTTTATATTTTTATGAAAGCAAGTAAAATCTCGGGTTTGAAGGAGTGGGCGGAATTAGTTGCTAGTCAACTAACCCAAATAACTACAAATGCAAATAAAATAAAATAACTGAAAATAAAAAGGTTGTGGAACTTATATGGGGAGAAATGTGTTTACTTAGATTTCCTTACTCCCTAACTATCTTTTACCGGTTGATTAGTGTGTATTAATTGCGTGGATGACGGGTGTATTCCTTAATACCAATCGTGGGGTGGCGTACGTACTTCCCCAACTCTACAAGCTCCTACTTCACTCCTATGTCGAGCCGGCTAAGAAGCTCCTAACATGGGATCATTAGAATTCGCTCATGCATTAAATACAACCATAAAAACCTTAGTACACATTGGTTCATGTTTCTTAAGACATTCAAGCAAGTTACCGTATAGGAGGTTAGCCAGTTTTCTTAAGCCTAACATCGATAAACAATCATCCAATACAATTAATAACACACCAACAACTAATAATCAATAGTTAGGTTTCATTAGATCTAAGCAAACACAAGATAAATCTAGCCTAGCATGTTAAATAAAAGACAAGAACAAGATATAATCAAACAACACATAGACATATTGAATGATTAATTGATTACTTATCTTCAATTGAACATGGGAGATCCAAGGGTATAAAACCCTTAAAAATGGCAGAAAAATCGTCTAGGGTTTCTCCTCACAAAGTTGCACACTAATGACTAAAAATTATGAAAGTATATATAGGAAAACAGATCTGACGGCGTCACCCTTTGGGTCGTGACGCCGTCACCTCGCCGCGGTTAGGGTTTCTTGATGGCCTTCTTGACGCCGTCCCTCTTTAATCCTCCAAAATCCGTTCTGGCCTATCAAGGTCTGACGGCGTCACACTAGGGCTTGACGCCGTCAAAGGTACTTTCCAGCAGATTTTTGAGACTTTGTCGTTTTCTTCACTTTTATGCTCCAAAAACGTCCAAAATGCTTCCTTTTCCAGATTTCTTCTCCAAAGTACCTAAAATGACAAAAGGAACGATTTAGGGCAATATTTGATCAAATAAATACGATTTAGGGCTTAAATGACCCCCTAAAAGCGGTACACTTTTCGCTTCATCAATTGATAACCTCTGTGTCTAGCTGAGTCTTGCTTGGGTCGCCATGCCCCTTCCTCGCCTATCTATTCTAGCGTATACGAGACGTGGGCATCACAAATGCCCAATACTCTAGAAAAGAAGGATAGACATAAGTAATCATTAAGAGTTTACTCGCCGATAAGATTAGAGCCAACGAGAAAGGTTTAATTATATACACTTCATATAAAACTAGCAATAAAACAAGTGACAAGCTACTTAATTATCAGGACAGGTCTTCTTATTGTCTCGAGTATCTATCTGTGTACGTGTGTGCTAATCGCTGATTCGTGCTCATTAGTTTAGTTTACTATTTAATTATAACCAAACCGTGCCAGTCTCTCAGGCTGAACCCCCTTGCGTTAGATTAGGTTGTATAGCTAACTTAGGATATTAAAATACTGATTAGAATAACTAGATAATACGTTCCACTCTTAGTGATCGACACTCTACTTACCATTATATTCATACTGACCGGGTACACTGCTCGTTAAGTGTGTGTGTTATTGATAAGTCGGCTAAATATAAATTTAAAACTTGAGTAGGCATTAATACTGCTAAACCGCAACGACACGCACGCGCATCAATATATATATATATAACAGGAGGCGTTACACGTAGATAATGCCACATAAACGCCACCTCAAGGCCACCTAATCAATTTATGCCAATCAACCAAGCAAGCCTTTTCCATTAATAAAAATCGGATTAAACTTTTAAAAACAGATGCTGATAGGGTTCGAACTAGGCTGTTTCAAAGAGTAACACAACATCTCAACCACTGGATCAACACAACATTTGTTTTACACTTTGCAAATCAAAAATGATAAAGCCGAATGTCAATTCATCACACCTCAAAATCACCGACCCTATATTTTTGAAACGTCAATCTTCACCAACCCTATATCCCTTAAACCCTAATGTCAATTCATCACACCTTAAAATCACCACCTGCCACCACAAACAAACCCTAACAACTACAGGTGAGTTTTGTTTTTATATTAAAACACAACATTGTATCCTTACTTTTGCATTTAAGTATATGTATTCACTGAATTCAAATTTGCTGGAGCTAATATACAGTGATGGTAAAACTTCTGGTCTTTAGCATAAACTTATACTAAATGGATCCATCTGATATAACATTGCACACACACTCCGAAAGCAGTATTCTGATGCCGGCTGTTTGTACTGTTAACAAACATTTGCAATCAAAATTAATTTGCTTCATAGTAATATGCGATTCACTGTTTGGTTTTCTGTTTCTTAGGAGTCTTCAAACTGGAGCTATTTTTGCCTGAAGAATACCCAATGGCTGCCCCCAAGGTACATGACTATGCGTGTTAGCAATGATATACTGATATATTTTTGTGGCCCTATAAAACTATTGCTATTACAAGGTTGGGTGTTCTTATTGAGAGGGTTACGGCTGTTGCAACTAATATTAACCCTTGATTGGTGTTTTTTGCTCAATGGCTTTTATTATGTTGTGGATGTCATTTTGTGTTGGTTAGAGGGTCGATACATCTGGGTAGGGTCATGCTATTCAAACATTGAAAGTGCATGCAAGGGTCCTTTGTACTGTCGAATGTCGCCAGTTTGTCTTTTTCATTCGTACTGCTACGATCTCGACTTAGTACTGCCATTGAAGGTTAGTACTGATGATATATATTCGTTTGTACTGCCATTGAAGGTTAGTACTGCCATTGAAGGTTAGTTATATGATCGATTAAACGGCTTTGGCATCTTTGCATGTTTAATATATTTCATATGAACATAGATAGACCGTAGATTTGAAGACACGCAATAAGATTTCTTGATGTTGCTAATATTGAAGTTGCTTGAATAGTTACAGTATGCATGATTTATGTGATGATTAATTTTCTTTTCTTGCTTTTTATAGGTTTCTGTTGAAGCTGCAGGAGAGAAGAAGATATGGACACTTGCTGACTTTGACATTGGAAAGCCGCTAGGAAGGGGAATTACATACGTATGAATATATATATAAAGCAAATGACGAATGTGTTTATATCAAAAGTATTTATTATCTACAAGATTCGTCTCATGTTTATATATATATATATATATATTATATATATATATATATATATATATATATATATATATATATATATATATATATATATATATATATATATATATATATATGTATAATTCCCCTAAGCATGCATAAAGTAACTCTCATCGCTGGTAATGCGCTTCTTTGGAATTGCTTATTTTGTACGAAAAAGATACAAGACTATTAAAAAGTTACATAGTAAGAACTCCTCAATCTAATTGGTTTATAATGGGTTTACGGTTAGATAGATGATGGTAAAAAGTAGTAAAAAGGAGCATTACCAACCTGTTTACCGGAACAACTTATGGGATCTATTTTAAGAATGCCTTTAGTCACTACTGTTGTTGGAATGATTATGAGCTCTTTTATGTTTACAAGAGTTGTATTATCATTTTAGTTTAATTGTTTTTTATTTTTCAGGTGGAAACAGTAGTTGGATAGAAAATGATGTTAATTGTTGGTTCATTTGTTTTAAAAGGTTCTGTGTTTGACTATTGTTTGTTTGAGAAAACTTATGTAATATAATCAAAAGGAGATTGATTTAAACATTTGGTTTTAATTATTTGCTGCAGTGTCATGATTAGGCTAAAGAACAAGGTTAGTATGTTACATCAGTTTCCTGCAATTGGTGTTATTGAACTTTCATCACAACAAACTACCTAAACTTAGACTACAGACCGCACATAGACGTATGGATGAACCCAAAATTTAGTATCTTGGACTCTAGCCATGGCTTGGATGGTCGAAAGCCAATGTATGCGGTAACTGGTGCACATTAACGAGTATCTGCAAATGATGCAACAACTGTAACACAAATGGTGAAAGCAACATCAGCCTTCTAATACATGCCTTCTGATACATCAGTGACTTCATAAGAAGGTATTGGTGTTTAATGCATTAGTTGGATTTTAATTTTCAAGACTAAGATGTAGGTTATTGTTCATATTAGCTACTGCATTTAACGTCTTATTGCAAGTGTATTTTTTCCTGCAAAAAAACGCATACGGAGTAATAACTTATATTTCTAATTAATAGCCAAACACTATTTCTAATTAATAGCCAAACATTAATTTTGTATATGTGGTTTAAGCCATCAATCATCAATCACAAACATCTTGGAACTGAATATTGCATTTGGGATTTAAAAGCTCATACATTTAATATGCTCATTCATGATGATGTATTATATAAACACGACATATTATGTGAGGAGCTACAAAGCGAAAGAGTTAGTAAGCAATACAATTTTGTTGTAGATGATGCACTTCATAAATTATAAAAACTAGACATATTGCTAATGTGCGATTACCAGTCATAACAAACACAGTAAGTCCTGTTCATGCTAGCCAGGAGAAGTCTGATCAGGGACAAGCACAATCAGATAGTAATGTCATCAATCTCGTGGACTCTGATTTGGGTATATGTAAGATGTTCACCTTCTTTTCAACGTTAAAAGTCAAGAGTATCAAGTATTATAAGCTAAATTCTATCATTCAATCTTTCTGTTTCAAATTTTCATAATGTAGATTAAAGGGGGGTTTGGGCTTGCATTTTTTAAAATAGATTATCCATTTACATCATTGTCTTTTCAGAAAGCAGGCTGACAGTTTTGCACACACACACGTTTCAGGTTTTCTTTAGGAGCGAAGAGCTTTAAGATGAAATTGATGGACGCTGCACATCTTGGGGCAACTCGACAAGCTCAGGTCTTAGCACCATTATTTATTTATCCATCTTACCCGTTTGCTTAAACTGTGACATGTTTTCTTACTATACACTAACATAATAGAACTGAAGGTGTTGTCACAGAAATATATATGGCTAAAAAGTTTACAATTTGCATTGTCACAGAAACTGAAGGTGTTGTTTCGGTCTTTGAGAGCAAGATGAACCGACTGCATACAACTAATTCATAGAGATTCTTAGGAGTAGATTCTATACCGCAATACAACAAGCTTTATACCAATATAAAATCAGATGTTATTATATCAGATCACGTATCCAGGTATGTTGTTTGGGATGCTTCTATGGTATTAATCAAGTATCTGGTAATGTTAAAACGTTCATGATTAAAGCTATTACAGCATTATTAAATTTTTGTAGGAGAAAAATTGTAGGAAGGGAAAGTTAACGTACAGTGCGGCTGATGTTCTTGCAACAGAAGTGTGCGTTTATGGTTTTCTCTAGGATCATCAGTAAACCATTTTTTACCGTCAATAAACACAGCCTTAATGATGTGCTGTCAACCTCCTCACGTTTGTTAGGACCTCTGTACCCGTTTCCAAAATGCAAAACGTGCAGAAACTATTCAGTTATGAAAGTCAACTCCCATGTGAGAATGCAATCCGAATTCAAAGGAGTTACCAAGTTGTAGTTGCTGCAACTCGTGATATGGGAATCGGGAAAAATGGCAAGTTACCATGGAACTTGCCTTCTGATCTCAACTTTTTCAAGAAACTAACAATGAGTACATCAGATACCACAAAAAAGAATGCTGTTATAATGGGTTGAAAAACATGGCAAAGTATCCTTCCTCAATATCAGTGGATGTTTATTTCAATTCACTTAGACGTCGCAAAATCTGAATGATTTACATTTTAATGGGTCTGTTTGGGCTTTATTTTCCCTCGAACAAGTCAAATTAAAAATGTTTAGCTAATAGGGGGATCTGAATTGTCAAATGAGTTGCAAGTTGACTAGACATTATAATTAGTCTATAAGACCTCCTAAATGGTTAATTCAAGAGCAGACTATTATAGTGGCATTTTTTTTATAGTTATAAGTAGTGGACCAATAATTTATTGGCCGGGGACAAAAGGTATTTGCGGGTCAACTGATCCATCTCATTTTGACCCGTGCTAGGTGACCCATTACAATTTGTTGCCCACCCAACCATCTAGACGCCTATAATATATCAACAAGTCCATTGACACGCTGTTCTTTCAGGTGCTGAACAAGGCTCGTGATGATGCAGGAAGTAGTGCCCAGAAAAGTTTATCAGAGAGCAACAATCTTAAGGCAATGGTTACAGCTGGTTCAAAAGGAAGTTTCATTAATATATCTCAAATGACTGCTTTTGTGGGACAGCAGAACGTTGAGGGTAAACGAATTCCATATGGTTTCATAGATCGGACTCTTCCAGATTTCACAAAAGATGATTATGGGCCTGAAAGTCGTGGGTTTGTGGAGAACTCTTATCTACAAGGGTTGACACCACAATAGTTCTTTTTTCATGCCATGGGTGGTAGAGAAGGTTTGATCGATACTGCAGTGAAAACATCTGAAACTGGATATATTCAGAGGCGGCTGGTAAAAGCTATGGAAGATATCATGGTGTGTCAAACCTCGCGGCTCAAAATCTTTGAAATCTTCTGCTGTGAAGGCTGATACTCAAGTTGAGAAATCTACTACAAGGAAAAGGAAGAACCAATATTGAGGGATCCGTTAGCGCCCATGGGGCAAATGGGCTGCTGAGATTCGTGACCTACGTAAAGGGGTTTGTGTTTGGCTCGCAACTTTTAATACTGCTGAAGAAGCTGCTAGGGCTTATGATGAAGCGCCAAGGAGGATCCGAGGGAGTAAGGCAAAAGTTAACTTCCCTGATGAATGAAAGTCAACCCCTCAAAAAGAACTTCCTATAGTTAACCCGACCCAGAACCAAAACACGGATGTTTCACTTGGATACTTTGAACAGAAGCCTCAAGTTAACCCTGCTGCAGGACGGTTCTGCTGTTTTTCACTTCAATTCTGATCAGGGTAGCAACTCCTTTGGCTGTTCTGACTTCGGTTGGGGAGATCATTGCGCAACGACCCTAGAGATCACATCTGTTTTCTCAGAGGTTGATTATGTCAGCTTCATGGAGAATGCCAATCCTGCAAAGAAACTGAAACCAGAGTTGGTAAACACGGCTTCTGCTTCTGGAGATAAATCGCTCTTTCAGATGCCGTATTTTGAAAGCAGCTGGGATACTTCAGATGATGGTATTGTTTAATATTGGATTTTGGATTTGGTTTTTGTTATTTTGTGAAAATGTGTTGTTGGGTGAGCACACCTAAAGGTGGCCCGTTCCCACCTGTTACAAGTTCAACCACTGGGCCCACATGATCATCATCTTTAGTGAGGGTTCGAGCCGCGGTAGACAAAGAGAAAGTGGTGACTAGAATGGGAAGGGAGATTAGTGAATAACAATTGATGGTAGAGGGGTTGCCATTGGAAAGCTTTGATCAAGTACAAAAGGTGAATGATTGTTGTTTTAGGCGGTTATTGTGGTATGAGATGTTTCTGAATGGTGAAAGATGTGTGTATTTTTACTGAAAGATTAAGGATGCGAAAAATGGTGTAGTTGATAACATGAAGTAGGTGTCATAATAAGAGTTGCACAAGTTATCAGTTCCATTCCAAACATAATACATCAAATGGTTGTTGCTGTTTATTGTGCTAATATTACTTGGTTACCTGCTGATCCTATATATCTCTATCTCTACTCCTAATATGTTTTGAGAAGGCTTTTTTTGGAATCTCTTTTGCATTACCGTTCAGTTTTGAGGATTTCTCAAGGGAACCAAAGACGCCAATTCATAAATCTGAATTATCCAAAAAGGGGTCATCACATAAGGTGCTTTCATGTTTCGTTATAACTGAACATTAGATTTTCATTTCTTATTGAACCATTGTGTTAAATGCAGGGAAGTTATACAATACAGTAATTTTCGAGTGCTATTTTAGGGCAACTCGACCAAAATTACTTATAAGGGTGTTTGGATTAATCTTCAGTTAGGCTATATTTGGGGCTTATGGCTATTGTTAAAAGGTCTGCGTTTTATAAACTTTTGCTGTAAAAACATGTTACGTGAAAACCCGCAACTCTAACAACAGCCAAAATATTTTTAAATACCCAAAATTCCACTAAAGCGGTGAAACTTACACGTCAAGATATTAGGATTTACAGGTCATAAAAAAACTAAAAATATTGATAGAAGAACTACTGATATTGATTAGACACTATCTCCCGCGTGATCTTTTATCACAATTTATGATTTGCTTCTGATTGCTAAGATTGTCAAAAGTTATGACATGTAGGCTTATGAAAAGATACTATTTCAGTTACTTAATTTCAAGATTTTGAAATCTAATATATATCATATAAACGTACACCTTATAATGTATTAAGCTATTTTATTTCGCAAGGGGATTGTCAGGAACCAAGTAGACAATTAGTTGCATACTTCATCGGGACAATTTATGAGTTTTACAAGCGTATTGGAATGAGTGAATACCTGTGGTTCAAGCAACAACGTGATGCAGAATGTTGGGTTTCTGAACCCGAGAGTTCTGATTGTTGGGTTGAGTGTACCAAAATTTATATTAGTGCCTTTCTTTGCTTATATGTGTGCGAGACAGTTACTTAACACGTGAAATTTATTTTAGTAAGCTGTGTTATTTCATATAGGGTAAAAATGATGCTGCTCTTGAAGCTAAAATTGACCCGATAGAAGTAGAGGTAACTATTTAACTTGTGAATTTGTTAGTTTCTTTCCAAAAATAGTAGGTTCACCCGATAGTTAGAACCTGTCCAATAAGCCCCTTCATCTTAGGTATAATCATTACGATTGCAATGCAAAAAGAGTTTTGAATTCAAGCTTTTTTTGGTATGGCTCTAAGTTGACTCTCAAGATTTTTTCTAAAAAATATCACGATTTAGATTGTTGTAATGTGAGTGTGTGAAGTTTGTATATAAAAGTGTGACTGAAATTGTGCAACTGTGATTTGTCGTTTTTAGTATTTTATTTTCCAAGGGTAAAACTTAACGTATGCGTTTTCCCCGGGTCGTTTCCCAACGAAGGTCGAATATCGAGTTGTCGTTAACGTGTCGAATACGTGTGGTGAATAAGTGAAAAAGAGTGATTGATTTGTGATTTTATACTACGAACAATTAAATATGAAATAAAAACAACTAATTAAGCTAATTAAACAATTAAACTAAGCATGTAAATCTAAAAGCGAAAATTTGAATTTAAAAACGTTATGCGACGAATTATAAAACGTAAATAAAAATGATTTTGTGAAATTTAAAACCTAAAAATAAAAAAATAATTTTCCTATATTAAATTTGATAAAAGAAAATTTTTGGAAAAAGAAAAATATTTTTTTGACTTTTTAAGAATTTTTTTATGAATTAAATACTAATTAAAACTATTTTAATGATTTAAAAATAGTAAAACTATTTGAAAAATTCTGAAAAATTCTGAGTAAATCTAATTTTTAATTCTAAATCTAGGAAAAATAATTTCAAAAACTGATTAAGCCTAAATAAGCAGAACAGTAAGAATAAGCAGTTGGAAATAAGCTAAAAATAAGCCAATAAGCACTCAGAAAATGCAAAAAGCACAAAACAGATTACTACAACTTTAAAAAAACTCAAACCAACTGAAAATGATCAAATTAGCACAAGCAATAAGCAGATAAGTAGCAAAACAGTTGCACACTAAGGCAGTTTCAAGTGGTTTTTGGCTGATTTGTAGACTGATTTTAAGCTACTGAATAAGCTGAAAAGTCAAATCCCAGATATTGCACCTCTAACCTACTGTATAATCTACCTACAAACCAAAAATTAAGGTCTAAGTTTAATTAATTAAGCCACAACTAATCCTAGATCAGCAGCTACCTGCTGAGTCTTGCACAAAAGAGTTCTGTGACAGCAGTTGTGTTTTGTTGCGCTTAATTCTTTTAATCCTTTATGCAATAAAACCAACTTTTGGAACTTTACTAAGAACACTGGAATACACCTATCTTAGACAAAAATATGTGTCCAAAAAGCATCAGATTATACAAAGCTGATATGACTAGCTCTATTTCTAGAATTGCACCTACAAACAAAATTTTCCACAAACTTACAAATCAACTCAAGTTCTTCTAACCTCAGCTTATCTAGCCTGTAATATGCTTAATAAAAATTCATCAAATGGTCAATGGAACAGTGGCTTAAGCTTTTGACCAAAAACAAGTCCTAAACCAAACACCCTTATTTGGAACTGATTTGAACTACAACCTCTAATCTAACCAAAGATTATGCTTATCTTCTGATTATATACCTTATAAAACACCTAATAAGCAGCATTAAGATTCTAGATAAGCACTAATTAAGCTGAAAAGTTACTTAACTATTTAAGGCTATTTATGACTTTAAAGTGACAAATTAGCTACTACTTAAACTACTGATCACATAACCCCAGAAATAACATATTAAGCTAATAGAATTCAAAATAAGCACAATTGTAACAGAAATAAGCTATAGAAATGAGGAATGATAGTAAAATGAGCTTACAAGTTTGTATCCCCTCAGCTCAAACAGAGGGGCTCACTATGCTAGCCTGTCTTTAGACAGGCCAAAAACTTCCATATCTCTTTTTGGCTTATCAGAATTCACCATGAGTCATTCCAGTTGACTATTGTTGACCTGTTGACTTTTCTATTTGACTTTTGGAATTTGATGCATAACAGACAGATTTTACTGGATAACAACTTATAATAAGCTAGGGAGCTTATCTAAGCTTATCTAACTCTGAAAAAAACAGCTTATTGAAGCTGTGGTTTTACTTTTTTTTTTTTTTTTTTTTTTTTTTTTTTTTTTTTTATATTTTAAAAGGAATAACAAAAATTGAGATTGAAAACAGAATCAAGCTAGATATGATTGAAAATAACTAATAACAAACTTTAGTAAACTGAATGTAGATAAACAGATGAATTAAAACAGAATTGAATTAAAAATAAAATGAAATTTTCATTAATAGAAACTCAAAAATTACAATAAGAAATTAAAAATTACAAAGCAGTAATAAATTTGACAGAGTAACCTTAACTAAAAAATTCACTAACTCTAAACATGAGGGTCGAGGCCCTATTTATAGCCGAAGATAGAACCTTCTGGGATGTCCACGTTGGCAATCCTTGTGAACCTTGAGCCATCCATCACCCTTGGATTATCCTTGCTCTCTACTCCTTCATCTCTGGCCGTACGATCATCATTGGTGCGTGTTCGGTCCAATCAACAACTGCCACGCGTCATTCTTGGTGTCAGGAGCTTCTAGATGAGCCAATGATTGCCCCTTTTGCCCTTAATTGTTGTAAAAACGTGGTGGGTAATTTTAGGGTTCGTGTAATAGTGAAAATGGGGGAGAGGGGTGAATTTTGGGGAGCGGTATTGTGAGAGATCAGGTGAGTGTGTTTGTTTATTTTGTTTTTGACCGAAGTTTTTAGTTAAAAAAAACTTTGACCGGTTGTTTTAGATGGGTCGGGTTTAGGATTTAGTTGAATGGGCTGGGTAAGAGTGGGAGTTGGGCTGGGAGTGGATTGGGATTGGGATTGGGTTAGGAAGGTTGGGTTGTGGGCTTGGGGTGATTAATTGTTGGATTAGATTTATAATAAATCCGGATGTGGAGTGAAGTTTTAGGATTTGGTATTTTGGCTTTGGCAAATAAGTACAAGGATCTAAAATGTAATTTCTGAGAACTTTAGGGACCATTGCTACCATATTTTAAAAGATGATCCATGGGCTCAATTTGACAACTTCTGGAAGATGGAGGACCTTGGTTGACTTTTTGACCATAATTTCTTCCCGGCATCGGCTAAAAATAATACTTCCATATCTCGTGCTCGTTTTTTCCGGTTCTTTCTTGATTTTTTCCTTTTCTTCGATATCCGTGCCCGCATATGTAAAAACACAAAAACACAATATATTTGGCATTTTGGACGGGCTTTTGGTCATTTTGGGTCCGGTTTTGGTCTAGAAATGGTATGTGTTTAAGCACATACCAAACTGCTTGGACCAACTATTTTTATTTAGTTTTTTGCAGAATTTTATGGCCACTTTATGTAGAATTTAAGACTGTTTGTTTGCTAATGTTTTATGAAGAAAAGATGTTCTTAAAATGGTTGTGTAGTTTTAAAGGTACATATATATATATATATATATATATATATATATATATATATATATATATATATATATATATATATATATATATATATATATATATATATTTTATAATTTATCTGAGCAGTTGTGCCTGACTATGCTATTGGAAGGGGTATTTTCTATATTGTGTTTATCTTTATTAAGTATGATTGATAAATCCCATGTATAATGATTGTGACACAAGTCAGTGCACAAGAAGCTTACTTGCTATATCACCCTCCTGATCTGAACAAAAATATTACCGAAATATTTTGCAAGCTTATTAATATTCAGGAGTGTATAAATTTATGGATGTACTTTGTCATGCTATCATTTTCCTTAGCTTTGTGTGAGGATCGGCGGTCCTTCAGTTATTACAAGGCAATTCCAGTTATTGAAAGGTTACCGTTTAAAATTGAGAGTGTGGATCAAGTCAAAGACTTGCCTGCTATTGGGAAGTCGATGCAGGATCATGTAAGTGAAAGATATCTACAAGTTTTATTAGACATTGCATTTTCTTTGACTTGCATCAATATGCACAATAAATGTATAAGCATTGGTGTCTATTCATGTATTTAATGTGGTATATCTTTTCATCAAAATAGATTGACATAGCGTGTCAGCTTATGAGGCTTCACAAGCTGTCTTTTTTAGTTATGCTTTGGATAGACTAATGTAGGAATAAATAGATGAATAAATTTGACATTAACACAGATATTTTGAAACAAGTTATATGATAGAAAACAAAAATATTTAAGAACAAAGTTTCATACAAAAATACTTAATTAATTCCTTACAAGGAACTTTATAAGTCATGCCCGCCCATCGGGCAGTAAGTTGCTCAAATGTGTATACTGATGACATAAATAGAACATGTGGTGGTCAAAGTTTGGGCTAAAATACAAAATATGAAAGAAACAAATGGACTGGGTCATCTGTGGTTATACTTATTGTTAGGGCAAAATGCAAAACCATAGGTCTAGAAAGAGTTA
Source organism: Artemisia tridentata subsp. tridentata (assembly GCA_021014915.2). Lineage (NCBI taxonomy): Eukaryota > Viridiplantae > Streptophyta > Magnoliopsida > Asterales > Asteraceae > Artemisia > Artemisia tridentata. Next base: position 306,021,953 of record CP139507.1, read on the forward strand.
GGTGTTGTAGTCGATAATTGGTCTTATGTGACGATTTTGCTTATTTAGGAGACTTTTATATCAAGGGTACTTATTGGAGAAACTGATGTTAAGCTCGGTACTTATTGTAAGAATCAGTAAGTATTTAACGGTAAAACCTCTTATTTGCATCTACGGTAAAACCTAATATTAGACAAACTGATATTAAGCTCCATTTTAAACATGCACGGTAAAACCTCATACTTGCCTAACTTTGGGTTGCAGGTCCTGAAAGCTTCAATATTTTGGAAGGACATTCAAGATCTACACTACTTTTTAAATTTTATCTTCATTTTTTCTTTAAATACGCCGGTAAGCTTATAAGAGTGTTCAAAATATATTATTGATCATCTAGAAAGACCATAAGCGGTTTGCATTTGTTTAAGGTATAATGTTAGTCAGTATTATTTACTTATCCTAAAGAATTGTTTGTGACATGCAGATACGATTTTGAAAAAGTTCTCCTTGACAGTTGCCACAATCTACACATGCTTTGCGTCTGCAGCTTTCTTTGGTCACACTCTGACTATTATTTTTATGCTTGGAATTTTCATCATATCAGCTCAATGCATTAGGTATGACAGAGAGAGTTTGTTTATCTCAGTGACTCAAATTGATATGCAATTAACCCTTTGCCTGATTCTTTTTCCAGTTCTTTTCGCCTTTTGCAAAAGTGACAGAAGAAAATGAGGTGCTGAAGTTGGAACCAGTTCAAACGCAATGTATGCCAGGACTTCTAGGTCCCGGAGCTTATTGTCCTTCCTTTTACTTTTCTACGTCTTCTGGTATCATTCCACCAGCACATGCACAACCACGGATGATGTATCCACCTATGGGTATGAGACCAGGATAGAGGGGTAATGGATTTGCACCTCCAACAAGGCCTGCTTTTCAATCATCCCTATTGCCTTTCTTTTGGAGTTCAATGATTCAGTTGGAATGAATACCTAAGTAAAACCTAATGCAATGGTTTATTAGTGCGGTGAGTGAGGGTTACCTTGATATTTTAAGTTTGCTTTTGGAGTTAAGATAAATTGTGTAGTTTTAGATTCCCGACTCTACAAGACAATATCGACCAAATAGAGGAAAGATGAACAGGCATATGCAGCAACCATATGTATGGCACTTTCAGTAACCTGCTCAATCTTCAGTTGAAACGTCAACCAGCCAACAGGTTTTAATTAATGTTGTAGAAGTTAAAGTGAGGATGGGCGAATCGACCATGTCCTTCAAGTATTTTTTTTTTTCTTTCTAATCTGAATATACAGTCATCCCCACCTGTTAATTTACCAAAAAGTTTAACAATGAGTATGTAGATCAATTTCAATGCTTTAACATATTCTTATTATCATCTTTTGGTATGAATCATATTTATGCATTATTTTCATCTTCACTCACATGTTGATATCTCACAGGAAACACAGATCAAACTATTCCATGTAGTTGTTATTTGCTAATAGAGGCTTTGTCACGGCACATTTGCAGTAACAACATTGCGGCATGAAAATAGGGATTGCTTATCTCAAAGCTTCTAACATGTCCAGATATGTAGCCTTTAATTTTAGCACATATAGTTAAAGAAACCCGTTTTCTATTGACCCATTTATCCAATCCATCTAAGAGGGTATAGATCTCGGGGTCAAAGCCGTAAAACTGAATCACAGCCATTCTTTAATAGACCGGTATACTCGATCCTTTCCGGTACTCGATCCTAATATTTTCAATTTAGCAGTTTTAGTTCAGTCCCGGTTCCACCTCTAAATCAAATTGTTTTTAGTGCAACCTGTAATTCACAATATTAGGTTCGACCGACAGTTCGTGACGTTCTTGAGGAAATAAAGGGGAAGGTATACTCTATTAATTACACCAAACTGGCATTTTGATTAAATAGAATTTATATTGTTAAGGATCATTCATCATCTTTCAAAAGAGATAGCAGTTGCAGCACTGTCCTACAAATTAATAGAAGTGACATACTTAAAGTTGGTCTATTCTTCACATACCGGTGCCTCGAAAGATAGGTAGGAATTGAAAGGCTCTATCCAATTAGGTCCTACAGAAGTTATCGATATAAGATGCAGAAGAAGAAGGTGACTCACCTACAGATAAGAACAAACATGAGTCTAGATCACAACACATATAACCCACGTAGTTCATTATCAACTACTCAAACAATGGCAAAGCGATGCGATCTACGAGGTGAATTGGTAATGTGGCAAAGCGACCAACAAACAAAACAATGCAAGTAACTAAGAGAAAATACACTTTTATGTTGATGGTGACTTATCTCAAGCACAGATACAATAATACACCGATGTATATCACAGAGAATGGTGAGTTCACGACTAATATGATTTGTTATCACCTTGTGTGAACACTTACGAGGATATGGGATCCCCAATGACCCATTTATATGCCAAATGGGTCCTATTTTCCTAATTTGTTAATCTTCTAATTAATAAATTTTGTAAAATTTACTCCACAATGAATTGTTTTTAGCTTTATCTTGCTATATTTTATTTACTATAAAACTGTTACAATTATATAGCTGACAGGTTGATGATTCAAATATCCTCAAATTGCTTGAAGGACTTTGTTCAAATTGTGCATGGATGTTTGTATAGCCATTCTAAGCAAAAGGAATTTAAGAAAAAAATGGTACCTTTTAACTATTCAATGATTAATAACGACCAACTAATTTTCATTGTTAACACATAAAAGAAAAAAATCATTCTTTTATATTTTATTATTCATTAACTAAATTTACACAACAAAACCAACCAAAATAATAATAAAAAAATTAACAATAATCATATTGTAAATATAATTAAATTGTATATACAAATTAATTTCCGTGACATAATACTATCCAAACAACATGACTAAATTAAAATCTAAAATTAATCTAAAAAACAAATAAATTAAAATGTATATATGCATTAAATTGTATATATGCATGTCTCTTTACCAATACATGATCAAATTAAAATAGAAAAATTACAAGTCATGCCCGCCCATCGGGCGGGCTTTGAAAACTAGTATATATATATATATATATATATATATAATATATATATATATATATATATATATATATATATATATATCTTAACTAATTATAAAGCATGTATGATCAACTATGGTCAAGGTGAAAAACTAAAATTAATGTAATCCCTATTATGCCCTTGTCCATCTTATCCATCTAACTCAAATATAAAGCCTACTCACACAAACCAAATCAAACACACACTACCAATTCTTTTTATCTCACTATCTCTCTATCTCTCTCTATTTCTCTATAACAAATATATCCGATTACCATTTTTTTTCTCTCTCTAGCACAAAAACATCTAATAACCATTGACATATAGACCATCCCGAGTTTAATCTGACACCACCACCTTACCAATGTTGCCGCCATCTCGCACCATCACTTTCAGCAGTCAACACCATCAAAACCACAAGATCTGTGCTTCGGAAACCAATATAGAAGGTATTTTCGCTTTTTATCATTCATTTAGTTTTACGGTAGTTTTCTTGTGTCAGATTTAGAAGTTATGGCTGGTGGTTTTTGGTTATTCGAGACTTTGGTTTGCTGAACCATAGTGTTTGGATGGTTATTGTGTAAATTTTATTATCAAATTTATATTGTAAATTTTGTTTTAAGTTTATAATATAAACTTTGTTATAAAGTTTAGATCTATAAGTTTTTTTTATAGATCTATGTATATTAACTTTTGTGGTAATTTTTTTGTTAGTGTTGTTGATTGCCGCCGCTGTAGCCGTCGTTAGCTTGCCGGAGAAGTCGATACCGCCGGCGCCGGAAAGTGGTATGCCGTCGTTATCAATTTTTTATTTTTTTATTTATTGTTATTTTTATTTTTTTTTTCGGTATAAATGTTAATTGTAAATATTGTGTAGTATTTTTTATAAATTTGTTTTGAATATTTTGCCGTGTAGTTTGCATCAGTCGCCGGAAGATAACTTGTGTTAGATAAAGATGAGGTGCACAACCTTTTGATTAATTCCATCGGCCTTCTTTTGTTCTTTTCAAGTTGAGATTCAAAAACACCTGTTTTTGTGCATTAGCTTCAGTTATATTGTTTATGTAATTGTTGTAGATTTTTAGTATATTTGAGTCCTTTGTATATGGCACCGTTTAGATTTCCTTTAAGTGTACCTTGTGGTGTAATCAACTTGATACTATCCGGCTATGTATAATATTTTAGTTTAAGTTATAAATTTGTTAAAAATTGATCTTATTGTAGGTATTTAGGTTCCAGAGTCGACCGTAGTCCTAACTAAAGTGTAATGTTCGATTAGACATTGATGTTTTCCATGTATTAGCCCTTTCCAAGATTGAAATTTTGAAATGTGAAAAAAAAGTTCAAAATATTGTAGATATTGTATTTTGAAATTTTGAATATTGACAAGAGCCTACTTTCCAAGATTGAAATTTTGAAAACCAGCATGGGCCTGGTTAAGACAACATAGTCTGGGTATGTGGTGGATGAGGGCCTGTCTTTGTAGCGGGTACGACTCTCTAAACCAAAAATTGAAAGTCGCCTTCCAAAAAAAAAAATTTAAAGATATTGTACTTTCCAAGATTGAAATTTTGAAAATTTGAAAATATTATAGATATTGTATTTTGGTTTACGAGTTTTTTGGTTGTAGTTGAAAATGACAACTCACTAGAACAAAAATTTGAAGTTTAAATTTGAGATTTTAACATGTTTATTGAGCCACACAAAAGTAGCTTTGGGAAATGCATGAGTAGTCTTCTACCCTTGAACAAATAGGGCTCATGAATTATGGAAAAGTAATAAAGAATGACAACTTTGCATCTATGCTTCTTCCCAAGTCACATGTCAAGCAGGAAAAGTAATAAAGATGACAACTTTGCATTGTAAATTGAAATATCACTTACTATCATCAAAGTAGAAAAAAAAGGCTCTTTGTTTGATGTTAGATGTTGACATGTTGTCAAGAAGAAAAAGCATAGAGGAATGAAACTTTTGGTCAACAAAATGACTTCTTACGGACCAATATGCAAATAGAAGAACAAATGGATAAAAAAAGTGTATTCTTTATCCATCTGCTTTGAACTTGGCTTAATATTTGAAGTTAAATTTTATAGTAAAGGTGGTAACACTAAAGTTCTTTTATTTGAGTACTTAGAACGATTTAGTAATGTGACAACTTTTAAACGCGGATGAGAATTGCACGGATTCATAATGGCTTTTAGATACTATACATGCAATAATTAATTCATATTAAAATTAATAGTACTAATGAAAGTGCATTTGACTATACAAAGCACCCAATGTAGGATAATGCATGATATTTATTCAAAACCGACCATTGACATCGATCAGTCACAACTGATTACATAACCAACAATATATCTTGCAAACGATAAATATTCAAGCTACAAAAAATACACCTTCGCAACGAGAATTAAATTATCCATCTATAGATATGCATTTCTCTATACTTTCGATTTTTTATTTTATTTTATTTTATAAATTTTCGCCCAGAAAAATCACATGTGATTTGTAAAAATCAAATCACGTGTGATTTTTCTGGGCGGAAATTTGTAAAAATCACATGGCGAAGAGAACGTTTACTATAGTTTTGATGAAGCAGAAGACGACACCCACAACTTCTATCCTTTGGAATTCTTAAACTCGCTCAACGTGAGCGGGTTGCCCCCTCATTGCCTGCGTTTGAAAATAGGATGCCCGATTATTCTTTTAAGGAATCTCGATCCGGCAAATGGATTATGTAATGGCACGAGGTTGATATGTAAACGTTTTGGTTAAACCAGTTAAAGAGTTCCGTCAAGCAGGAATCTACACCTCAAATGTCGTTTATCAAGAAGTTTTACGCGAAGAGTAACGTGTGTTGTTAGTTTTTATCTCATAACTAATGTAATGTTTTACTTTCAGTTTCATTAAATGTTTTTATATGTTGTTTGATAGATGTTAAGAATTTTTTCTAGACTTTAGTTATCGTGTAGTACAACCGTTTGCAATTACATTCTGATCGGTTCACGTTCTATTTTGAACGCTACACAAAACACTCACCACAATATCACAAATCGTTAATTATTTGCCGCTACGAATTCCGTTGCTATGCACGGGTACTCGCCTAGTATGTATATATATATATATATATATATATATATATATATATATATATATATATATATATATTTTAACTTACGTAAACCTAAAATAAGTAAAAAAGAACGGATTCACCCCCTTTGCAGTTCTACAATTGGTATTAGAGTAGATTACTCAAGTTTTCAAGAGTTAAAACTTTTTAAAAAGATGTTTTAAAGTGAAAACTTCTTTTTTCAAAAAATTAAAATCTTAAACAAATTTTTGAAAAAAGTTGAGTAAGATTCATGGCTCAAGAGAACTATGGAGAGGGGTGCTCTATGCGACAACCACCATTGCTTGAACCTGAGAGTTTTTTCTTTTGCAAAACTCATTTTGAGACTTATGTTAAGTCTAAGAATCTTGACTTGTGGGAGGTGATTATAAATGGTGATTTTGTTTTTATAATGGAATATCTGGTAACAAAGTTAGATGTTATGAAACCATTTTTAGAATTAAAAGATGAAGAAAAGAAGAAACTAGGTAAAAATAATGAAGTCAAGATGACTCTTTGTTAGGTCGCCATGTTGTAAACACACAAGTATAGTAATGATAGAAATGAGAGAGAGATAAGGTGTAGTTGATTACTTCAATATGTAAAATGAAATGACAAAGGTTTAGTATAGATATGAAATAACCAACAAATAGAAATATGTGTTTACATGGGTATTTATAGAAGAGCTAGCTAGGGCATCTCCTTGTAACATATTTCTAGAAGTTTTAAGCAAAAGGGCTCGGCCCATGGGCCTTCTACAAGGGCCGGCCATATGACATACATAAAGACCATAATAAACTAAACAACCTATTACATAGTATAATGACCAAGACTTGATAATATTAGACGTATTCCCAACAATCTCCGCCTAAGGGTTGGTCATCTAAGGTTGCTTGACGTCTTCATTGCTTCTTTGGCTTTGACGTCTCTTGTATCTTCTTTCTTTGTTCTTGTTCTTTGTGATATGATAATGTCATGGTCTGCCTTTCGTCAACGTTTTTGTTTGTGGTGTCTTTACTTCTTCATCCAACATACTCATATTTCTTTTAACTTTGACTCTTCATACTTATGGGGTTCTCTTTCTTTAACTTTGATATTTGTCTCTTCAATTATGTAGATTCTTTGGCTTGAACGTGGAATCTTTCAGAAATGAACTTTGCTTCGATCTTTGGTGAGAACTTTATCATCAGTGATGTTGTTAATATGAGCATGTGGATCCAACGATCTTCCTCCAAGGTGTATTCATCGGTAGCTGCATGGTAAAGGTTAGTAATAATCTTAAATAGATCACGGTGGACTTTTCTTAGAGAATTGTCCACTACGATTGTTCTACTGATGAATGTATTGATTCCATTCACCTTGGTCGGGCACATCAGCCGTCTGAGTCCCATTAAGGACAGTTATTGATACTATAGATAGAATCCAATTATAGACCCACATCTTCAGGACTCGATTCTTGAAAGGAATCTCCTTAGCGGGATTTCCAGCACTCTCTCCCTGTAACTGATCATGCCAAGATATAGTATATTGTTCTCCATGGTTGCGGAATTTACTTGGCCTCAACCTTGGAGACAAGTAACGAGCCAACTCAAGCAACGATACTTCCTCAACGTAAAGAGTTTGAAGAGTTACTTGCCACTGCCAACGACCCACTATACCCAGGCTGTAATTGGATGTCTTCACTGGACTTTATGGCAAAGTTTACGAACATCAAGATCAAAGGTAAAATGAGTGACACCACATTTAACGAAACCCTAAAATTTATCAAGGAATGTTTCCCGCCCGTTCTAGGATTCAAAATCCCATCGTCATACTATGAAATAAAGAAGACATATAAAACGATCGGGTTAGAATACGAATCCATACATGCTTGTGTAAATGATTGTTTTTTATATCGGGGGGTGGGTAACGAAGATTTGCAGAATTGTCCCATCTGCGATGCTAGTAGATGGAAAGACAAGAACACACTTCTGCAAATGGGACAATTCGTTACAAGAACATAATTTAAATGTCATGCATATCAAAAAAAATGTGTGTGAGAGTGTGTTGGGTACTTTGTTAATGAATGACAAATCAAAAGACACCAACAAGGCAAGACAAGACTTACAAAATTTGCAAATTTGTGATGAGTTGTGTCTCGTCAACAAAGGAAACAGGAAGTGCTCTAATCCTCATCCCGCGTACTCTTTCACAACTGAAGAAAGAAATTTTTTTTGTCAATTCATCAAAGGTACGCGTTTTATTTCAAAATTTATTTGTTCCAATTCAATTCGCGTATTCATTTCGACGACTTATTCTAATATCATGATTTTTTTTGTCAATTCATCAAAGGTGTTAAACTACCTGATGGGTTCGGATCTAACTTCAAGCATAAAGTGACCAACAATGATAGCAACATAACAGGCTTGAAGGCTCATGACTATCATATAATGATGCAGCGGTTACTTCCTGCTGGACTTCAAAATTACTTGAAGGACCAAACCACCGCAACACCAATAATCGAGCTTTGTTCATTCTTCAAACAAATATGCACTCGAACTTTGATGGTGGATGAAATGTTGAAAGCTAAAGAACAACTTATCAATATTTTGTGCAGTTTCGAGTAAATATATCCTCCTGCTTTTTTTGACATTATGATTCACTTGGTTATTCATCTACCCGAAGAGGCTATTGATGGCGAGCTTGTTTACATGAGGTGGATGTATCCATTTGAAAGATACATGAAAAAGCTCAAAAATTATGTCAGAAATAAAGCTAAGCCTGAAGGTTCAATAGCGGAGGGTTATATTGCTGATGAAGCATTAACTTTTTATTCGCATTTTTTTTGGTGTGTTGAGACGAGATTTAATCATCCTGAACGGAATGAGGACAGTCCAAGCCCAACAAGTTGATTTCAGGTGTTTTGATCAATCTGTAAAATGAATGGTAAACAATCATTAATTTGGCTTCAACCAGACACAATGTAGAAAGTAGTATGGTATGTACTACACAACAGTCATGAAATCAACCCGTACATGAATGAGTACAATAGGTACACATTTTATTTCAAAATTTGTTTTACGTAAGTTATTATTCGACGACTTATTCTAATATCATGAACATTTACAGGGCATTTTCTTGCAATGACACACAAGAAGGATTTCCTCGCTGGTTTGGGAACAAGGTAGACTTATTGTATGTATTACCCTGTAAAAATAACGAATATTACTCATCTATATCTATTCTTATCTTTTTCATAGATTCGTGAATTAAAAGTAAAGAATGACCCAAGTTGTACTTCCGAGTTATTCGATTTGGCTTGTGGACCATCATGTACTACAGTCTCAGTCGACTCTTGCGTAGTCAACGGTGTGAAGTTTATCATACACAACCGTGATTTACGTCTTTCAACTCAAAACAGCGGGATTTCAACTCCTAATCCTAGCAGCAGAATGTATTATGGCCAGCTTGAAGAAATTCTCGATTTTTGTATATTCCGTTCAAGGTTGTGTTGTTCAAAGTCAAATGGTTCGACACTAATAACGAGGGTCGCATAAAACGTTGCACCTATAGAAATAAGATTACACAAATTATGATAGATAGTGTATCGTTTCAAAATAAACCATACATTCTTGCAACACAAGCAAAACAAGTCTTTTACCTTGATTTCCCGGGTAAACGTGGTAATTGCAAGGCCGTCCAAGATTCTTATAATCGATAGAGTTGGAACCCGGATATCATCATGGTAGAAGACAATCAAGATGTTGTACAGACAACAACTCATCAAATGTCACACTCTCTGCTGAGTTGGATAAGTTCAATTATAACACCATAAATATAGATGTCCAGCTAGCGGAAGTTGAGGCACCACCACCACAAATTATCACTGATGTCGAAGACGACGATGATATTGATTATGATGACCAAGTTCCTCATGATTTAGCATCTGATAGTGAAGACCACGTCGATCGTGAAGATGAAGCTGACACTAATAATGAAGATTTTTATCTTAGTGATGTGGGAGATTGATCTCAAATTGTAATTTATTAAATGACACTTATTTGAATGAAATTGTTATCAAGTGGTTAAATGTGTTTATTTGTTTATTTATTAATTTAATTATTTATTATTATCTTTTTTGGTATATTTTGTTATTTATTTGAAGGTGTGTGTATATATATATATATATATATATATATATATATATATATATATATATATATATATATATATATATATATATATATATGCGTATATGTGTTTCTTCACTAATTTCTATGTTCTTGTACTAGTATGTTTACATATGGCAGATGTTGTGGCTAGGAGCCACGGTGGCGATGGAGGTAATGAGCCACCCCGTGGTCCCTCGAGGAGGATAGGCACTAATTGTCGGCGTAAGAATTTCTCGATTATTTTAATTAAACTTGATCATTATTTGAAATTGATAACTTGTTATTTTATGTCATCATCACTTGAATTTGATTACTTGTAGGGTCTAAATCCATACCTCCCAAACCCAATGCCAAAATTGGCAAAGGCGGGAGGGTGGTGCGTGGTCCCACAAAGAACACGAAACTCCACTAAATGAGGACTGAGACAGGTCGTCCGGTATCGATCAGATTCCGGAAGAACGCCAAAGGGATGTGGGAGCATGTGGGCGATCACTCTTCGTGGTTCTCCAACATCACTAGTACAGATATAGGATTTCGTTACACCAAAAATGTGTGACGATATGCATATAGTCACACACATTTTTTTTGGTGTGTCTCACCAAAGGTCGCGCCACCGTAGGTGGAATATGGGGACGTTGTTTAGTTTGTGGCCGTTTTCATTGAAAAAGAGTGACTAAAACCCGAATATGTGTGACAAATTAGGCACAAGTTTTGTTGGATTAATCAGTATCAGTGACCGTAAACACTTTATAGTCACACAAATGTTTTTTGAGAGTAACTATTGTTCGTCTTTTGGCCACATAAATATATAATATATGTGACATTTGAGATGATTTATTCAAGTAAATATGTATTTTGTGCGACTATTTCCCGCCCTGTGGCCACATGAATATATAATAAATGTGACGTTTGTGATGATTTAGTCACACAACGTGTGTTGTTTTTTTGGAGTTAGTCACATACAATTTAAAAAACAGTGGCCAAAAGTGTTAATAAGTGTGACCATATGCTGTTTAAAGTGAAGAAATGTGTATTTTGTATGACTATTGTTCATCCAATGGCCACTTGAATTTTATTTTTGTGTGGCCTTTTGTAATATTTAATCACACAAAGCATGTTTGTTTTGGGTATTTAGTCACATACAATTAAGCAAAAAGTGGCCAAAAGTGTTAATAAGTGTGACCATATGCTGTTTAAAGTGACGAAATGTGTATTTTGTGTGATTATTGTTCATCCAATGGCCACTTGAATTTTATGTTTGTGTGGCCTTTTGTAATATTTAGTCACACAAAGCATGTTTGTTTTGGGTATTTAGTCACAAACAATTAAGCAAAAAGTGGCCAAAAGTGTTGATAAGTGTAACCATATGCTGTTTAAAGTGAAGAAATGTGTATTTTGTGTGACTATTGTTCATCCAATGGCCACTTGAATTTTATGTTTGTGTGGCCCTTTGTAATATTTAGTCACACAAAGCATGTTTGTTTTGGGTATTTAGTCACATACAAAAAAGCAAAAAGTGTCCAAAAGTGTTAATAAGTGTGACCATATGCTGTTTAAGGTGAAGAAATGTGTATTTTGTGTGACTATTGTTCATCTAATGGCCACTTGAATTTTATGTTTGTGTGGCCTTTTGTAATATTTAGTCGCACATCGAATTAAACAAAGAGTGACCAATAATGTTGATAAGCGTGACCATATTATGTGAGTGCATCTTTTAGTCACAGGGTTACTACTGGTATTACTAAGTTAGTAATGTTGGAGCAGAGTTGCTACTGCTAGTACTAAGTTATTCTTGCTGAAGCAGAGTTACTACTGCTAGTACTATGCTAGTGCTGCTGGAATGAGTATATATATATATATATAACAGAATTAAAAACAAAAAGAAATTTCAAATTGAATAAAACTCGAATGTATATAACTGAACCAAATATACAATTGTAATGTCGTACATAATCAAATTCTCAAGTACCATAATTTAAAGACTTTTGACTCTTCGCCGGCCTAGCTTGCAGTTGCTTTATGTCTTTAATAGATACATAATTTTTGTGCTTCGATGGTACTTTTGGTCCACAATTGTTGTCACTAATCTTTTGCATCGTATTTGTTGGTGTAACCTGTAGTAAACAAAAGACGCTTGTATCAAACATTGAATTAAATATGAAGAATTATATATATGTAGGTTGAAAAAACACATGTATGTACCTCCTCTTCAAGAATAACTTGATCCTTTGGCCATGCAAAGAAACCACCTACGCCCTCCTTAACTGTTTTTAACCCATTATTTCCTACGTCCGGTATGCATGCTGCATCCATTAATGATGAATCAATTGACACTCTGTAGCAATCATTTGGGAGTGGTTGGTTATGCAGCATTTGCTTTCCATGAGACTTGTATACGGTACCCAAAGCAATGATATTTGATTTCTTTAAGTGCCACAGTTTGCACTTAAATGGCTAAAAAAAAGAATTTTTGCATGTATATATCAGAAATTATTTAAACAAAAGAATAACAAGAAACATGTTGAAATACATACTGTTGGTACTCCTTGTGTTGGAGATACATTTCCTTGCGATTGGGAGTTTTCTTATGTTTGACAGTTTTAGTAGTTTCCTATATGTATATAAAAAACACGGTACATTAGTCATGTATGTAAAATTCAAAAATCAAAGGGGGATGTTTTATTACTTACCATTGTTTCCATTACCTTTTCCGAAGTTACAAGCCCATTAGACTTCTCCTAAATTCTCGCATCTTTAGCACGTACAACATCACTTGGCTGAGTTCCGTCCACCTCATTAGCGCTGCTATCTATATTGTCAATGGCCATTGCAGTCACCTGCAATATAAATTAAGAAATACATTGACTCATTAGTTTATGTTCAATGCCTGCTATCATTAGCATCAGTGGTGTTACCATTAGAAAATGAAATTGTTAACAACATAAAAAATGGCTTACATCTAAGGCTACTGGCAATTGAGATGACAAATTAAACTGCACCCCTTGTTGACTCAACTGTGCCATCAGTTGAGTAAGTATTCCCTTTGTTTCTTTCATCTCATTGGACAATTTCTTGACCAGTACATCTTTTTCGGTCATCTCGGTGGACAATTTCTTGACCAATAAATCTTTTTGTTGACGCTCGCGTCTCTCATTATCAAGTTGAGTTTGAAGTAACTCAATTCTTTCATCAGTTTCTTGTCTGCTTCGAGGAAGACCAAAATACCTCTTGTATGTAACTCCACTTCTCACTCCTCTTGCATAACTTGCATTTTCCTTACCAAACACAACTGTCATGGCATCAGTGCCATTATCAAGAGTTAAGGTTCATCAGCTTCTTTCTGCATAAAAAATAAAGGAAATGTTGGGATTAAAAGTCTTCTTGATGCTGTTAGAGTAACTGCTGCTCATATTTGTGTCAATGCTGCTCAGCTAGAGTTAGTGCTGCTCATGAACTTCAATGAAAAATATGCCAAGTGTTTACTACTGCTAGTACACAGTTACTGGTGTTAGTACGCAGTTAATACTGCTGGTATACAAGTTACTACTGCTAGTACACAGTTAATGCTGTTGGTATATAAGCATAATAATAGAATTTGCAGTCAAACTTACAAGTTTATCTCCCACTGATCTAATCTCATCATCTGGATATTCGCCGTCTTTGTTTACCCTTCCTTTCCACCACATTATACCACGCGGGGGTTCTTCATCTCCTTCAATCTCTTTATTTTCGATCTAATAAACATCAAATGCATACACATGTAAAGTTAAACCAAGATAAACGAAAATATGAGGATGCATATACATGTATAGTTAAACCAAGATAATCGAAAATATGAGGGTATTAAATGCAAATGTGCAAATTGTGCAATGTAAACAGATTCATTTCTCAAACTGATCGTCTCTCAATTTGTAAAACAAACATTATGTAATCTTACCATTTTCTCTTTCACATAAACATATCCACCTCATCCCATTTTATGCTGATAAATATTTTTGGAACGCGCCATTTTAGCTTTATCAGATTTCTCCTAAAAACACAAAATCATAAGGCGTTTAGATGCGGTAATGCTGCAAACTGAAAATTATGAAATGACATATAGACTTAAATAAAGATGAATAATTAAAACCTTGTATGCATCGGTGGTCTTACAGTTTACAAACTCGACCCAGTCTTTTGATTTCACAAATGCACTATACTTGGCCGGGACTTCATTCAGTTTCGAAGGTGTATTTAGGTTGGGCAAAATGTATTTTTCTCTGAGCTTCATTCTGAAATTCCTTAGCAGTTGACCAAGACGAGTCATTATCAATTTTCTGAATGTCACATCAACATCAAAATATCGCTGCAAAGATTAACACAATGTTGTTAATTAGTTGCACATAATGTAACTGCGTAGATAAACTTATGTAGTACTGGGTTAAAAAATAGTATATATGTACCGTGATTTCAGCCCATAGTTTATCTCTTGATTCTTTATTCACTTTCTTCTAGGTAAGAATCTTCAAACCTATGTTCTCACGAACCAGATCTCCTAAAAAACTCGAAAACAGTGCTTTGTGTAACCCTGATACCCTATTCAATGCATCGAAGGTTACCTTGAGCTTTATTCCACCAGGTTTACCATATTGCATGTGAAATTTAAATAGCCTTGTTATGCCCCTCTTAACTAGTATCCGATCTGATTGGTTGGTTCCAGGCGCATCTAGATCTTCATCATCAGAATACTTTTCGGATTCATATTCTAAGTTGTTATCATAATGTTCATTATCAACAGGAAGCAAAAGATGATTATCAACGATGGGTTGAATTTCCATGACTCTTGAGCAACAATGGGTAAAAGAAAATAATTCTGGCTTGGAAAGTAATGATGATAGAAGATTTGATTTTTGTGTTTTCTTTACAGTCTTTTTTTTAGGAGAGAAAAGAAGGTATATGAAGAATATGAATCGTTATTCTTGGTAACTGCTTTTAATTAGGTGATTTAAAAATTTTGGATTAAAATTTTGGCTCCAAGTTCTTATTTGAAATTAACAATTGAATTATTTAAATTTTTTGTCTTTGAACATGTTAATTAAAGCATAAACTTGTATAAATCAAAATTTTGGCTCCAAATGTTATATATCATTATCTTAATCGCAAATCATGAACCAAGATCATGAACACAAACTGCATATCAAATCAAGAGCTCAAATTTACACAATTACACCAAAATCATGAACATAAACTGATACCATTTAACACAAACTGCTACCATTAAATAAATATGGCAATCATCAAATCAACAACAGAAACTGCTACTATTAAATCTAACTATGCAACCATCACATCAAGAACACAAATTGCTACCATTTAACAAACCAAAATACTATCATTACAATTATAAAATAGATATAGTTAAACTACTAATTACCAGTTATTGTACCATTAATAATTACATTTATCCAAATTAAATGTCAGAAATACTACTGCCATATTAAAGTACCAAATACCATTTACAAAACACAAAAGCTGTTAATAGATATCCTAAACCCCTAAACCATCTTCCTATTGCCTTTCCCATGGCTGCTAGAAGGTGCTCCAAAACCTATAGGATTCTTCTTACACAGCAGTCCCAAAACAATATCATGAGTAAATTTATTTTTGTGAGCCATTTCAACTCGTATTTGAACTTGCACAGGGAGAGCCAGGATAGGAGCTTGAGATGGGAGTTCCTCTGTAGGTTTAATGGCTTGGATATGTTCCACTTCCCAAGTATCAATACTTGCATTAGAATGTTGCTCTAGATAATACCAAGCAAGGAGGCCAGGAAGGATGTTGAGAGCACCATCATTTGATTCTGAACTGCTTGAATCAGAAGAAATTGGTATGACATCTACAAATAACAACTGTTAGATCAGTTTTATTGATTCAAATGTTAAACAATATCACAATCAAAGAAAAACCTTTTGATGGTTTACCATTGCAGAAGAATCCATTGTGTTCTCATATTTGGTCCTTTTTTGTGGTATCCCAAACAATGAAGCAATGTTGCACAAACTAGGCTGCATTTCAAGTCTCATTGGTGGCCAACTAGGCTGCAATTAAAGTCTCAATTGGACCTCTCAGTGTACTCACAAACATTGGACCTCTCAGGGTACTTACAAACAGTTCAAAAGCCTGTATTTGTAGTCTCAATGGACATCTCAGTGTACTCTAATTGGCTGCATTTGGACCTCTCATTGGTGGCCAAGCGCAAACAAGTCTGCTAGGTACTCTCATTACTGGCCAATCACAAACTAGGCACATTCCAATGCTCTCATTGATTTAGACCTCTTAGTGTACTCACAAATAGGCAACAAAAAATATTCAAACATAAAACACTTAATTAGACATAGCATAACAACCATTATGTATACGAAAATCAGAGTATGAAAAACAAAAAAAAACATAGCATACATTAGACATAGCGTAACAACCATTATGTATACGAAAATGAGAGTATGGAAAACAAGAAAAACAAAGCATACATTAGACATAGCATAACAACCATTATAAAATACAAAACAACCCCATTTTACATTAGAATCAGTAACAACCATAAACATCACCATTTATAGATCAAAAGCCTGTTACTAATTATTGTACAATGAATCATCAACTGATATGTGAAAACATTAAAAAAAACATACGTTTGTTGTTATTTGGATTCATTGTTTGCGTATTTGTGTTTTCCAGAAGAATGTGTGTTTTGATTAGGGTTTATTGATTATTGTGTGTGTTTACAAATGATCGGGTAATGGGATTAGTTTCCGGTTGACTATTGCAGTTGTGGTTTAGTTTAACTATAACTGACGTGACAAGAGTTGTAAAAGAAAAGATTAAAAAAAAATCGTTAATGGTGCTGACGTGGCGTTGAAAACCGGCTATAGCCGATAACTAGGGATGGCAACGGTTCGGGTTCGGGGCGGGTTTTAGTGTACCCATACCCGAACCTATTTATAATATACCCGTACCCGCCTCATATCCCACCGGATACCCGATTAATATTATCCATCGGATTTTCGGGTTTCCCCGCGGGTATCGGTTATCCGTAATTGAATATTATATAGACAAAATTAGCGTTGTTAAGATTAAGTCACGCTAAAATCCACCGACAAAACAAAAGAAAATACTCTAATATATTCAAATTTTTTAAAAGTTAAAGCAAATGAATATTGTATCAAACGATTTAACGCAACGTATCGCAACGCAACGTACTCGGCACGATATTCACCAAAAAAATCAAATGCGCAAGAGTTTTCAAAAGTTAATCATTCTCATTTCCAAAAATAATCTCGTTTTAACCTTTTAAAAGGGTTTGGTATCATCATTCGTGTAACGGTAGAGAAGACGGACTCACGAGTACTCACTCCAAAAAAACGAATAGCCGAATAGTCGAGAAGAGTATTGACGATAACTCGAGTCGAGACGAGATGACGAAAAGAAGTCAAAGAAATAACTAACAACAAACATATCAAATAAGATGAGTCGATTGATAATCGTCGGTATTTTCCCATAATCCCATTTATTAGTACAAGGTATACTTGTTTTATGATTTAAAACAAGTTTGGACTTACGACAAAATTAATCTTTGGAAATAACAAAATTTCGCCATGACTCTTTCATTTATCGAACGTTTCCAAGTCAAAAGACTTTATTGAAAATCAATTTCCCGAGTAATTTATAACATAACGAGTATTTATATAAACCCTAAACCCTAAACCCTAAACGCTAAACCAATCCGTAACTCAAACAATAACCAAACGAATAGTCCAATAAATCCAAATATGTTAGTCTACGGGTAGCATGTCTCGAAATAGTCCAATAGCCCTCGTGTGTTCCATTTTTATCCCAAATGTCTACTCTCACTTACACTTCTAATTTCCTTACTTCGTTATTAACCAAATTTAATAACAAATATTTTTACAGCTTTTAATTTAACAATTATTTTTATTTCTTTCTTTTATTTTGTCTAAGTCGAGTCAATATTAAGTCGCAACAAATGAGTTACTATTTCCTTTCGAGTCACGGTCAAACATTTATTCCATCGGGTCAATAATAATGAACCCGATCCCAAATCATTCCAAACATTCCCTCAGTTTCATTTTGTCGAGTCAAACCATAATCAACAAGTCAATTAGTCAATCCAACACCAAACACAATTCCAAATCAACTACGCTAGTCAATCCAACACCAAACACAAACCAAATCGGACCAATATTATTCACAGTTTACTTTTGGCGCCTTTGCATGGTTCCTTTTCCCGCCTAAAGTATTGGGAACCGTTCATCTACCTCTCCAGCCTATTTATACCTATCAATTGGAAAACGTTTAGACTTATGAATAAGAAACAACTCCTTTGATTTTTTCATTAGATATTATATTTCAAATTTCAATGGCTTCATCCTCTTCAACTCCTGTTTCAAAGAAAACCAAACGCCCAAGGGATGCTTCTCCTCCTCCAATCCCTGAAAAATATAAAAATTTTGACATATCCCAAGATATTTGGGACAAATGTCATTCTGGCAAATATGGAACTGAAAAAACATTAGTAGATCTTTACAACAAGCGTATAAAGAGGCTGGAAGAACAGAACAAGGAAGATTTAAAGATCATATTGGATCATCAGAAGAAAGTAGATGAGCGGAACAAAGAAATAGAAGATACAAGAGAGAAAATAATTGGTGTTTACAAAAGTATTCAATATAGTTTATACGTTTCTTAATGTATATTTTGTATCATTATCTTATTTTGACTATGTTAATGTATATTCATACAAGTTTATGATATTTGAATGCAGTTATTATTGTTAGTTTATGATATCTGTGTTTCCCTTCCAAATGTATGAGTGCAATATGGTTTTAAAAGAAAATTGAGTTCACACTGCTGAGAAAAAGTTTTTGCACAAAGTTTGTACTGCTAGGAAAAAAATTGTACTGCTAGCGTAAAACTTTGTACTGCTGGGTATCTGTTAGTACTGTTTGGGAGTGCATGGTACGTTCGTATCACTTTTTACTTAAAGGGTATAAATCCCCAATTGCGGCACACAATCATATTCACGAACACATTACTCTCTCTCTTCTACGGCCTAATCAAATTTTAATCGTCATATTGCAAAACCCCCAAATCAAATCATAATGTCGAACCTAACTTTTACCAAACCTCATAATAATGTTGCCTTTTTAGAAAAATCCAATGAGACTATAGATTTTACTGAGATCATTGATTTCTTTAATGCAAGCTATATTAAGTTTGCATTAACAGTAAAACCTACTATATATACTTCTAACATTATCCAGTTTTGGTCGTCTGCTAAGGTCAAAACTATTAATGGGGAAGCATAAATCCATGCCCTTGTAGATGGGCAGAGGATTCTCATTACAGAGGCGTCTATTCGAAGAGATCTTCTCCTAGATGATGCTAACGAAGTTGATAATCTTCCAAATACTACAATCTTTGAAAAACTTTCACTGATGGGCTATGAGAGAAAATCAAATGCTTTAAAGTTTTATAAAGGTAATTTTTCTCATCAGTGGAAATTCTAAATCTATACTGTCTTAGTGTGTCTAAGTCCAAAGGCCACTGTGTGGAATGAATTTAGCAGTAATTTAGCTTCTGCTATAATTTGTTTGGCTGAAAATACTCAAAGATTTAATTTTTCAAAATTAATTTTTGATAGTATAGTTAAGAACTTGGATAGTTCTTTGGGTAAATATTTTCTATATCCAAGGTTTTTGCAACTCTTTTTGGACAACCAATTTGAATATAAGAAAAGTCACAAAAGAGTTTATTCCACTCCCTACCTTATCAAAAAGGTTTTTGCTAATATGAGGAGGGATGGAAAAGATTTTTCAGGGACAGTGACGCCTTTGTTTCTAACAATGGTGGCACTAGCCCAAACCCAAATGGGTGAAGGTTCAGCAATCCCAGCTGGTACCCATCACACACTTACACTTTTGGCTACATCATCTCAACAACAACAAAAGACCTATAAACGCAGGACTCACACCAAGAACACTGAGCTACCTCAGGCTAGTGGTTCTATACCAACTGTTGCGGATGAGGTTGTCACTGGTGGGGAGAGTGACATGTTGGCAAAGGCTGCCACTACTGTGTCTAGCTTAGCAGCAGCACAGGATAGTGGTAACATCATTAAGACCCGAACCAAGACAACTTCTAATGAGTCCGGTCCACATGGAATTGATTCAGGTGAAAGACCCAGTCACATGGAAACAATGGGGGGTTCAGATGTTCATCCTATGGGTGAGACTGAACTTAACTTTTCCAATGATCCACCTCTCAGGCTAGGTAACATAAGCCGAAGTGGTGAGGATAGTATGCAACTTTTGAATGAATTGAGGGATACCTGTACCAAGCTGTCTGCACAAATTGTTGATCTGCAAACACTAGCTACTTCTCAAGAAGGAGTCATCAAAGCTCAAGGTAGGGAGATAAAGGCTTTGAAGAGAAGGGTTAGGTATTTAGAAAAAGTCAAAGGATCAAGAATTCCCAAACACAAGATTAAATCTTCTGAAGCTTCTAAGGATGCTCCCTAATAGGGGGGAATGAAGGCAAAGTTTCAGGGGGGGCTAAAGAGGGTGAAAGTATTGGTGCAGAGAGTGATCCAATGGATTTTGTAGTTGCTAATAACCAAGGGAATCAAGTGGTGATTGATAGCTATTTGGTCAAGGTTACAACTGCTGATAGTGCTACTGATCAGGGTATTAGTGTTGCTTATGGTCCAGTTATTGCTCCTAGTGAGCCAGTTACAGCTGGTAGTACAAAAGCTAGTACTGCTACACCAGAGGATAGAACTGCTTTTAGTGTACTTGCTGAGCTGAAGACATCAAAACCAGTAACCAAAGGTGTTGTGATACAAGAGCCATCATCAAAGCCAAAAGCTAAACAATCAACTCCACAGGTACAAGGCAAAGGTAAATGGATTCTTATTCAAGAGCCTGTGGAGAAACCATTATCAAAAGAAGAGCAATTACAACTTGATGCTGAAGTTGCTAAGAAATTAACACAAGAGTATTAAGCAGAAAATCAGAGAATTTTGGAACAAAAGAGAATACAAGAAGAAAAAGATGCTAAAAATGCAGAGTTTGATGGCTGCATGGGATGAGGAAAGGGCTCAGGTTGATGCTGATTTTGAGCTTGCTAAGAAACTACATCAAGAAGAGCAAGATCAGTACTCAATAGATGAAAGAGTCAGGATGCTGAAAGAACTTATTGATGCAAGAAAGAAGTTCTATGCAGCACAAAGATATGCAGCTAAGAAGAATAAGCCACCCACTCCATCACAAAGAAGAGCTTTCATGTGCAGGTATTTGAAGAATATGGACAATTAGAAACTAAAGGATTTGAAATTGTTGAATGATAAAAGAATTGAAGAATTATATGCAATTGCCAAGAGAAACACTGAAAGCTTCTTGAATGATGAGGTGGTGAAGGGCAGTGAAGAAAAGAAAGAAAAGACAACAAGTTCAAAAAGAGCAGGTGAACAATTGGAAAGAAAAAGCAGTCAAAAGAAGAAGAGTGAGCACAAAGCAGAGAAAAAGCAGAGCACAGACCAAGTGTAAACTGAGTAAGCTGATGCTGATATAGAACAAAGGCAAGCTCACACTAAACTTGCAGTTGTATCTGTTGGAGAGCCTGAAGGAGAAGCCATGGATGCAGAACCTTTAAATGTTAAACAACGCATTGTTGCTTTCAAGTCTGGATTTCAGAGGAAAACAGTTTATTATGATATTAAGAGGCATGATGGTTCATCTCAAAGGTTTGAAAGCTTTCATCAGATGGTTCATAATTTTGACAGAGAAGATATGGTGGCTCTATGGAAGTTACTCAAAGAAAGATTTGGTTATAAAACACCAGAACAAATCTATGATAGAGTCGTCTGGAATTACTTGAAGGTAATGTTTGAACCAAGTCATGAGGATGAATGTTGGAGAAAGCTAAGGCACAACACAATTACAGAATGAAAACTTTTTCAAGGATGTGGAGTACATGCTTTAACTGTAAATGAGTTGGTGATCTACATACTTGTAGAAAAGGATTACCCTTTAAAAATTTTCAAAGACATTCTACATCAGATGTTGTTTGGGAAGAAAAGACTCCAGCTTCAGTTTACTTATGATGAGATGGCTTATAAATTGCTCAAGAAGATGAAAAAGGATCTAGGACCCAAGAATATGTCACAGAATTAATTGTTTGGGATCATTACAACATTACAACTGCTGAAGAGTTTATACTGCTAGAGTTAGAGTTAAGACTGCTAGAATGTATAATTAGTACTGCTTATGAGATAAACATGTATAGTTGAAAAACACAATGTTGAATACCTGGTTTGTTGTTGGCCCTCATTGTTTCAATTGTTGTTTTTTGTTGCAGTTTTTTAGTATATGCAGTTTTCATGTATGTGGTTATGCCTTTATATAGTGCAGGCATTTGGTTGAAAAAATAGTGTTTGGTATGAAAGATTCTCAATTGCAGGCATTTGTTTGAAAAAACCAGTATTACCTATGAAAGATTCTCAATTGCAGGCAATTTGTTGAAAAAAACAGTGGTTAAAAAAGTAGTCAATGTGCAGTCATGCATGTGACTATTACCCACTTGTTTTACTACTGCATTAAACTAGATAGACTATAAAATCACAGCATTGTAATGGGCCAAATGAAGAGTCATGGCTAATAGTCTGAACTCAATACAGTGAATATCAAATTAGACTCAAACTAGATAGACTATAAAATCTAATATCTAACCCCTCAAAATTACATAAGTTATCAGAAATGTGTGACCATATGTATCGAATTGTGACTACACTTAAATAATGTGTGACAAAATATGACTCTATGATTTAGACATCTAAATAAATACGTCATGTGACCATATACAACATCTTGAATTTAGTCACACAAATACTCAATGTGACTAATATCAAGGTTAATGATAACTAAGTTCACATTTTGCTATAAATAATAGTCACATGAATATTTCACAATGTGACTATTTTGAATGTATTGGTCACATATAATACCCTTATAATGTGGTCACAAACATAATTTAGATACACATTTGTGATAGGGTGTGACTATTGTAAAGCCTATAGTCACATGATCGTGCTACAATTAAATGTGACTATACAAATTAGGATTTGGCAGGCAAACACACACTAAACTTTAGACACACATATTAACTTACGTGACCATATGTATCAAATTTTGGTTACACTTAATCATGTATTCCTATGATTTAGTGTGACCATATATGACATTTGGTCACACTGTTCAAGTGTGTGACATATATTTGTCACTTTTAAATGCATATCGTGACTAATGATTCAAACTTACTTTTCAGTTGTCACATATTTCAATTTCATATGTGGCTAAATTTTCAACAAAAACTAGCAGTCACTTTTACATAATGTGTGACAAACTTGACTATATGATTTAGCCACATACACAATTACTTCATGTGACCATATATGGATTTTGGTCACACTGTTCAATTGTGTGACATATATTTGTCACATATGTATATATATAGTGTGACTAATATTTTAAACTTATTTGTATCTGTCACACGTCCCAAATTATAAGTGACTAAATAATCAAAAAAAAAAAAATTACCAGATACCTCTAGTCACGAAAATATTCAAATGTGTGACAATAAAATTCCAAAATGGTCACACACGTCGAATCAAGTGTGGTTGTTTATTTTATTCTGGTACATTTAGTCACATAAATTTGTTACTGTGTGGCCGTTCGAAATCCAATATGTGTGATGAAATCCCATATCTGTACTAGTGCACGGTCGGGACGTTGTTACGGGAATCAATTCTCATGCATTATGATTCGTGGGATGAGGTTCCCGAGACCACCAAGGCCCACATCGATAACCAGCTACACGTAAAAATTTTTTATCTTTTATTTTTTTAATTATTATGTTTATTTATTTTAAATTGTTTATATTAAATTTGTCTGTTTCTTTAAATTTGTGTATTTATTTTAGTATACTGCAAATACATCCTGTGGTTTATAACTTTTGGCATTACTTGTCAGAAACTATTGCAATATACATCCCCCGTTGGAAACCTTTGCACATTACATCCCTAAGTGATGGCGTATTTTTCATTAATGTTTGCATCGTATTGTAAATGATTCACCGTTAGCCATATCAGTTGCTTTCACTATCATTACATCCCGAAAGTTTTTTTGTTTTAGTTCGTGTTTTTTACTTTTCTCATTTTTTTCATTTTGTCCGTTTTTTAACTTTTCGTTGTTTTTGGTTTTACATCTATTTGTTTTCCGTTTTTTTACGTTTTCGTACGATTTTTTCGTTTTCGTCCGATTTTTTCGTTTTCGTCCATTTTTTTTATTCGGTTTAGTCGTCTTTTTTTACGTTTTCGTCGATTTTTTTACGTTTTGTCCGATTTTTTTATTTTCGTCTGTTTTTTTTACGTTTTCGTCCATTTTTTTTTTTTTTTTTTTTACGTTTTGGTCCCATTTTTTTTTTTCGTCTGTTTTTTTACGTTTTCTACGATTTTTTTACGTTTTCGTCCGATTTTTTTCGTTTTGTCCATTTTTTTTTTGTCATGTTTTTTTTTCGTTTTCGTCTTTTTTTTTACGTTTTTGTCCGATTTTTTTATGTTTTCGTCTTTTTTTTCGTTTTCGTCCATTTTTTTTACGTTTTGGTCCCATTTTTTACGATTTTCGTCTGTTTTTTTACTTTTTTTTTTTTCGTTTTCGTCCCTTTTTTTACGTTTTTCCATTTTTTTTTTGTTTTTGTTTTTTTTTTAGTTTTTGTCCATTTTTACGTTTTCGTCCGATTTTTTTTGTTTTCGTCTGTTTTTTATGAATTCACCATTTTTACGTTTTGTCTGTTTTTTTACTTTTGTCCTTTTTATGTTTTCGTCTGTTTTTTACGTTCGTCCGATTTTTATGTTTTCGTCTTTTTTTACGTTTTCGTCCGTTTTTTTTTACGTTTTCGTCTGTTTTTTTACGTTTTCATCCGATTTTTTACGTTTTCGTCTGTTTTTTTACGTTTTCGTCCTATTTTTTTACGTTTTTGTCCCATTTCTTACGTTTTCGTCTATTTTTTTATGTTTTCGTCCATTTTTTTACGTTTTTGTCCGATTTTTTTTGTTTTCGTCCATTTTTTTACGTTTTCGTCTGTTTTATACGTTTTCGTCTGATTTTTTACATTTTCGTCTGTTTTTTTATGTTTTCGTCTGATTTTTTTACGAAAACGTAAAAAAACAGAACAAAACGTAAAAAAATGGACGAAAACGTAAAAAAAAGAGACAAAAACGAAAAAAAAATGGACAAAACGTAAAAAAGGGGACGAAAACGTAAAAAAATGGATGAAAACGTAAAAAAACAGACAAAAATGTAAAAAATGGGACCAAAACGTAAAAAAATGGACGAAAACGATAAAAATAAGACGAAAACGAAAAAAACGGACGAAAACATAAAAAAACAGACGAAAACGTAAAAAATCAGACGAAAACGTAAAAAAAACGGACGAAAACGTAAAAAACAGACGAAAACATAAAAAATCGGACGAAAACGTAAAAAAACAGACGAAAACGTAAAAAAAGGGACGAAAAAGTAAAAAAACAGACGAAAACGTAAAAAAACAGACGAAAACGAAAAAAATCGGACGAAAACGTAAAAAATCGGACGAAAACATAAAAACCCTGACGAAAACGTAAAAAAACAGACGAAAACGTTAAAAACCGGACGAAAACGTAAAAAAACAGACGAAAACATAAAAAAAATGGACAAAAACAAAAAAAATGGACGAAAACGAAAAAAATCGAACGAAAACGAAAAAAATTGGACGAAAACGTAAAAAAACAGACGAAAACGTAAAAAATCGGACGAAAAAGTAACGAAGGACTAACGGTGCAAATAGACTTAACCCATAGGACTAACGGTGCAAACATTTTAACGGAGGGACTAACGATGCAAACACTTAACGGAGAAAGATAACGCCCATCCAACTTAGGGATGTAATGTGGCAAACGTTTGCCTAACGGGGGATGTATATTGCCAATAGTTTCTGACAGGGATGTAATGTGCCAAAAGGTGTAAACCACAGGGATGTATTTTGCAGTTTACTCTTTATTTTAATTATATTTTATTGCAGCATTTTTTTGATCTCGGCGAACACCTTGCCGGTCCGGATGGAGATGATATTGTGAGAAGTATCGAAGCTTATCTCAGAAAGCGATACGATGAAAACAAATACAAATTCAAATTGCAGAATTTTACACGACAAGGTGGGGTTGAGAAAGTAGAAGAGATCAAGAATAAGCGTCCGGCGAACCAGACGCCTGAGGATTAGGAAAAACAGGTAAATTACTAGATCGACACGTTATAATAATAATAATAATAATAATAATAATAATAATAATAATAATAATAATAATAATAATAATAATAATAAAATGCATTTCTTGCGTCTAGACTTCAATCTGCTAGCCTGCAGACTAGGTTGCTTCGACATTATGGTATCGTAACCCCTGGGCCTTCATTTGATGATGCCTTGTGTGATTTTAATGTGAAAATGGAGATTAACCTTTTAAGTAATCCGTGTGAGATCGCTGCCCCCAAACTCATGAAGAAACTGGCAGATATATATTTCACACGTGTTGCCTGAACTGCCGAATCTACATTTTCTTTATCTACTCGACAGATGGCGTTATGGAAATCGCAAATGGAGGACTACACTTCGGACTGGCTTAGGGTAGTTCCGATATCTGGGTTGGAACAGACTATGAACGCTAGGACCTATCGTTGCGTGTTATGTTATCGGCTTGGTATCCCCCTATTTTCTGTTCAGATGTCGTGCTTAGCCTGTTTCAGGGACTTTGCTGGTGATATTTATGGGGATCATGCTGTATCTTGTGCTGGTATTATTGGTATTAAACATCGGCATAACGTGGTACGTGATGTTCTTGTGGACATATGTTCTCGATCTGGGGTTTCGGCTCGTAAAGAGGTTGACATTGGACTTTGTGGTGAAAAGGACAAATCTTTACGTCCTGCTGATGTGTTGCTCTACTCTTGGGATGGAGGACATGATGTATGTGTTGATTTGACTGGATCATCGCCTTTGACGCAAACTGGTATGGTTGATTTCGTGCCGGGTCGTGTGGTGATTGAGGCTGCACAACGTAAACGCGTCAAGTATGAGGCTAAGTGCGCAGATATGGGATATGGGTTCCTCCCCTTCTCTTTCTCTTCTTTTGGGGAACTTGAAAAGGACGCTGTGACTTTATTGAAGCGTATTCGAAAGTTTTCGATGACTCAAGATATTGGAGCACGTACTGCTGCCCATATTTTTAGTGGGATTAACTTTTCTATAGCTAGAAGAGTGGGAGCCCAATTAGTATCTCGGCTCCCTACTAACTTCTTGTAAATCCTATTTGTTTCTAATAAAGTGATGTTTTTATAAATAAATAAAAAAAAATAATAATAATAAAAATAATAATAATAATAATAATAAATCATGGATATTCCTTTGATGACGCTCTGTGTACTTTTAACGCGAAAATGGAGTTCGACCTTTTAAGTAACCCGAATGAGATCGCTGCCCCCAAACTTATGAAGAAATTGGCAGATATATATTTCACACGTGTTACTAAAATGGTTGAATCCACTTTTGGCTTATCCGCTCGACAGATGGCGCTTTGGAGATCGCAACGGGAAGACTACACCTCCGATTGGCTTAGGGTGGCCCCGATATCTGGGTTGGGGCAGACTATGAACGCTAGAACTTACCGGTGCGTTTTATGCTACCGCCTAGGTGTCCCCCTGTTCTCTGTCCAGATGCCGTGCTCAGCTTGTTCCAGGTTATTTGCGGGGAAAATTTACGGGGATCATGCAGTGTCGTGTGCTGGTATTATTGGTATTAAGCACTGGCACAACGTGGCACGTGACACTCTCGCTGATATTTGTTCTCGGTCTGGGATCTCGGCCCGTAAAGAGGTTGACATCGGCCTTTGTGGAGAAAGGGAAAAAAGCTTACGCCCAGCTGATGTTTTGCTTTATTCTTGGGATGGTAGGCAGGATGTTTGTGTCGATTTGATAGGGTCGTCTCCTTTGACGCAATCTGGTATGGTTGATTTTGTGCCAGGACGAGTGGTGGTTGAGGCAGCACAACGCAAGCGTGTCAAATATGAGACCAAGTGTGCCGATATTGGATATGGGTTTCTTCCCTTCTCGTTCTCTTCCTTTTGGGGAACTTGGGAAGTATGCAGTGGCCTTACTGAAGTGGATCCGAAAGTTCTCAGTGACTCAAGACATCGTATCGCGAGCCGCTGCTCATATTTTTAGTAGGATTAGCTTTGCAATAGCTAGAGGAGTGGGAGCCCAGTTAGTATCTCGGCTCCCCTCTAATTTCTTATAGATCCTATGAGTTTCTAATAAAGTGATGTTTGATAAATAAATAAAAATAATAATAAATAATAATAATAATAATAATAATAATAATAATAATAATAATAATAATAATAATAATAATAATAATAATAATAATAATAATAATAATAATAATAATAATAATAATTCATTTATATAATAGTTTTTATTATTTATAATAAGCAGGTGAAGCACTGGTCAGACCCAAAGAAGTTGAGGATCAGGGCGACCAACAGGCAAAACCAGCTCGCGAATACGAGTTCTAGCCTTCATGGATCCCATTCGTTAGCTATTATACGCGATAACTTCGTAAGACACTTTTTAATCATTTTATTTATATATATAGTGTTGGGTGAGTAGTTATTGATTTGATGAAGCGAAAAGTGTACCGCTTTTAAGGGGTCATTTAAGCCCTAAATCGTATTTATTTGATCAAATATTGCCCTAAATCGTTCCTTTTGTCATTTTAGGTACTTTGGAGAAGAAATCTGGAAAAGGAAGCATTTTGGACGTTTTTGGAGCATAAAAGTGAAGAAAACGACAAAGTCTCAAAAACATGCTGGAAAGTACATTTGACGGCGTCAGGGATTGTTCCAGACGGCGTCACGGCTTGGCAAAAGAGGTGGATATGAAAAATACACATGATAAGCCAGGGAGTTTTACAAAGGAAGTCTGACGGCGTCACCCTTTAAGGTGATCAAGGCCATCACGGTTTAAGTTAAAGAGAGACGGCGTCAAGCCCATTTCTGACGGCGTCAACCTTTGATAAGCCAGAGCGGATTTTGGAGCACTAAAGAGGGACGGCGTCAAGAAGGCCATCCGGGAACCCCAGACACGGCGAGGTGACGGCGTCAAGTCCTATAACGTGACGCCGTCAGCCACTAAGTTCTATATATAGTTTTGCAATTTTTTGTCATTAGTGTGCAACTTTGTGAGGAGAAACCCTAAGACGAATTTCTGCCATTTTTAAGGGTTTTCATACCCTTGGATCTCTCATGTTTAATTAAAGATAAGTAATCACTTAATCAATCAATATGTCTATGTGTTGTTTGATTATATCTTGTTCTTGTCTTTTGATTAACATGCTAGGCTAGATTTATCTTGTGTTTGCTTAGATCTAATGAAACCTAACTATTGATTATTAGTTGTTAGTGTGTTATTAATTGTATTGGATGATTGTTTATCGATGTTAGGCTTAAGAAAACTGGCTAACTTCCTATACGGTAACTTGCTTGAACGTCTTAAGAAACATGAACCAATGCGTACTAAGGTTTTTATGGTTGTATTTAATGCATGAGCGAATTCTAGTGATCCCATGTTAGGAGCTTCCTAGCCGGCTCGACATAGGAGTGAAGTAGGAGCTTGTAGAGTTGGGGAAGTACGTACGCCACCCCACGATTGGTATTAAGGAATACACCCGTCATCCACGCAATTAATACACACTAATCAACCGGTAAAAGATAGTTAGGGAGTAAGGAAATCTAAGTAAACACATTTCTCTCCACATAAGTTTCACAACCTTTTCATTTTCTGTTATTTTATTTTATTTGCATATGTAGTTATTTGGGTTAGTTGACTAGCAACTAATTCCGCCCACTCCTTCAAACCCGAGATTTTACTTGCTTTCATAAAATTATAAAAATACAAAAAGAATCTTCTCTCACCCTTAGACCTATTAGAGTAGTTTTTCATACCTAACGACACTATTCCCTGTGGAGAACGATCAATCCCCCGTACTTACCACTACACTATACTACATCGGTCAGGTACACTGCCTGGTGGGGTTGTAAGCCTCTTGAGATCCCTTGAGAGGTAAAACCTGTTGTAAGGTCGCAAAACCACGCATCATGAACATATATTAGTTAGCTAGTATATACAAGTTACTTATTTATATACATGTTACATTCATTTACAATTTAATTCTAAAAATGGAAATTGTACAATGACATCATTGCATACATCACATTGATATCTTTAGGATATCTTGAAGATTTTGAGAATATCATGGAAAGATCTTCAAGCAAAGAATTAGATTTGATAATATCTTGGATAGATTTGGTAAGATATTTGAAGATTTACTGTCAGGGAACTGGCGGAACCAAATCACATAAGGGACGGAACCCTTGATTTGGTTCCGCCCAATCCGTGGCCTGTTTTATCTATTTGTCTATAAATAGCAGGCCACTCATTCATGTTTAATAACCACTTGAACATACATTCTCTCTACCCTTTTGCATACATTTAGATCAGTAGATAACCATGTAGTAACATACATTAATCACCCTAATCATCATGATCATAATGTTACTAACTTTCATTATGTTGCAAGCATACTCTCGAAATGATTCTATAAAGCAAGCTTAGAGATCGTGAGTCATCATCCATCACAAGCATACATATATGAAGATCTATCACAACAAGCTTAGGGAACTTGTGATCTTTATCCATTGAAGGCTTTCTATCAATGAAAGTTAATTTAGATTAGTTATTCATATCCATTAGACATTTCTATCATGGATCATCATTGTAAACATCATTGCATCATCACAATATTTTCACCAAACTAGATTAGATGGTTTATGTGTTTATGCCATAAAACACAAGGTTTTTATGTTGGGCCATAAAACATAGCGGGAGTGGTTGTACCCTTGTAAAAGAACTCGACATCTAGCTTAGTGTCGGAAATATTGTATAATTGACGTCAAGTTGGTTCTACCTCGAACTAGAACCCGGTATTTAGCTTTGTACCGGAAAAAGTGTAAGCGACGTTTGTAAGGTTTTCTCTGCCGAGAAGGGAGCTTGTTGATCTAGTGAAGTAACTCTCGAGTTGGGTACTCGGGGAGTGGAGTAGGGCGGAGAGGAGCTCCGTGACCGAACCACTATAAATCATCGTGTTCGGTTTGCGCTTTCTTTTACTTACTGCTTTACTTTTATGTTTGCATTATGTGATTACTTGTGTTGTGACTTGATGGTTATACTTGTGTGACAACTTGTTTTAGTATATGCTAGTTATAAACTATAATTGACATCTTTCATATTATAACAAGCTTAATCGGATATTTGATACAACAAGAAATAAGATTTTATAATGGTAACGTATTCACCCCCCTCTATGTTTTCACAAATTGTATCAGAGCCTCGTGGCTCTTATTTTCAAAACAAATGGTTTTTAAAATGGAGTACGATCCATGTATCAAATTACCATTGAAGCAGAATATAATATGAAAAATGTTTTGCTAAGTATACTTAAAAATTTTGTTGTTAAAAGTTACTTTGTATACAAGCTTGAAGATGTCTTTGGAAAATCAAAAGAAAATATTTCTCAAAAGAATTGAGTGTCAAATTGTGTGCTTAAAACTAATTTACGAAAAACACGATTTTGAAAGGAGTGTTTGTGATAACTATTAATTTAGTTGAAAAATCTCATCATAAATTATTTAATAAGTCACGTAAATAGAAATGATGCTAAAATAGGAGATATTTGTAAATGTTAAGAAAGCTAATCAAGCTTGGTATATATCGTCATATTTAAACACAAAGTGATTGAAAGTATCTTTCTTTTATGCTATGCTATATGACTACTTGTTTTGGTTATTTGCATACATGTTGTTTGGTTATTGAAAGTCGTGATTGCACTTGTTTATTTGTGATACATAAGTGTCTTGCCATGATATTCATTTGCTTGTTCATCAATTTCTTGTTTATGCATAATAGGACTTTTGCTAGATTTTGTGCAATAAGTTGAAAAATTATTTTAGATAACTTTTCTTGCGTATGATATGCATAATTCACTTAGTAATAAGAACTAAGTAAAACTAGTTAAGTGCCTTGAAAATTCTTGTTTTGCACATAATCTCACCTAATGGTTCAAGCGTTGAAATATGTCACTGCCTTAAAGGATTATCTAGTAGTATCTTTGAAAAAGGTGTTTGGTACATGTGCTTCTAACAATGACGTTTAATGTAATTGTCTTGTCAAATGACAATAACTTACTTTTGATTAATCATGTGAACTAACCGTGTCATGCAGGACGATAACATTTTGATGTTATCAATTTGCTAATCTTAAGCCACTGTTTGGCATAACTTCTATTATTAGTATGTTCATTATCCTCGAATTGATCTATATGCATACATGTGTTTATACCTATTTTGTTGTTATTGTCTAATCACAACTAATTAATTACATATGTTATAGGACAAACTACGGGATTTGAACAGGTTTAAGGGATTGAAAAAATGCCCTCTGTTAAGGATTTCTGTATGGCGAATCAGACGGAACCAAAATCAGGGACCCGTCTGTCCAAAATTTTGGTTCCGCCAAAATTAGCCTTACGAATCAGACAGAACCAAAATCATGGTTCCGCCTGTGTTGCCATTTGGTTCTGCTAGACAAACAGTTAGATTTTTTAATTTTCGTTTAAATCCCGCACTCAAGATCACTCACTCTTATCACTAGGATTCTTTTCACTAATATTCACTCATATTAGGGTCATGACATCTCACTTACACCAATAGGATAATCATCTCTAATCATACTTTCAAATTTTATAAAAATACTCCAAGGTACCTTTCTCCATAAAGGAAGGAACCCTGAAAATGGTTCCTTGTAATCCGTGGACCACTGAGTATTTGTGATCATTACACACATTCACTGCATCCACCCGTCCTTTACTCATCCACTAACTTGATTTGTAAATTGACAACTTCCTAACTAATCCAAACTCATTGTTTGCAAAGATATCATAGATCACAAGTCCAACTTATGACTGTAGATATTGTATTCACATATGTTGCCTTACTTGGTTAACATGTCATCCTTCAAGACGATAAAGATTTACATCGAGTCATAACTCACACTTAGGTTATAGATGTATTATCAAGTCTTGCTATCCTTGAATGCTATCCAATCTCAACAAAATAGGATTGACAACTTAAGTATTTAATTCGAAATATTCAAGTAAATTTGACTTACGATTGTAGTCATATCCGAAAGAATCAACACCCAAGTATTTTAACAACTTATGTTAAAACACTTATCCTATCACGACTAGAACATTTACTTATCCTAATAAGTACACTTGTTCTTTCACCATCATCCCATCACATTCACCTCTGTGTTATGTCTCAGGCCCTAAGCTTCAAATCACATCACCCACTAGTTGTACCAACCAATGGACCACAAGAACTAGTCTCCATCCTTGTTGTCTTCAACATCTATGAAACCTAAGTACTCCCATAGTAAAACAAAACCCTACAACACCACAATCCTTACCATCATTTGAATACATTGAGTGCATTGCTCAAAAAAGCCCTTTGTCCAAACACTTGTACCAAATCAAATGCACGTTGAACAAACTCAACCATACTTTGTCACCTATAGGATTAGAACTTCCACCATCAAATGAGTATGATGCTCGCATTTATTGTTGATCAATTTTCACTAGGTTTAGGTAGTACCACTTTCTCAAGTTACCAAAGTATTGGTAATACTTTGTCACTAAGCTTCTGCATATGTCTCATTAAATCTTAAATCAACATTTTAACAACATATGTTAAAATGCAATCTTAAAGCCAACCTCATGCACCCAAAGTGACAATGACTTTTGAGAAGTATACATAAGAAACTCGAGTAAATTTCTCTTTTTTATTAAGGATAGGTCTATCCAATTCAAACACTTTGGATTCATATCTTCATTTAGGAAAACATGATGTTTCGAAAAACATTGTGCCTAAGAAATCATACGTTAAGTTTTCATCTTGTTAAAAGGATAATGTATATCCCATGCATCATTCTCTTCTTGCGACATGAACGGTCGTATACACCTTATACTTGTTTTCATAAGCATGATAACTTTATCCCATGAGATAATCTTACTTGTTGAAAGATACTATATGTATCTGTTTCCTCTCAAGCGTACATCATAACCAAACCTTGCTCATAATCTAGTTCAAACCTTATGCATATCCAATGTTAAAACTACACATCTCTAGAGCATACACAAGATCTATTAAAGTTGGTAACTTTACTTAGATTCTTGTTCCAAAGAGCTTTCTTGAGAACGTTCTTAATTTAACATACTCCATTATCACATACAAATACATTTCTTGGTCTTAGATGATCAAATCACTTTCATAACACATACTTAAACTCAACATAAAAGATGTCATCCATTAGATCATACAATAACCTTAGATTCCAAACACAAGATTAAAATATGTTGACACATATTTGCCAAATTCTCGTGTAAAACATGACATCTTCATCACCTTAGTTTTAATAGACATAGTTGAGTCTCATTAAGTCAAGTATTAGTGAATTATCATCTTTTGTATACTTCAATAGGCAAAAATAGGAATTCCTATCTTTCTAACATGAGAATGACTACTGGAGAACCTATTGCACCAGAAACTCAATTTAACCTAACGGTTAAATTGCTTCCAGGAGAGAAGTTAGGTATGTGGAATCACCCGTAAAAATGGTCGTGTTAAACCTGAATTGAGCACCGCTAGTAATAGTATCATATTCATTCTCCAGCTTGAAAAATCTTAATTCCTATACTTGTCTAAAGTAAGTATTAAAATAAGATATTTTGCCTCGCCTTAGGAATATTAATCAAATATGTAGTAGATATAATTTTTTTTTCTTTAGTTTATTAGAATCACTTGCATCACACATACATGTATTGATTACATATTTTTGTTTGATATAGTATCTTGACATTATCATGATAATTATTTGATTGATAGTCAAATGTGTAAACCTTGAAAAGGTTTTGTCTGCATAGTTATACATTTCGTGCTACTAAATGATAACATGATTTGTATGATATTTTTATTCTTTTGCTATATGATATTTCGCAAGATTAACATGTTTCTTGTTAACTCATGATATGTCATTTCAATACATGATGTATTTATATGCTGTTTATATATCTGAATGCTCTTGTCTTTTATTGAAATTTATTAAGTCTTTTCGTAGGATAGCCTAAATGATGATTGCTCCAAAATGTTAAAATGGTTTGCATGAAACTTTCGTCTTGCTTCTTTTGTGACTTTGTTACACTATTTTTTTGCCACGTATGCACTTATAATTTTTCAAAGTGCTTTTTGTATGAAAAACTTTTAAAAGTTGTTTTATGCTACATATTAATCACATAGATTGTCATATTTACTTATAGATAAGTATGCTTAAGTGTCTAAACCTAACGACAAAACAATTTCAAAATGAAGTATTTCATATAATTTCATGTTCTTGAATTATATGATTATTTGTCTTGATGCTATGTGGTAACTTTTTGTCTAGTAGCCGAATATGGTGTTTTGTTGATTTCTATCATATTCTCATATTTTGTCACTAACACTTTTGTCCTCAAAGTTGATAACAAATTATTTGTTATCTCACTTCGTTATGCCTATTTTGCATAATTGTAATCCCTTTATTGCTACGTAGATTAGTAATATGCTTGTGGGACACATTCACATGCATATAATTTTTTAAACTAATAGGATTAAGTTTTAGAAAATTGGAATTTGCGTATCTTTCAATCGACCTCTTTCCAAAATTCATTATTGCTTCCGTTTTCCTAAAAACATCTCCATCACCTTTTAGTTATAACAATACACCTCCCATAAGGAAATCACATGCCTCGTCATGCGATCATCTCGCATTGAAAGAGAAGAGCTACGTGACTTCAAGGATGAAGTTCTTTGTATGCTAACCAACGTCCGCAAAAACATTGCTAACTTGCATCATCATTCTTCATTCAATACATTATACATTATGTTGGATGTCCACCAATTAAGGGGAGGGGGAAATTCATTCAAATTGTCTTTTTGTATGAAAGAACACTCACTCATGTACCCTACACCCTCAAATACCAATACATAGGTTCACACCATTTAGTTAAAAATCAGCTCACAAAATCACAAGTGCTTCAAACCTCTTAAACAAGAATCATTGAGTTTCCTTAGACTTTGACTAGGATGAATGGAACCTAATCCGTAGTTATAAGTAGATAGATCTTAGCTTGAACCCTCGTTTGATCAAAAATGACAAAATATGACCAAATCATATTCTGGTCTCAAGGTACCCTATGATAAGACGGACGAAACCAAATATTTGGTTCCGCCCAATCCGTGGGTACCTGGTTCAGTTTTTAATCATTCAAAACAAAGAACCCTCTCACAACTAACGAGTCTAGGATTTTCACTTTAATCTCAAAACTTCATTGTCAAAGAACACCATCATAGGATCTCATCCTTTTCAATCTTGATACATATCAAGCACGTCATTGTCAGTGCAAACAATATATCAAAACCATCATTCTCAACACGTTGGTCTAACCAACACTCTCCCATCATATGATGTCATTTTCATCCTCATATAGGTATCTAATATTTCAAATTTTTGCATATGAAATTTTTATTCCTAAGTGATCATTGTCTTCACTTTCTCTTAATTCCTTTCAAGCATATATCATGACATGAGACATCATCTCTGGTAGATGATAATGTCGGTCAAAACCATATTCACCTAGAATAGGTCATTTTTATCAATCAGTTAACAAATTATGTTCTTGTTAACATCAAATGATATTGGTTAAATCATAACCACCACCTTTCATCACCCCATTCATTAATCATCAATCCTATAGATTAGCGAAAAACCTACTAGTAAACCAACACCGACACTAGCACCACTCACTTTAACTCCACTTCATGTCTTTCTCCTAGGCATTGTTTTATAGGATTTTATCATATTATATTCTTGTGATTGTAATTCTTATTAGAAGATTACACTTTATAACATATTTTATCATTGATATATTTTATTGTATATATACATCTTATTTTTTGAGATGAAATATATTTCACTAATCCTTTCATTGTAGGTTGATCATCATATACGCTCGATCGTATATAGCATACTTATCTAAGGATGAAGTTTGCATTGATTATTTTTCTTATTTTATTGTAGGTGCTTCTTGACGTCCTCAAACCAGGAGGATTCTCTGCCTAGCACTCATATTGCATCGTCTATACACTTGGTCGTATATGACATATCTGTCTTAAGACATAGCTTCTATTGTACTAATTTTTTATTTTGTAGGTTTATCTTGATGCCCTAGAGCAAGGGGAGCTTCCGTCAAGCATTTATAAAATGCATCATATACACGTATTGTTGTATATCACATACTCGTCCAAGGACAAATATTGTTTTACACTAACCTTTATTTTGTAGCATTCTTCATCTTTGCATAATATACGTTGGTACCCTAGCAACGGGGAGTATTGATCAAGGGGGAGATAATCATGCACTAACCTTTGTTTTTATAGCTTTCTTATTTCATGCATCATATACTTGGCATTACAACTAGGGGGAGTATTGACCAAGGGAGAGCAACAGTCAAGGGGGATTCTCATTCTTCGACACACCTTTGTGTTTCAAAAAATAGGAGGAGATCGTCCAACATAGCTATGTGCATTTTATACATCATGCATTTCTCATATTTTTTTTTGTTGCACAACACTAACCTTGATGTAGGTTAAGGATCTAAATTTGATCAATGGATCTGCTACCAAACAAGGGCAATTACCTAGGGGACGCAACAACCATAGGGGATTGGTGTAAACATTTTAACTTCACTGGGATGATGCAAGCTCGCCTTTTTCGGGGAGAAATGAAGTTAACTCCAAGGACAGACCCTTTTTGTTTCGACAAAAAGGGGAGAAGTGTGTAAACGGAGAAGGTAATGTAAAAGGTAGTACGGACACAAGTAATGTTAGA
The DNA here is from genome assembly GCA_021014915.2 of Artemisia tridentata subsp. tridentata. Taxonomy (NCBI): domain Eukaryota; kingdom Viridiplantae; phylum Streptophyta; class Magnoliopsida; order Asterales; family Asteraceae; genus Artemisia; species Artemisia tridentata. The sequence continues at coordinate 306,060,516 of CP139507.1, forward strand.
CCCATTTCCAGATACAAATGGGCCCCACCCTAGATGAATTGACCAAGACTTAATGCGATTGGTTAGTGATATGTGTTAAATTACACATACCTTTTACCTAATTTAACAGAACAAATAGACCAAAAACTAACCAATTATGCCAAATATATTTTGTTTTTGTGTTTATGCATGTGCAGGTACGGATATTGAGAAAAAGGACAAAAAGAAAGACAAAATAGACAAAAAAACGAGCACTTAATCGGATAGAGCACGAAATTACGAGACCAAAGATAATTTTACATGAAGCTTTGAGGCAAAAGACGAAAAAGTTAAAGATTAATCCCAACACCATTTTCGGCCCAATGTTCAAGCCCAAAAAAAAAAGAAAAAGAAAGAAAAATTTGAAGTTGAAGAATGCTTTGGCCATTGCCACGTGAAGACAAACAAGGAGCAGATATTTTATTGTTGAAGAGTCAAGTAAACTTTTGCTATCAATGCTCCAACATGCGACAGAAAGAAGCCCACGTGTCCACTGCCCAAATTAAATCACTCGACATAAAGAAATAATAAAAGGAGTAAGCAGTTGGTGCGTGATCTTCAACATGCCTAAATTAATTAGCATTGGCGCGTGATGCTTTTTCTGCCTCCACTCTCAGTCAACTATTGATGCTCCAGCCAATCACAAGACGCCACGTGGCGTGGCTTGGGGAAAATAGCCGACTCAATTGGCTATAAATAGAGGATGATCTGAAGAAGAGGAGGAGTAGTTTTTTTTTATAGCTTTTATTTTTTCTCTCCATATATTTTTTTAGTAGCAGTCATGTTTTAGATAGTGGTCGATATTTACTCTTTCATTGTAGCAAGATCTTTTATTTTACTTTTCATTATAAAACTGTAACTTTACTCTTTTACATCAATTCAATATCTGCAACTATTTCTTTCTTTTAATTTGTCCCAAGCTTTTATCTTGAAACAATCAGTGTCATTTAATGAATTTTAGTTATTTTTAGTACCTATGCTTCATTTTTAGTACCTTTCTTTTAATTTGTACCAAGCTTTTATTCTTGTGTCATTTTATTTATCGAATTTCTTATTTACAAATTCAAAAAAAAAAAAAAAAAAAAAAAAAAAAAGAAAGAAAAAAATAAGAAGAAATGGTTACTTACTTAAAGTAGCTTATTAGTGTTTCCTAAGCACTTACTTAGTTTCTAAACATCTTTTTATTTTATTTTATTTTATTTATTTATTTATTTTTTCTTTACCCTCTAGCTCAATTCAAGCACCAAAAGAGAAGCATGAGCTTATTAAGCTCGGCTTATTTTCTAAATAAGCCTTGACATCTCTTAAGTTTGAGAGCACTTTTCTTTATTTATTATTATTTTTTTTTAGCTTTTCAGATAGCTTATTAATTAGATCTATTAGTTTTATCAAGTTTTCCATAAAAAGTTTGTAACTTTTTGAGTTTTTCTTGAACAATAAGCTATTCAATAGCTTGTTCATTTAGATCTAATCCTTGAACATACCCGATTCGCGTCTATTCTTCGGAGTAGGCAACTTAGCTTCGGGTGGACTTAGATCTAATAGTTTTTAGTTATAAAGTTTTAATCTTTTTACTTCTTAGATTACTTTTAGCTTATTTCATATAATAGTATTGCTTATTATTGTTTATTATTGCTAACCTTTAATAAAGTTCTTGTTTTTCTTTGATCTCTTATCTTTCGCGACCTAAGGCGAGGAGCTTAAGGGTCTTATAAGCATAAAAATCATTAAAATTTACAACTTTAATAACTTTTATTAAGCTCTTTAGTTAACAAAGTTTTCAACTTTATTAACTAATTAGTAAAATTAAAGTTAACAAAGAAATAAACTTTAATCATTTATTTAGTTTATAAGATCGGGTGGTTATTCTCTCGTATAAATCATCGGGTCTTATTCTCTTACCTTTTTATCATTTTTAGCTTAAATACTTAGTTTAATATTATGTTTACTATTGTAGAATTAATTGTTATTAGTTTAATTATTACTTAGCAAGCATATCTTTTTATTATTTTATTTTCTAGAGCTCGTTGTTATCTTCGTAGTTTTGCTTAATTAATGCAGTTTTTTTTTATCACTTAAAATAGTTTTTAATCCTTCACTTTAAATACCAAACAAAACAAAAAGCAAAAAATCATTCCTTCAAGCATTTTAATAACAAACCTCAAACGACTTCCTCAATTCACATCTCGTTGGGACACGACCTGGTTGACACTTGCCTGGTATCACATATATTTTACTTGTGAGTATTGCACGTTGACCTTTTTCCTAAAAAATTGACTTGCTGACTCGCACGTATCGTGTATATTTGATATATATACTTTACAACCGATCAATTTTTGGTGCCGTTGCCGGGGAGGTTTTGTTGCGACAATATCATTAAGGTTATCAATTCGTGTTTTGAAAACCCTTCCTTCCTTGTGAAGTTTTCATTCTTTTTGTGAATATTTTCTTAAAAACCAAAAAAAATATCAACAAAACAAATCGTAAGTTAATTGTTTTCGGATTATCTTGAAATTACAACCTATACAAGTGGTTTAAGGATGGTTTGACATTAAATTGACAAACCGAAAGAGGCGGGTTTTTAATCAGCTTTCGAGCGGACCTTTGCTTCTCCGCCACTCTGTGAGTAGTTTTGAGAGAAACGTATAGCGGTTGACGAATCGATACCAAAAATATCGTGTTTTTCAAATTTTTCTTCAAAAATCCAAAAATATTTTCATTTCCAAATTTTGTTTTCTTTTTAAACTTTCAATTCTCTTTGGTGTATGAACACCCGTTCTTCTTCTTCAAACGATCTTCTTTCACCTCTTTCAAATCCCGAAAGAATTATTCGTCACACTCACCGTGTTGAATTTTTAAACGTTGAAAAGATGGATGATCATGATAATCAAGATCCAGAGCCAACTCCCGATCTCCGAACGATGGAGGAGTTGTGCCAACCGACTATGGATGGACGGGGTGTCCCGATTGCCCCCGTCAATATCCAAGCCGCAGATTTTGGACTTAAACACCACATGATTCAACAAGTCCAAAATTCTTTCCAATTTCACGGATTACCAGGTGACGATGCAAATAAGCATCTTGACAAATTCCTTACCGTCACCCAAAGTATGAAACAAAATGGGGTCTCCGATGAAGCCCTTCGCTTATATCTCTTCCCATATTCTTTGAAGCATCATGCCACCGCATGGTTTGATCGTCTTCCAAAGAATTTAATTCATAATTTCGATGAAATGGTGTCAAAATTTTTGGCAAAATATTTTCCACCGTCAATGGTGATGAAATTAAGAAATGATATAAGTAACTTTCGCCAGCTTCCTGATGAATCATTATTTGAAGCATGGGAACGCTACAAGCTTTCAATTGATCGGTGTCCAAATCATAACATGTTATTAGTCATCATAATAGATACATTCTATAATGGTTTAATATTGAGACACCGTGACACAATCAATGCTGCAGCCGGTGGTACCTTTATGAAAAGGAGACCCGAAGAGTGTTATGATCTAATCGAGAATATGACCGCCCACCATAATTATTGGGATTCCTCTATCGAGAGGAATGAGTCTACTAGATCTATCACTACTTCTTCTTCTACCACCGAGATAATTGCACTCACCAAAAAGATGGATGATTTATCCACAGCTGTGCTAAGAATGCATCAAAATCAGAATCAAAGTAACAATAATCATCAAGTCAATGTGGTCAATCAAAGTTGTGAAACTTGTGGTGGTCCTCATCCATATTCCGAGTGCCCAGCCTCCGGTGGCTTCACTCAAGAAAGCGTTTATGCTGCTTCGGGATCCTATAATCAGGGAGGTAATGGATACCAACCGCAAGGAGATCGTAATCTTCTTAGCTACCGTTCTAACAATTTTCTCGGACCACCCGGTTTCCATCCTCAAAATCCAAATGGGCAAAACCGAAATGTCTAGTTTAACCAAAACCAAAATCGGATGAACCAAGGTTTCCAAAACCATGGTTTTCAAAATCAAAACCAAGGAGGTCAAAACCAAGGTTTTCATAACCGAGGTCAAAATAAGGGAAATTTCAACCAAAATCTAGGGAATGTCCAAAATCAAAACCGAGGGCAAAATTTCAATCAAAACCAAGGTTTTAATCAAAATCAGACGTCCTCAAATGAGTTGTTAAAACAGTTTGTGAAATCCCAAGAAGAAACCAATCGGTTGTTGGTTAACCAAATAACTGAGATCAAGAAGTCTTTAAATGATCGACCCTCGGGCTCAAGAACTCTTCCTAGCAACACGATCGCTAACCCGAGGGGCGATGTGAAGGCGATCACAACAAGAAGTGGTAAGAAAGTTGATGGACCCTCGATTCCTACTCCCTCTCCGGTGAGGGAAATGGAACAAGAGACTGAGGTAACTAAGGACAAGGAACAAACTGCTAGCCCACAAGCTACAGCACCAGTCCCACCTCCAATCCCACCAACTCCAATTCCGGAACCTGAAGTTCCGAAGACAAATCCTAAGCCTTCAATTCCATATCCTTCAAGGCTTAATAATCAAAGGCTCCATGAGAAAACTAACACCCAAATGATGAAATTTCTGTAAATTTTCCACAAATTACACTTCTATATTAGTTTTGCTGATGCCTTGCTGTATATGCCAAAATTTGCTTCTCAATTCTAGAGTCTTTTAAGCAACAAGGAGAAATTGTTTGAATTGACAAAAACCCCTTTAAATGAGAATTGCTCAGTGGTACTCCTTAAGAAACTTCCAGAAAAATTAGGAGACCCTGGTAAATTTCTCATCCCTTGTGATTTCCTGGAGTTAGAAGAATGCCTAGCCTTAGCCAATCTCGGCGCTAGCATCAATTTAATGCCTCTTTCCGTCTGGAAAAAGCTTTCACTCCCGGAACTTACTCCCACAAGGATGACTCTTGAATTGGCGGACTGAACTGTTACTATTCCTAAAGGCGTTGCTGAAGACGTTTTTGTCAAAGTAGGAAAGTTTCATTTCCCCGCCGATTTTGTAGTTGTGGATTTTGAATGCGATCCCCGAGTACCTCTCATTCTCGGGAGATCTTTCTTGAGAACAGGACGTGCACTGATTGACGTTTATTGGGAAGAGTTAACACTTCGTGTTAATGACGAATCTGTAACATTCAATCTGAATCAAACTTTGAGGTACTCCTCAAAACATGATGACATATCGATTAACCGGATCGATATTCTTGACAATACTTATGAGGAGTACGCTCAACAAGTCCTCGGATTCTCAGATTCTTCAAGTGGCAATCCCACTTCTTTTGATCCTATCATCGCTCTCTCTTCCCCCTCTCTCACTCCATTTGAGGGAGGTGATTTCATCTTGGAAGAGATTGAAGCTTGTTTGTCTTATGATTCAATTCCATCGGGAGTTGCTGATAATATATTTGACCCCGAGGGAGACATACTTCTCCTTGAGAAGTTACTTAATGATGATCCATCTTCTCTCCCTCCAAAAGAACTTCATAATGAGGAGATCAAACCAATTGAAAATTCTAATGATCCTCCTGAGGTCGAACTTAAGGACCTTCCACCTCATCTTGAATATGCATTTTTGGAGGGAAACGATAAATTTCCCGTCATAATTTCTAAAGACTTAAATGATGAGGAGAAAATCGCTCTCATAAAGGTTTTAAAGTCGCACAAACAAGCCATTGCTTGGAGACTTTCCAACATTAAGGGTATTAACCCTCAATTTTGTACACACAAAATTTTAATGGAGGAGGACTATAAACCAGCGGTTCAACATCAAAGAAGGGTTAATCCCAAGATCCACGAGGTTATCAAAAAGGAAGTTCTCAAACTTCTTGATGCCGGATTAATTTACCCTATCTCTGATAGTCCTTGGGTGAGCCCTATTCATTGTGTTCCTAAGAAGGGTGGTATCACCGTGGTTGAAAATGATGACAACGAGTTAATTCCAACTCGATTGGTTACGGGATGGCGTGTGTGCATCGACTATCGAAAGTTGAATGACGCCACCCGTAAAGACCATTTTCCTTTACCCTTCATGGATCAGATGCTCGAAAGACTAGCGGGAAACGAATACTATTGTTTTCTCAACGGTTTCTCGGGTTACTTTCAAATTCCCATTGATCCACAGGATCAAGAAAAGACTACATTCACATGCCTATACGGAACTTTCGCATACCGACGCATGCCTTTTGGTTTGTGCAATGCTCCTGGAACGTTCCAACGTTGTATGATGGCTATTTTCCATGACATGATTGAAAAAACAATGGAAGTCTTCATGGATGATTTCTCTGTCTTTGAGAATTCGTTTGAAACATGTCTCTCCAATTTAGACAAAATGCTTCAACGATGTGAAGACACTAATCTGTGTCTAAATTGGGAGAAAAACCATTTTATGGTCAAAGAAGGCATTGTCCTTGGCCATAAAATTTCTAAAAGCGGGATTGAGGTCGACAAAGCTAAAGTCGATGTAATTGCAAAGCTACCTCATCCCACCACTATCAAAGGTGTTCGGAGTTTTCTTGGTCATGCCGGTTTTTATCGTAGATTCATTCAAGATTTTTCAAAAATCTCCCGGCCAATGACTCGTCTCTTGGAAAAGGAAAATCCATTCGTTTTTTCTGAAGAGTGCATCAAAGAATTTCAAAATCTAAAGAAAAAACTTACTGAAGCACCGATCTTAGTTGCCCCCGACTGGGACCTACCTTTTGAACTTATGTGTGATGCAAGTGATTTTGCAATAGGTGCGGTCTTGGGGCAACGAAAATCCAAACACTTTTAGCCTATACGTTATGCTAGCAAAACTATGACGGAAGCTCAAGCTCATTACACCACAACGGAAAAAGAATTACTTGCCGTGGTGTATGCTTTTGAAAAATTCCGGCCATACTTGATATTGTCAAAATGCATTGTGTATACGGACCACTCGGCTCTCAAATATCTCTTTGCAAAACAAGATGCAAAGCCGAGATTGCTCCGATGGGTTCTCCTCCTTCAAGAATTTGATGTCACAATCCGTGATAAAAAAGGAGCCGAGAACCTAGCAGCTGATCATCTGTCCCGATTAGAGAACCCTCACCAAAGTGAGCTTGAAAAAAAGGAAATTAATGAAACATTCCCTTTCAAGACACTTAACGTGGTATCTTTTCGTTGGAGATTCTAGTACCCCATGGTTTGCTGACTTTGCAAACTACCATGCGGGTAATTTTGTGGTTAAAGGGATGTCATCCCAACAAAAGAACAAATTCTTCAAAGATGTGAAGCATTACTTTTGGGATGACCCCTATCTATTTAAAATATGTGCGGATCAAGTCATCCAGCAGTATGTATACGACCAAGAAGCTGTTGATATCCATACTGCTTGCCATAATGGACCCACGGGGGGACATCATGGTGCCAACTACACTGCTAGGAAAGTCTTTGATTCTGGTTTTTACTGGCCAACTATTTACCGTGATGCTCACGACTTGGTAAAGTCATGTGACTCTTGCTAACGTCAAGGAAAAATCTCGCAAAAGAATGAAATGCCACAAAATGCAATTCAAGTCTGCGAGATCTTTGATGTATGGGGCATTGATTTTATGGGGCCATTCCCGTCTTCACGAGGGAACAAGTACATACTCGTGGCTGTCGACTATTTTTCAAAATGGGTTGAGGCAAAAGCACTCCCCACCAATGATGCCCGAGTAGTTGTTAAGTTTTTGAAATCTCTTTTTGCTAGGTTTGGAACTCCCCGTGCCATAATAAGTGATCGCGGTACACACTTCTGTAATGACCAATTTGCAAGGGTCATGCATAAGTACGGTGTCACTCACCGTCTTGCTACCGCTTATCATCCACAGACCAGTGGACAAGTGGAAGTTTCAAACCGAGGTTTAAAAAGGATTTTGGAAAGGACAGTAGGAGAAAACCGTGCCTCCTGGTCAGACAAATTAGACGATGCACTCTGGGCATTCCGTACAGCCTACAAGACACCCATCGGGTGTACTCCCTATAAATTGATATACGGAAAGGTGTGCCATCTACCGATTGAACTTGAGCACAAAGCCTACTGGGCCTTGAAACATGCCAACTTCGACCTTCAGTCCGCGGGTGATCACCGCAAGGTTCAACTAAATGAATTGAATGAACTTCGTGATCAAGCGTACGAGAACTCTTTGATCTACAAAGAGAAGACAAAGAAGATTCATGACTCAAAAATTAAGAACCGCGTTTTCAACGTTGGTGATCGAGTCCTTCTTTTCAACTCTAGATTAAAGATATTCTCGGGTAAACTTAAAACCCGTTGGACTGGACCCTTCACCGTTGCAAAAGTTTTTCCATATGGTACCATTGAGTTATCTCAAAACGATGGACCAAACTTTAAAGTGAACGGTCATAGGTTCAAGCACTACTTTGGAGGGGACGTACCACCCATGGTTGTCCCGGATCTCCAAACTTTCCCCATGGACCAATGAATTCGGGGCGAGTCAAGCTAAAGACTCGATCATAAACAAGCGCTTCGTGGGAGGCAACCCATGCTTATCAGTGTTTTGTGTGCTAACCTGGGTAACGTGATGAGTTTTATCTCTTCCATTCTTGTGTTTTGTCTCTGTTGTTGTGTGCATGAATGGGCCGATGTGTGAAGAATCTCGTGCTCATGGTTTTGTCTATCACTCAAGTCTCAGGAAATCTGGTATCCTTTATCTTATCGATTAACATTGTCTATTTGGCATAATTCATAAACTGCCTTAGATTTGCGTAGGATGACCCTTACCCTTTAAAACATTGAGGTCAATGTTTCGTTTTAGTCTGGGGGGGGGGGGGTGATCTTTCGATTTGATTTTGCCTTGCATTGTGTCGTATACCTTAGCAACCCCGTTTTCCACCAAAAATCCAAAAAAATGAGAAAATTTAAATTTTTTTGCAAAAATATCATAAGTGTTTTGACACATTGTTGATTTTCCGTTGGTTAGAGTAGGAATAAAATCTTGACTTGACTGGGCGTGTTGAGCCCTAGCTTGTTCCCTTAACCATTTTGACTAAGCATTCGTGGATCTTTTTATTAAAGATTTTAAATTTGCGAAGAACGAGAAATGATAGAGTTAATTATAAGTTGTGATGCTAAGCAAGGATTAGTTGGTTATCTTAAAAGTTCATCAGTGTAATTTGTAGTTTTTCCTCCCATAAGCTAAATTAGTGCTATTTTCAAATTTTTAAACTTAGAAATCGTTTTATTACAAATTTTTATACAACTTTGATATAGAGTACGAGTTCAACTTTTTATTTAAACTTTCGAACAAGCATACTTTCTTAAAATCAGAATAATATTGCAAAAACAAGTGAGTAAAATCACAAGTATGATGCAAGTGTATATATGTGTTGTTATAAAAAAAAAATGAAAAATATGTGTTATGTGAATAAAAATGTTGTTATGAATAAATGTATAAAGCTTGCTTTTTCTTAAATTCAAATCGAAAGTTGAACTAGTATTCGTTAATTTTGTGTTAAAAGTTTAACGGGAATTTGGTAGATTGTTGATTTCGAAAGACCCCGAAAGCTCCGATATTATTCTCGAGGGTGTAAAAACCTAGCCTCCTAAGCTTTGCTAAAGGACAAGCTGAGAAGAAAGTCGCTACATGGAGTGATCTCATCTTTGTGTCTTTAATCTCCAAATGATCGTTGGTTATTGTCTATTTAAGTATTTAATATTAACTTAGCGGGAATCCTAGAAATCTTTGAAATCGAAATCCCGCTGATTCCGGTACTATTCTCTGTGAGGTGTCAAAAGTCTGGTTACCTAAAACCAACTAGTTTGGGATGTGCCGAGAAGAAAGCCGTTACATGGAAAAGGCCCTTTTGATCCTTAGATTTCAAGATTCCCGGTGAATTAATATTTGACTTAAACAAGTAACAACCATAATAATGTCGATTTTTGTGATCAAACTTTTGAAAATGAGCACACGTACCAAACTTATAGAATAATTGGGGGTGAAAAGTTTAAAAGTTACATCCATGAGTAGCGTTAGCATCTTAACTTGTACTTAACAATGAGTTCGTTTTTAAGCTTGGTTTGGGGACTTGTGAAAAATCAGGGACGATGAATTTTATCCGTATGGTCACTTCTTTATGAGTTGTGTTTCCTACTCCGTGATCCTAAAAGTTATTGTGAAATAATGAAAATCAACATCCCGTCACAAGAAAAAGATAAAAATACAAAAATAGAATAAGTGTGAATAAAATGGAAAAACGAGGCGTTTTTTGGAACTTTTGGTTTCTTAAATCTCTTTTGAATATTTTGCTACTTTTCAAAGTTAGTAAAAAGAGGTTTGAAATTTTGGGTTTCAATAGCGTGAGTTGATAACATTGCGTGAGGACACGGCAATACTTTAGTCTGGGGGATTTGATATGTGTTAAATTACACATACCTTTTACCTAATTTAACAGACCAAATAGACAAAAAACATAACCAATTATGCCAAATATATTTTGTTTTTGTGTTTATGCATGTGCATGTACGAATATTGAGAAAAAGGACAAAAAGAAAGACAAAATAGACAAAAAACGAGCACTTCATCGGATAGAGCACGAAATTACGAGACCAAAGATAATTTTACATGAAGCTTTGAGGCAAAAGACGAAAAAGTTAAAGATTAATCCCAACACCATTTTCGGCCCAATGTTCAAGCCCAAAAAAAAAAAGAAAAAGAAAGAAAATTTTGAAGTTGAAGAATGCTTTGGCCATTGCCACGTGAAGACAAACAAGGAGCAGATATTTTATTGTTGAAGAGTCAAGTGAACTTTTGCTATCAATGCTCCAACATGCGACAGAAAGAAGCCCACGTGTCCACTGCCCAAATTAAATCACTCGACATAAAGAAATAATAAAAGGAGTAAGCAGTTGGTGCGTGATCTTCAACATGCCTAAATTAATTAGCATCGGCGCGTGATGCTTTTTCTGCCTCCACTCTCAGTCCACTATTGATGCTCCAGCCAATCACAAGACGCTACGTGGCGTGGCTTGGGGAAAATAGCCGACTCAATTGGCTATAAATAGAGGATGATCTGAAGAAGAGGAGGAGTAGTTTTTTTGATAGCTTTTATTTTTTCTCTCCATATTTTTTTTAGTAGCAGTCATGTTTTAGATAGTGGTCGATATTTACTCTTTCATTGTAGCGAGATCTTTTATTTTACTTTTCATTATAAAACTGTAACTTTACTCTTTTACATCAATTCAATATCTGCAACTATTTCTTTCTTTTAATTTGTCCCAAGCTTTTATCTTGAAACAATCAGTGTCATTTAATGAATTTTAGTTATTTTTAGTACCTATGCTTCATTTTTAGTACCTTTCTTTTAATTTGTACCAAGCTTTTATTCTTGTGTCATTTTATTTATCGAATTTCTTATTTACAAATTCAAAAAAAGGAAAAAAAGAAAAGAAAAGATATGGTTACTTACTTAAAGTAGCTTATTAGTGTTTCCTAAGCACTTACTTAGTTTCTAAACATCTTTTTATTTTATTTTATTTTATTTATTTATTTATTTTTTTCTTTACCCTCTAGCTCAATTCAAACACCAAAAGAGAAGCATGAGCTTATTAAGCTCGGCTTATTTTCCAAATAAGCCTTGACATCTCTTAAGTTTGAGAGCACTTTTCTTTATTTATTATTATTTTTTTTTTAGCTTTTCAGATAGCTTATTAATTAGATCTATTAGTTTTATCAAGTTTTCCATAAAAAGTTTGTAACTTTTTGAGTTTTTCTTGAACAATAAGCTATTCAATAGCTTGTTCATTTAGATCTAATCCTTAAACATACCCGATTCGCGTCTATTCTTCGGAGTAGGCAACTTAGCTTCGGGTGGACTTAGATCTAATAGTTTTTAGTTATAAAGTTTTAATCTTTTTACTTCTTAGATTACTTTTAGCTTATTTCATATAATAGTATTGCTTATTATTGTTTATTATTGCTAACCTTTAATAAAGTTCTTATTTTTTTTTTGATCTCTTATCTTTCGCGACCTAAGGCGAGGAGCTTAAGGGTCTTATAAGCATAAAAATCATTAAAATTTACAACTTTAATAACTTTTATTAAGCTCTTTAGTTAACAAAGTTTTCAACTTTATTAACTAATTAGTAAAATTAAAGTTAACAAAGAAATAAACTTTATTAACTAATTAGTAAAAGACAAGGTTTTGCTAGTGATCAAGTGGTGGATGATTAGAGGACCTAATCAAGAGTTAAGTTTATACTAACCACTCCTACATCAAGTAAGTAATCTCTTTTAAGTTAGTGAGTTGTGGAATTGATCATCATATAATCAATATATGATTTAATGATGATTAGAGGTGTTTAGAGATCAGATATGGTTAGATTAACCATTGTTATAGTTGTTTGGTTATGTGTTCAAGTGTTTGTACTTATGGTGATTATGACATAGGGTGATGATGATGATGGTTATAAGGATGATGATGATGATGCTTTGATATGCTTAGCTTGGATCTAAGGTAAGTAAAATGATGATGGCATGGTGTTATATGGAATACTAACATGTATGTGTTATGTATGTTATAGATGTGATGTGTTAAGTAATAGGTGGTTTAGATATGCTTGTGTGATGTAATGAATGTGAGCTAAGTGGCGACTTGATGTTATATGTTAAGTGAGACTTGGAGTAATAAGTTTGTAAAGTAAGTGTTATGATGTATGTGATGCTTATATGTTTGTGTGAAGTATAATGGTATGTTATAATCATTTTACTTACTAAGCGTTATCGCTTACCGTTATAGTTGACAACGTTTTGTAGGTTTATGTGTTATGGAGATGCTATAGCTTGGATTATGGATTAAGGATTGGTTATGCGAATGTTAGAAGGATTTGGGTAAGAAAGTAGGAGCTTAGGTAGATACCAAGCTCTATGTTGATGTTGTACCCCCAAGCGTCAAAATGGTTTGTTAAAGGTCGTTATTAAGTGTCAAACTATTTGTAAATGTGGAAGTTAAAGTATGTCAAGGTCATTTGTTATTGTATGTGTTATAGTGTATGCAAACGGGTCAAAACCGGTGTTTGGCAAAAAACCCGTCGTCATGTAAAGTATAAGTTTATGGGTCGTTGAGACCATGTATGATATGATAACGATGTCTTATGTCAAGTTAATGAAATCTGGAAGTTTTTGTGTATTATCGAAGTGGGAAAAGTCATTTTCCAGAAAATGGGTCAAAATATGTAAGTGCAGAAAATCTGAAGAAAAAGGGTGTATTTTAGATGCAAATGGGTGCATTTTAGACTAATACCTGGGGTAATAGTGTCAGTTTAAAAGTGCAGGAAAAAGGGTGTATTTTAGATGCAAATGGGTGCATTTTAGACTAATACCTGGGGTAATAGTGTCAGTTTAAAAGTGCAGGTAAAAGGGTGTATTTTAGATGCAAATGGGTGCATTTTAGACTAATACCTGGGGTAATAGTGTCAGTTTAAAAGTGCAGGAAAAAAGGGTGTATTTTAGACTGAAAATTGGTGCATTTTAGACTAATACCTATGGTATTAGTGTCTTTTTAAAAATCGGGTAACTTTTAATCCGTAAGTCATCACGGGTCGTGCCACCCGTCGTTCCGAAGGTAATTGAGTCTAGTTTCTTCTAAAAATAGTCTCAATGTCTGTTTTGCAATAGATTTCAGTCTGTTTATAAAAGAGTGATAGGAGGTCAGTAACGGGTCAAAGTGTTTCCGCGTAAAAGTTTTAAATTTTGGTCAAATCGGGCACAGGGTGTAACAACTTGGTATCAGAGCTTCGGTTTAAGTGAATTAGGTTTCCACTTTAGGTTTCCTAGACTTAAACCACTCGTAGACGCGTTGAACATAAGTTTAAGTAATTCAAGAAATAAATACTTTAGTAGTATGAGATGAAAGTGCTTATAGTAATAATGGGATTAGGCTATAGTTAAGATGTAATGTGAAAAATTGCAATGAGGATTTAGTGGTTATAGAAGTATTGAGTTAGACGCGGGTTATTGATTGTTTAAATTATGAGATGGAATGCATGATATGTTATACGTATTCAAGTTGATAAGTGTGTATGGGTTTTATAGTGTTAACGTATATGTGATATAATCCTATGGTGGATTATATTATGCTAAGTGCTCTATAAGTGAATGATATTCCTTGTACAGTGTAGATTAAAGTTTTATTTATGTGGATTGAGGCCTTATAAGTTATGAGTTGTAGACGAAATTACTAGAATGTGTTTATTGGTATGGTGATATTATGATTAGCGTTGGAAGTAAGAAATATGTTATAGTATAATGCGTAGAAGATAAAGCTTTACTTAGATTGCATTAATTGTGGTTTGACGAATGATTTGTATGTAATGTGCGTGAAAGGATAATGATCTAGTAAAGTTTATAGGATTGAGTAAGACTTGTTTTTATAAGGATATATATGATGATGTGTATGTGTCGAGCATTTAGATGTTTAGGTAAGGCGTGTTGTTGAAATGTGTAATTGTGAGATATAAAGAAAAGTATGAGTAAGGAATGATATATGAAGTAGCTAATGAATAGATTGGTAAAATGAAGTAGTAATTACCTCAACGATAATAGACAAATGGTATAACATATACATATTTAAGTGTTTAAAATTATAAATTAATATTATAGACTAATGAAGTATAAGTGGTTAGTAATGTTTATCTTCTATGGAAAGAATGTAGAGCGTAGACCTTACGTATATATGAGATTAAGAATGTATTAATGTGCTTGACGTTTATGTAGAAGATGCTATCTTTGTCATAAGCAAGGTGATTTATGAATACGTGTTATAACGTGATGTATAAAAGAAGTGTAATGCAAAGGAATCCAAATCAGACGAGTCAATGGGATTAAAATAGGTAAACATTAAAATGATGCACAAATGTAAAATAGAATAAGATGTTAACTTGAGGGTTGACAAGAAAATGATAAATGTAATGTGACAACTCAGGTGAAATATGATATATGTATATAAAAGTATAGACTCTGCAAGTATCATATAGATTTTGTCAAGTAATGAAAGTGACAGGTGAGTGATTGAAAGTACGTTAGGCAAAGAGAAGGAAAAACGGAAAAGTGTTAGTTGAGAAGTGCTTGAATAATGAATAATTAACGAAACATAAAATTTGTAAGTTAGATGCGATGGATTGGTGGTGACACGTAGTGAATGGTTTTACGAATGTATGAAATAAGTTATGTTAGATTAAAGACATTTAAATAATAATGTGAATAATAGGTTCATGGAATTTAAAGGTTTTCTAAGTATATGTTTAAGTTATAGATGGTTTATGTAATATGTTCTATATGACTTAAGACGATAAGCGACGCATATGTTTTATGGTAAGAAGGTGTATGTGATGTGAATCTATGGCGGGCTAGATGTGTGTAAGTGACGGGATCAACGTATTTGTAATTGATGTAAGATTGTATGTTATAGAAGGATAACGATAGCATGATGCGAATAGAAATTGTAAGTGTTATTAGAGATGGGTTAGTAAGTAAATTAAAGTATTGACGCTTTAAGAGTGGAACGTAATGATAATAAGTGTGCTAAAATATAATGTGTGAAGATAAGATGGAATTGACGCACTAACTGTTAAAGGATTATTGATATGAAGATTTTGGAATGAGGTTAAGGAATGATGATACGTAACGGTTTGGGATTCATAAGGAATAGATGACCAACATATAGTCTTACTATACTTAGTGGCTAATGATTGATGTTAATGTGATATAGAGACGACTTGATGGTAGATTAAAATATATGAGGATTAAGTATGAATATGAATGTATGATAACGACAAATAATATTATGATATGTGATAATGGAAACGAGATTAAATGAGCACATTGATTTCTAAATATGATATAAAACTTATAAAAATTGGAGTAAAGTGTGTTGATAAAGTAATGACGAGATAAATGGTAAGGCTTAAGTGCTAATGATTGAAATGAGACGAGTTAAGTACGTAAGCAAGAATGTAATGAAATATGGTGGGGCAAACGTGACGAGTTCATAGAATGTGTGATGTTAACTAGTGTACTAAAATAATGATCCAGATAAGGCGATACAGAACGATGTTGTTTAAATTTATGAATAATAAAAGAAGTAAGATAAGGTATATAAGTTGTGGCTTTCTAAACAAGGACAATTAAGCTCTAAACAAGGTAACAAGAATCTGAAATAAGCTATATTATACTAAACCTAACCTAAATAGACCACCAATTCTCAGAATAAGCCAACATGAAAAGTAAATAAGCACTAAAATTGACAAAATAAGCACTAAAATTGACAAAATAAGAAGACCACTGAGGTCTGCTGATGCACTATGAGCAGGGCAAAAGTAGCTTTTTCAAGCCATGAAAAAGCTCTCATAAGCTAACTCTAAAAATTAACAAAAATGGGCACTAACTAGAAAAGCAGGCCAAGATTCTCAGTATCAAAATTTAGCTAGTTTCGGCTTATATTGAAGAAATTAAAAATGGAAAATAAAAGCTGAAAAGGGCAAAAATCAAAATGATGAGGTCTGATGTAGCAGACCTACGTGGGCTTAACTGAGGGTTTTTAAGGCTATGATAAGCTGTTAATAAGCAATACTAGAAATTCAAAAAAATAAGCATCTACTAGACAAGCCACCAAATAACATTTGTATCAAATTTCAGCTAATATTACCCAAGGATGAAGAAATTAAAAATGAAAAGTGTGGAAAACTAGAAGGGGGGTTGAATAGTTTTACGTCTTTTTGATTTTATTATGAAAACTTTGTTTTCTTTTAAAACCTTAGATTAGAGTTTATATGAAAAATTATACTTGAACAATATTATTAATTATATGTGTATCCTTTTAGATTTGTTACAAAAGTTTTCTTTTCATGAATGGAGTTTTAAATTGATCTTTATGTGAAATCAACTTCTAATTAATACTAACAGTTATATATGCCTATATGTATGAAAGTAATGACGATATAAAGAAATAAGTAAGAGATGGAAAGATCAAACCGAGACACGAGGGATTTATAGTGGTTCGGCTACAAGGACACCTTCCTTGCCCTACTCCACTCCCCGAGCACACCTTGCTCGAGAGTTTTCTTCACTACTTCAACAAGCTCCCTTATGGCGGAGAAAACCTTACACAACTTTGGCTTACACCGGTTTAATGACACAAAGCTAAATGTCGAGTTCTAATAGTAGCTAGAACCAATCTCACAACTTCACAACACAACTTCTTCACGACTTAATTCACAACGGCTTCACGACTTGAACTCCAGGACTTCACGACTAGGACTTCACGACTTCAACACGTCCGCTTCACAACTTCTATGCTACGGCTTCACGACTTCAACACTAGGACTTCACGACTAGGACTTCACAACTTCAACAATGTGGAATGTGAAAGGTTAAAGATGGTATCCTTCGGGATGGCTGAGTTAATGATGACTAATGACGGTATCCTTCGAGATGGCCGAGCAAATGAATGATAAAGAATCCTTCGAGATGTGTTAAAGATCCTTCGGGATGAAAAGTATTGCCTTCGACGGCAAGGGGCTGCCTACATCCTTGGCACATAAAAATGTCCCCATAATGAATGTGATAATGTTATGGATCCAAGTCTAAGAAAGGTAAAAGGTACTGTGAGGTATAAAATGAATGAGAGATTGAAAGTTAAGTAAGTAATAAGAGTAATAGTGTTATGTCGGAAGTATATAACTATGAGTTTATGTTTCTTGATTTACATCGATTGGGACGCCTCTCCATGTAAATGAGGAAGTATGAATGAGTGGATTTATGTGTTACCGACATGGCACGAGTAGGGTTAGAGGAGTAGAAAGCGGAAGTCTAGAATTAGTTAGAATTTTTAAGGACTAAGATAAGAGGATTAGAATTAGAGTACGACTTCTAGTTGGGAGTTGAGACTTATAAGAAGCCTACATTTAGGTGCTAAGTATAAGTAGAAGGAATTAAGAAATTGTAATGATGTTATAATACGCCTTGTGGCGTGGCACAAAATGTGAGTAATGAAAGTAATTGAAGCTAATTTTCATGTGAAATGTGATGGCATAGGTTAAAGTATGATATTATAGAGGTCAAAGTGTGAAATTTTTCTATATTACTCATAAATGTAAATGAGAATAATATATCGAAAGAAGTAGAAGGAAGAGATGTTATAAGAGAACGTTAAAAGAATAATTAAGTGGATATAATAGAATGTAAAGGTATTGGCCAAGCTTGACTTATGTAAGGTCAAATTAGTACGATTCTCTCAAGTAACATGTAGTCAAAGAATGAGAACATAGGATAAAGCAAGTGAGAATGTGATGTAATGGTAAAACAGATTAAATATGATAACTAGTTATAGTAGATATGTATCGGATGACATAATGACCGTAGTAAGAGTCGTATGGTTATAAACGTCAGCGAGAAGTAAAGTGAATTAAGGACATGTGTTATGTTGTAGAGTGCTTAGAGTTGCAAGATCATTCAGATTGTCGCAACTAGATGGACTACGAACCGAAAGTACTAGGAATGAGTTGTATTATGTGACTAAGATTTAGTTAGAAATTGACGATATATTTCGGGGATGAAATCTAAATAAGGGGGTAGAATTGTTATACCCGTTTTCGGATACAAATGGGCCCCACCCTAGATGAATTGACTAAGACTTAATGCGATTGGTTAGTCAATGAAAGTTATGTAGTAGTCAAACCCGATAGTCAAGTTAATAGTCAATGAATTTGTATTATAGTATTAGAAGATATGATGCATAAACTCAAGGGACTTAAGTTGGTATATGATTAATGAGTTATAAGTTTAATGTGGCTAAAATAGGAAGAGAATAACTAAAGGGACTAAAGTTGCCAACTAAGAAAACTTCCACCTAACAAATGTCTAGAGGGATCTCTAGAATTTTATTAGTTTATTTAGATAAGTGTTTTGTGTGTGTGTGGTGATGGTGTCGGTTCAAGAAAAAGGGAGGGAAAGATAAGGTTTTGCTAGTGATCAAGTGGTGGAAGATTAGAGGACCTAATCAAGAGTTAAGTTTATACTAACCACTCCTACATCAAGTAAGTAATCTCTTTTAAGTTAGTGAGTTGTGGGATTGACCATCATATAATCAATATATGATTATGTGATGATTAGAGGTGTTTAGAGATGAGATATGGTTAGATTAACCATTGTTATAGTTATTTGGTTATGTGTTCAAGTGTTTGTACTTATGGTGATTATGTGATGCGTGGGTTTTGCAACCTTACAACAGGTTTTACCTCTCGAGGGATCTCAAGAGGCTTACAACCCCACCAGGCAGTGTACCTGACCGATGTAGTATAGTGTAGTGGTAAGTACGGGGGATTGATCGTTCTCCACAGGGAATAGTGTTCGTTAGGTGTGAAAGGCTACTCTAATTAGGTCTAAAGGTTGAGGAAGATTCTTTTTATGTTTTTTATATTTTATGAAAGCAAGTAAAATCTCGGTTTTGAAGGAGTGGGCGGAATTAGTTGCTAGTCAACTAACCCAAATTACTACGAATGCAAATAAAATAAATAACAGAAATGAAAATGTGGTGAGAAACGTATGTGTAGAGAAATGTGTTTACTTAGATTTCCTTACTCCCTAACTATCTTTTACCGGTTAATTAGTGTGTATTAGTCGCGTGGATGACGGGTGTATTCCTTAATACCATTCGTGGGGTGGCGTACTTACTTCCCCAAACTCTACAAACTCCTACTTCACTCCTATGTCGAGCCGGCTAGGAAGCTCCTAACATGGGATCACTAGAATTCGCTTGTGCATTAAATACAACCATAAAAACCTTTAGTACGCATTTGGTTCATGTTTCTTAAGACGTTCAAGCAAGTTACCGAATAGGAAGTTAGCCAGTTTTCTTAAGCCTAACATAGATAAACAATCATCCAATACAACTAACAACACACTAACAACCAATAATCAATAGCTAGGTTTCATTAGATCTAAGCAAACACAAGATAAAATTAGCCTAACATGTTAAACAAAAGACAAGCATAAGATAGAATCAAACAACACATAGACATATTGAATGATTAATTGATAACTTATCTTTCAATGAAACATGGAAGATCTCAAGGCAAGAAGCCCTGAAAAAGTAGTTAAAATCGTCTTAGGGTTTTATCCCAAAATTCCACACACTAAGCTCTCTCTAATGACAAAAAATTAGAAAACTATATATAGACTTTGACATCTGACGGCGTCACCTTATGCATTGTGACGCCGTCACCTCGCCGCTTTTAGGGTTCCCGGGTGACCTTCTTGACGCCGTCCCTCTTTAGCTCTTCAAAAATCCATTCTGGCCTATCAAGGCTTGACGCCGTCGGATCATGAACGTGACGCCGTCCCCTTATGATTTAAGCCGTGACGCCCTTGATTTAGTTAAAGCGTGACGCCGTCAGAATTCTCATGCAAACTCACTGGCCTGTCATGAGTAAATTTCACATCCAACTTTTCTTGCCAAGGCATGACGCCGTCCCATGTTAATTGTGACGCCGTCAAGAGTAACTTTTAGCCGATTCATGAGACTTTGCCGTTTTCTTCACTTTAATGCTCCAAAAACGTCCAAAATGCCTCCTTTTCCAGATTTCTCCTCAAAAGTACCTAAAATGACAAAAGGAACGATTTAGGGCAATATTTGATCAAATAAATACGATTTCGGGCTTAAATGACCCCTTAAAAGCGGTACACTTTTCGCCTCATCAAATACCCTTACACTTGAGATTTGCTTGTCCTCAAGCAAATGCGCTTTTATTCTAATCAAAATACAAGTTAGGGGTCATTTAATGCAAACACAAAAGTAATTACAACAAATAATCGTTCCACTTCAATCATAATAAGCACGGAGATTATATACTAGCACCTCACAAGTAGTGTTTAGATACTCACATCTCTCAAGTGTCATCAAAATAAATCTAATAAATGAAAACGGAAAATATCTCTCACTACCTGTCATAGCAAATAGATTACCATAGGCTTGGGAAAGGATCGAAAACCTCCTCCACTAGGCGTAAGCACCTAAGATAAACTATCAAAGAGGGCTTTTAAATGGGTTATAACGTTAGGTGTAGGGAAAAGGAAAACATGGTTTTGTTGGATACGGGATATTTCACTGGTGGCGAGTTAAAGATCTTGATCAATTACATGTACTATACAATGTTGCTAAGCCAAGACTAGACTCGATCTTAAGCTAGAAACGAAATAACAAAATAACAAAAATATAAAACAAACATAAAATAAAACGGGATGGTAGTCCGTATGTTTTTTTTCTATTTTTCTTTTTCTCATTTTTTTTTTTTTTTTTTTTTTTTTTTTTTTTTTTTTTTTTTTTTTGCATACACTTTTACCCTACCATCCAAAATAATACATCATAGGGGCATTGCATCCCCTTACACTTGAACTTTTACATAACTTTACAAATACTAATCTAATGACTCGAATTAAGATAATTGAAAAACTTGGAGTACTTTTAAAATATTTAGCACATATGGGGGTAATAAATGATGTTCTTCCCCATTACTCCATTACACTAGTACTTTACCCATGAGTCCCAATCGTCCCAAAACAATATGTACAAGGATATGACTCGACTTAGCAACCATGTAATCAACTAGATAATTAACTTGGGTTTAAACAAATGTTGTAACAATAATGCACTAAAAATGAGTGCATACAAGGTAGGCTAAGGCGATTTGGGTGTACATTTTAGTGGGGTGTAACAAATTCTTCCTTTAAGTAAGATGCTTAAAGGTCGAAACGAAAAGATAGGCTCTGAGGGGTGTACTAGGGGTATCGTGTACTAAAAATGAGTACAACGCAAAGGGTGTGGGAGAATTACTTGACCAATGTAGCCAAAGTAATTATAACAAAAACACAGGTGTAAAACAATGGGTTAATCCTAATGCCTCTTATCATGTAGTAAATCTAACTACACGAATGTAGTCTCACTTGTGGCCTTGGAATGGTCCTAACGCAAGTTCTAGAATCTAAGTGCTACCGGTACACACATCATAGCATAAATGCTTTTCCTACCAATTCTAGGGGTGAACCTCACATATTTGGGGTGGAAAATTTTTAGTGGTACGGTTTTTGTGCTAGTCATATAACTCCTATCCATGAGACGCTCATTAAGATCAAAGTTTCACTCCTATATGTTGAAAAAATTTTAAATTTGGCACTAAAATTACCTTAACAAGTATTTCTCTCAGTTTTATTACACATCTACTATTAAACAAACAAAAATCAAGCGCAATTGTATTCTCTAAAATCGTACTTTTACCCTCCCCTTACACTTAAGATGAACATTGTCCCCAATGTTCAAATAACAAGATGTAAAAGCATAAAGTAAAAGAATGAAATCAAATACTCCCCTGATTCGCTCGTTGGATAGTGAAATCACACGGTTAAATCTTCTTCCAAGGAGAATGTTGAAGCTCCATGACTAATGCATCGCCATAAGCTTGATTCCATAAACATTTCCTTGTCCAAAATAACCTGTTAACCTGAGAAAACAAACACGAAAACCTGCATAACATCGGCGGGAAAAATCTATATATAAGGATATAATGCTTGTGGAATGATAACTTTGCAGATTCCTGGAGATTATAAGTTGGAGATTTTATTAAAAACTTTTTATGAAAACAAAATTTTCAAAAATTTCTGGAAATTAAATCTGACGCCGTCAGGTTATAACCCCTGACGCCGTCAGAAATGACCTGACAAAAATTTTCATTTTAAGTTTCCGGAAAATTTCTGGAAAAACCTTTACCTTACTTCCTGGAAATCCTGCAAAACATCATTATGACTCGATACAAGCATTTGACTCAAACAAACACGAATATGTATGTTAATTTATTATTATTACGATTCATGTTAATTTGTGTTCTAATAAACCGATTTAGATTTCCCTTACACTTATCTTTTGCAAAATACCTTTATATGTAGTTAAGACGAAGTTAAAAACAACATAAAGCATTTTCACAAATTACTTTTGAACATGAATCAATAATGATAAAAATTAAACACACATACGGAGACAAATAAAATCAAACAAACAAATAAATAA
The DNA here is from genome assembly GCA_021014915.2 of Artemisia tridentata subsp. tridentata. Taxonomy (NCBI): domain Eukaryota; kingdom Viridiplantae; phylum Streptophyta; class Magnoliopsida; order Asterales; family Asteraceae; genus Artemisia; species Artemisia tridentata. The sequence goes on from CP139507.1 coordinate 306,083,602, forward strand.
ACACACAAAGCAAATAAAGCAAATAAAGCTTGGGTTGCCTCCCAAGAAGCGCTTTTCTTTATTAACGAGTCTTGTAGCTAGACTCAAAGTAAGGCTCATCTAGTGTCGCTTATGCTCACGTACCCGAGTGTGAGCCATCTAATTGTTGCCTCATCTTTCTTGTATTCATCATTTAGCTCCAAACATCCATGATAATATCTCTTATTTTTCTCATGTGGATATTTGAGCCCCTTCCCCTTATCATTCTCACTTAACAAGTCGATAGGCATAATTCTATTGCAAGCTTCAATGGGGTAGTTCTTAAACCTAGGATGTGCTCGGGGCATTTGATAGACAAAATCTTCATCCCCATCCGAGAATGTAATTAACCCGTCCGCAAGTTTTTCGTCAAGGTTGGTCAACCTTTTGAAGGGTCCTCCAAAAATGACTTGGGTTAATTTGTCATCGATAAATTCTCCTAACTTCTCCATAACCATAAAATCCACCAAATACACAAAACTTCCTACGAACACGTGTAGTGGCTTAATCCTAGCAACAATGTTATCTCCTTGATATTCAAGCTCATCTACCATGATTTTATTATAATTAGCGCGAGAAATAATGTTCATAGGCAAAGACGAGTTAAGATAAGCATAAAAATCATGATAACCAATTTTACACGGGAATTGCATGTTAAAGAGGCTATCCTTTTCGATCTTAGTCCTAGGGTCAACATACTTAAAGGGATCAATTTCCTCTTTTCCCCATTCCTCGTTAACTACTTCTCCATTACCGATATCCTCATCGGAGTCTGAGTAGTAAAATGGACTAACATAGTCATTCTCATGGTCAGACCCCTCCATCTCAGAATTGTTACCAAAGTGGTGGTCGGGTGAAAGGTTGTTGTTTGCTACTATGGGGGCGGGAACGGGTAGTTGAAAATTTGCACGGCGAAAAACACGAATAACAGGGATCAAATGACCAATGTTACTCATGCGGTAAGTGGAAGGTATCACAAACAAAAGTACAAAGAAATAAGATAGACTAAAGAAAACCTAGAAAAATAAAATAAAAATCTCACTAGAAAGGAATCTAGTGAGTAGACCTAATAGAAATAAAAATTTCAACCTAAACAATAACTATTCCCCGGCAGCGGCGCCAAAAACTTGATGCGTGGGTTTTGCAACCTTACAACAGGTTTTACCTCTCGAGGGATCTCAAGAGGCTTACAACCCCACCAGGCAGTGTACCTGACCGATGTAGTATAGTGTAGTGGTAAGTACGGGGGATTGATCGTTCTCCACAGGGAATAGTGTTCGTTAGGTGTGAAAGGCTACTCTAATTAGGTCTAAAGGTTGAGGAAGATTCTTTTTATGTTTTTTATATTTTATGAAAGCAAGTAAAATCTCGGTTTTGAAGGAGTGGGCGGAATTAGTTGCTAGTCAACTAACCCAAATTACTACGAATGCAAATAAAATAAATAACAGAAATGAAAATGTGGTGAGAAACTTATGTGTAGAGAAATGTGTTTACTTAGATTTCCTTACTCCCTAACTATCTTTTACCGGTTAATTAGTGTGTATTAGTCGCGTGGATGACGGGTGTATTCCTTAATACCATTCGTGGGGTGGCGTACTTACTTCCCCAAACTCTACAAACTCCTACTTCACTCCTATGTCGAGCCGGCTAGGAAGCTCCTAACATGGGATCACTAGAATTCGCTTGTGCATTAAATACAACCATAAAAACCTTTAGTACGCATTTGGTTCATGTTTCTTAAGACGTTCAAGCAAGTTACCGAATAGGAAGTTAGCCAGTTTTCTTAAGCCTAACATAGATAAACAATCATCCAATACAACTAACAACACACTAACAACCAATAATCAATAGCTAGGTTTCATTAGATCTAAGCAAACACAAGATAAAATTAGCCTAACATGTTAAACAAAAGACAAGCATAAGATAGAATCAAACAACACATAGACATATTGAATGATTAATTGATAACTTATCTTTCAATGAAACATGGAAGATCTCAAGGCAAGAAGCCCTGAAAAAGTAGCTAAAATCGTCTTAGGGTTTTATCCCAAAATTCCACACACTAAGCTCTCTCTAATGACAAAAAATTAGAAAACTATATATAGACTTTGACATCTGACGGCGTCACCTTATGCATTGTGACGCCGTCACCTCGCCGCTTTTAGGGTTCCCGGGTGACCTTCTTGACGCCGTCCCTCTTTAGCTCTTCAAAAATCCATTCTGGCCTATCAAGGCTTGACGCCGTCGGATCATGAACGTGACGCCGTCCCCTTATGATTTAAGCCGTGACGCCCTTGATTTAGTTAAAGCGTGACGCCGTCAGAATTCTCATGCAAACTCACTGGCCCGTCATGAGTAAATTTCACATCCAACTTTTCTTGCCAAGGCATGACGCCGTCCCATGTTAATTGTGACGCCGTCAAGAGTAACTTTTAGCCGATTCATGAGACTTTGCCGTTTTCTTCACTTTAATGCTCCAAAAACGTCCAAAATGCCTCCTTTTCCAGATTTCTCCTCAAAAGTACCTAAAATGACAAAAGGAACGATTTAGGGCAATATTTGATCAAATAAATACGATTTCGGGCTTAAATGACCCCTTAAAAGCGGTACACTTTTCGCCTCATCATTATGACATAGGGTGATGATGATGATGGTTATAAGGATGATGATGATGCTTTGATATGCTTAGCTTGGAGCTAAGGTAAGTAAAATGATGATGGCATGGTGTTATATGGAATACTAACATGTATGTGTTATGTATGTTATAGATGTGATGTGTTAAGTAATAGGTGGTTTAGATATGCTTGTGTGATGTAATGAATGTGAGCTAAGTGGCGACTTGATGTTATATGTTAAGTGAGACTTGGAGTAATAAGCTTGTAAAGTAAGTGTTATGATGTATGTGATGCTTATATGTTTGTGTGAAGTATAATGGTATGTTATAATCGTTTTACTTACTAAGCGTTATCGCTTACCATTATAGTTGACAATGTTTTGTAGGTTTATGTGTTATGGAGATGCTATAGCTTGGATTATGGATTAAGGATTGGTTATGCGAATGTTAGAAGGATTTGGGTAAGAAAGTAGGAGCTTAGGTAGATACCAAGCTCTATGTTGATGTTGTACCCCCAAGCGTCAAAATGGTTTGTTAAAGGTCGTTATTAAGTGTCAAACTATTTGTAAATGTGGAAGTTAAAGTATGTCAAGGTCATTTGTTATAGTATGTGTTATAGTGTATGCAAACGGGTCAAAACGGGTGTTTGGCAAAACACCCGTCGTCATGTAAAGTATATGTTTATGGGTCGTTGAGACCACGTATGATATGATAACGATGTCTTATGTCAAGTTAATGAAATCTGGAAGTTTTTGTGTATTATCGAAGTGGGAAAATTCGTTTTCTAGAAAATGGGTCAAAATATGTAAGTGCAGAAAATCTGAAGAAAAATGGTGTATTTTAGATGCAAATGGGTGCATTTTAGACTAATACCTGGGGTAATAGTGTCAGTTTAAAAGTGCAGGAAAAAGGGTGTATTTTAGATGCAAATGGGTGCATTTTAGACTAATACCTGGGGTAATAGTGTCAGTTTAAAAGTGCAGAAAAAAGGGTGTATTTTACATGTAAATGGGTGCATTTTAGACTAATACCTTGGGTAATAGTGTCAGTTTAAAAGTGCAAGAAAAAGGGTGTATTTTAGATGCAAATGCGTGCATTTTAGACTAATACCTGGGGTAATAGTGTCAGTTTAAAAGTGCAGGAAAAATGGTGTGTTTTAGAATGAAAATTGGTGCATTTTAGACTAATACCTATGGTATTAGTGTCTTTTTAAAAACCGGGTAACTTTTAATCCGTAAGTCGTCACGGGTCGTGCCACCCGTCTTTCCGAAAGTAATTGAGTCTAGTTTCTTCTAAAAATAGTCTCAATGTTTGTTTTGCAATAGATTTCAGTCTGTTTATAAAAGAGTTATAGGAGGTCAGTAACGGGTCAAAGTGTTTCCGCGTAAAAGTTTTAAATTTTGGTCAAATCGGGCACGAGGTGTAACAAGTAACTTTTTACATTTTACTCTCTATTGCGTTTATATATTTTGTCATCATAAAAAAGGGGGAGATTGTTAGTGCAAATATTACGATATTTAATCTATACAGTTTCGTTTGTTTTGATTGATGACAAACATGTAACTTGATACATAACGTAAAATGTACAAGTTACTTGTAATCTTATTTTGTCTCAACATACATTCAACACCCTTTGACTTCTCGAGTCCTTGTATGATACAACACAGGTTCGTACATGTTTGTTATGTGGCATTATGATCAAACCTTTTACAAACCATTTAGAATGTTTAAAATACGGTTAGGTCATTAAGTATTTTAAAAGATTAACCATTCTACTTAGAACCTCATTTTACATTTTGCATATACAAGTACTTTTAGTTATAGATCATGTTTCCTAAGTTTAATAGGATAAGTACTCTTTAGGTGTCAAACTAAGACAAATGTGCTTACTCAAGAAAATGATGTTAATGACATAATAGCATAAGTAGTTTAACATCTTTAGTAACACATAAACTAACATGATACAACTTGGTGAACATATAATAGTTAGCTAGTATATACAAGTTACTTATTTATATACATGTTACATTCATTTACAATTTAATTCTAAAAATGGAAATTGTACAATGACATCATTGCATACAACACATTGATATCTTTAGGATATCTTGAAGATTTTGAGAATATCATGGAAAGATCTTCAACGCAAATCGATATAATAAACCGGATAAGTGCATACCCGGGTCGTGTCCCAATGAGGCGTGAATGGAGGATGTCATTTTAGGTTTGGTATTAAAATAATTGAAATAAGGATATACACTTTTGGTTTTGAGTCTAGGAAAGCAAAAGTAAAATTACTCAAAAAGAAATGTAACTGGGAATCTAAAAACGAACCTAAACGCAACAATCTATAAAAATTAACCCTACGGATGAAAATTTAATTTTCCTAAGTCCAAAATGATAAAAGAAAATTTTAGAAAGAAGAATTGTATTTTTTTTACTTTTATTTAATTTTTTATGAATTAAAAACTATTTTAAAGAAATTAATTGATTAAAATTATTAAATGAAAAGAGAAAACTCTGAAAATTTTATAAAAATTACTTAATAATAAAGGAAATGTAAGAAAAATAAAATGGAGTAAAAATCTATTTAGGATAAGCTGTTATAAGCTTAACAGATTTAATAAGCTAAAGGAAAAGAAAGTGGTTAAAAGAAAAACAGTGTCAAGCTATGAATGAAGAAGTCCCAAAGGCAGTTGGATAAGGGGTGTGTGTGGTGAGCTGGGTGGCCAGGGTTCGAATCCCAGCATTGCACTTTTTTGAAATCTATATATATAATTTTTTTCTTTTTAAAAACTTAATAAGCACTTGAGAATAAGCTATTTTAAAAGTGAAAACATTTTGTGAAAATTTGAAAGCAGCTCAGAAATAAGCTAATATGGAAGCAGAAAGCTAAAACCAAACTTAAGGCATATAAGTTGTGGCTTTCTAAACAATGACAATTAAGCTCTAAACAAGGTAACAAGAATTTGAAATAAGCTATATTATACTAAACCTAACCTAAATAGACCACCAATTCTCAGAATAAGCCAACATGAAAAGTAAATAAGCACTAAAATTGACAAAATAAGCAAGAAGACCACTGAGGTCTGCTGATGCACTATGAGCAGGGCAAAAGTAGCTTTTTCAAGCCATGAAAAAGCTCTCATAAGCTAACTCTAAAAATTAACAAAAATGGGCACTAACTAGAAAAGCAGGCCAAGATTCTCAGTACCAAAATTTAGCTAGTTTGGGCCTATATTGAAGAAATTAAAAATGGAAAATAAAAGCTGAAAAAGGCAAAAATCAAAATGATGAGGTCTGATGTAGCAGACCTATGTGGGCTTAACTGAGGGTTTTTAAGGCTATGATAAGCTGTTAATAAGCAATACTAGAAATTCACAAAAATAAGCATCTACTAGACAAGCCACCAAATAACATTTGTATCAAATTTCAGCTAATATTACCCAAGGATGAAGAAATTAAAAATGAAAAGCTTAAGCTACTTAGGCCAAAATGGGGACTGATGCATTATAGATTCTGATGTAGTAGACTTGGGTTTAAGGTCTCATATTTTTCAAAACTCAATGGAACTAAACAAGCCTTTGAACATTTACTTTAAACACTAATATGAACAAAAAAATGTCAGAAGTTTGGACCAAAATAAGCTCATCGTATAATAAGCTTGTATGAGCAGCTAAGAGTACAATCTTGCACTATCCTACACAAAACCTTACAAAGCCTCAAAATAACTTAAATCTTACTGAGAACAGCTTATATATGCTACCATAAGCTCAATAAAAGTTAACCAAAGGGACAATGAACAGTAGCTTGCATTTTTTTTACCAACATAAGCCTGATCCAAACACCCCTATAGAAACTGAATTTGAAAATTTTACACTAAAATGACCAATTTAAGCTAGGAATAGAGATGAAAAGGATTAACTAGCGATAGTGAAGTATGAAAAGTAAATTTTAACAGAGATTAAGCACTTGTATAAGCTACTACTAAATAAGGCTATTTTGGATTTTTTAATTTTTTTAAGCAAAACCTCAAACAATAAAGAAAGACCTACCTATTATACTTGAACTAGCATCATCAATACCAAATAAGCATAAAACAACAAGAAATAAGCAATGAATAAGCAGTTAATAAGCTACACTATTTTGGATTTTTTTGAATAATTAAATTAAAACTGAAATTATATTAAAACTAGAGTAAATTACAATGCTGGAAACAAAAATAAGCTAAAAGTTACAAGATTAAAAGTACCTTAAAATAAGCTAAAAACTACCTCCCCAATTACTGCTACATATTTTCCTATTTATACTAGAAAAACTAGGGTTTTCTCTGGGTATCTTGTGCTTCTTGTGTGAGAGGAAGTCCAGCTGTGTTTTCTTCCTTTCTTAACAGCCCTTGGATTTTTTTTCTTGGTCCCCAATCTTGAATCTTAGCCGTAGGATCATTCTTGTACCATGGATTGATGAGGTGGCAAGGAGGGGGGAGGAGACACATCCATGTGATGGTTTTTGGATGGTAGTGAGGTTGAGAGTGACTGGTGAGGTTAGCATGATTATGGTGGGAAAGATGGGATTAAGAAGATAAACAATATTAAGATGTGGTTTGACTATCTTGGTTAGACCTCGTGTTTATCTAAGAGGGTTAAGTGGGCTGTGGGTATTTGGGCTTAGGTGGGTTGAGTTGTGTAGTGGATTGGGTTAAATATTGGATCTGGATTGTGTTATTAGGATTAGGATATGATTTAGTAAAGGACCAAAAAAATGTAAACTTGTAAATCCAGGGACTAATGCTGCCAATATAGCAAAGTTAATCTAAGGACCAATTTTGCCAACCAAGATTATCCAAGGGCCATTTTGGGATTTTTGAGCTCGAATAAAATCTGCATGAAGAATATCTCTCCCGGCTTTAGCTTTTTGAGCTCTTTTCCATTCCAAGCTCGGTTTTGTCTATATTTGCCCCGTTTTCAATCCTTTTGTACCTGAAACACATAAAACACAATCCAAGGATATTTGTAACAATATTTGGTCTATTTTGGTGTTTATGGTCATTTTTGTGGGGGTTTTCGGGTATAAAATGATGAGTAAAAGGCCACTCATCAAGTAACATACATTAATCACCCTAATCGTCATGATCATAATGTTACTAACTTTCATTATGTTGTAAGCATACTCTCGAAATGATCCTGTGAAGCAAGCTCAGAGATCATGAGTCATCATCCATCACAAGCATACATATATGAAGATCTATCACAACAAGCTTAAGGAACTTGTGATCTTCATCCATTAAAGGCTTTCTATCAATGGAAGTTCATTTAGATTAGTTATTCATATCCATTAGACATTTCTGTCATGGATCATCATTGTAAACATCATTGCATCATCACAATCTATTCACCAAACTAGATTAGATGGTTTATGTGTTTATGCCATAAAACACAAGGTTTTTATGTTGGGCCATAAAACATAGCGGGAGTGGTTGTACCCTTGTAAAAGAACTCGACATCTAGCTTAGTGTCGAAAATATTGTATAAGCGACGTCAGGTTGGTTCTACCTCGAACTAGAACCCGGTATTTAGCTTTGTACCGGAAAAAGTGTAAGCGACGTTTGTAAGGTTTTCTCCGCCGAGAAGGGAGCTTGTTGATCTAGTGAAGTAACTCTCGAGTTGGGTACTCGGGGAGTGGAGTAGGGCGGAGAGGAGCTCCGTGACCGAACCTCTATAAATTATCATGTTCGGTTTGCGCTTTCTTTTTCTTACTGCTTTACTTTTATGTTTGCATTATGTGATTGCTTGTGTTGTGACTTGATGGTTATACTTGTGTGACAACTTGTTTTAGTATATGCCAGTCATAAACTATAATTGATGTAACACCCCGACCCGACAAGAGTAGAAGTGTCACAACAATGGTGACATATCAGAAACATACACAAGCCTACATCTTCAATAATACAAAGGAAGACAAAGGTTACAAGAAATTACAAGGAAATACAAAATTTACAGAGGAATAAATACTAAGTCTGAAAATATAAATTCTTCAAGTCATCTCTATAACAAAATAACTATCACAGTGTAATCTTCTAAGTCCAATGGTACTCTCCACTCATACCCAGCTTCCTACTAAAACCTGCCGCAGGAAAAGAAATGCGGCTGAGCTACGAGAGCTCAGTGAACAGATATAACGGTAACAAAGCAGTAATAAAGAATAGTACAGAGTGTCCGAAATATAGGTCATGCAGATATAATCAGAGTTAAAGGATAAACAAAGGAGTAAGGATAAAGGGATAGGGAATAATAAATAGATAAAGGTAAAGGGAAACAGTGCAAGATATAATAAGGGTCAAAGGTAAGTAAATGTATATGGTAAAGGAAAACAGTAATCCACCACGAGCCCAGAAACAGATATATATAATGTAACCATGTCAATCAATCATGCAGAGGGGAGTCCTCTCAGTAACCAGATAATATGAGGGGTGTCCTCATGTATCAAATGGAGTAGCTAGCTCCCAAATATGTGAAAGACGTGTATCGCACACACCATCAGTCACCAGATATATATAACAGATAAACTGATACAGATAACAGAAATCAGATCAGATCTAGGATGCATCCATACGCCCCAGGTGGCTAGAGTCTACCAATACACACCAGATAAAATAAAGTCAGGGACGGGACAGGTCATCACTCTCCTGCCCTAGAGTCATGCCATCGGTGCATCAATGACATGGACATGAAACCCTCATGCCTAGTGATTGGCTCGGGTCTCAAACTGTGGGTCATGGTCAAGTATCAAGTATCAAGTCATAATCAGAGTGTCATATCGAAAGGTTCAGATTATAAGGTCCATGTCAGATGTTACAGAAGTGTATATCAGAGGTTCAGAAATCAGACAGGTTTATATCAGAGTTTATAACAATGTTCAAGTCCAAGTTCAGAAATAGTATACCAGATTAATGCTTATATCAAAGTTCAAATTAAGTTTCAAAACAAGAGTTTATAACCAGGTTTAGAATAAGGTTCAAATCAAGGTTCAATAGGTCATATCAAAGGCTCATAATCAAAAGGTTTATAGGTTCATAGAAAATATTTTAATTCAAAGGTTTCATATTAAACTTGTATTTAAAATAATCTTTCAGTGACTTTCATAAAATGATGTTTGGTAAAACCTTTTTATACAGATAGTCTTTAAAAGAAATTTTCATAAAACTTTTAGTGCAGTATCAATTCAAAATTGGTATAACATCGTACTCAAAAGCTCTTCAAAAACATTTTCATATCATTAAGGAAGGTTTTCAATTTAGTTATATTATCAAATGAAACTTCAGGGTATACAAGGATTTGAATATGCAGGTCACAAGGTAATGAGTCAAGTATCAAGGGAAAATTCAGAGTCAGATATCATGTCAGAATCAGAGTGTTATAACAAGTTCATATTTCAAAGGGTTTATAACAGATGGCTCAGAATCAAGTTTCATAACAAAGGGGAATCATATGAAAGGTTCAAAGTAAAGGGGATCATAGCAATGGCATCAATACAGAAGCTGACAGATCAGAAAAATGAAAGAGATCATGAGAAACCTTAAAAAGGTCAGAATATCTGTACCTTATACCGCAAATGAAAACACAACAGAAAATATCAAAGTCGGAAGCAACTCCATCTTCAGCGAATCTACACGAATTCATAACTAACTTATTAAAAGCTTATTTAATTCAGATTACTTATTTAGTCGGCTTTCCAGTTTTAGTAACTTTCTTTTTTTAGCAGGTTTCCATTTTTAGAAAGTCTCCATAATCAGAAAGATTTAAGTATCCTAACTTAGGTTAAGTCATTATTTAAGCATATTATGGACATAGGGTAGATTTTAACAAGTTATGATAGTTCAGGGTTAACTATGACAAGTTTCCAATAAATTAGGGTTTTAATTGCAAATATCCCAAAGTTAAAGGTTTAAAATGAAAATACTTCAAGTTACTGATTTAAATACTCATGTTATTCAGAAAGACACTTCAATCCCTTAAGTTTCACAATTTACAGTTTACACCCCTCTAGTTATATTAATTACAAAATAAACCCTACATTTACATAGTTCACAATTAAATCCCTTCCATATTTATATTTACATGCCAAGCACTTTATTTTACAAAATTACAGAACCTACCCTCAGAATTTTAAGTAGTACGAATCATAACCCTCAGAATTCAGAAATTACACATTTGGTCCCTTAGTTTTACAAAACTTATAATTCAAATCATAATTTAGTAACAATTACATATTTATCCCACAAATCCTCAAATTTACACATTATACCTCTAATATCATTATTTACACAGAATAACCATGAGTTTCCAGAATTTTCACTTTTAGTCCCTCTATTTTAAATAAATACCAATCGTACCCTATAAATACGAATTAATTCTTTTCTTGCAATATTTATACTTAGGACCCTTATGTTATATTTTTTCTACATTCCCACAGACCTAATTAACATTAAAAAAATATCCCCCAAGTTTAATAAATGACAAAACACACCCTTATAGTTTTTATTTTCAATTGGTAATACATTTTATTTACCAAACCCTAACCCTAATTTACCAAATCATTCCACAATCATTATACAATCATTAAAACACATTAATTACTCAGGTTTAATCCCAAAACCCTAATCCAAATCGTTCCATTAGGGTTTTTATCTTTTTCGTTAATATTCTTTAAAACCCGATCGGTAAAACAAATTAGATCAGGATGAATTAGGCCTCAACAATTATCACAATCATTTTTCCAGAGTGGTATGATGATATTAGAACTCAGATAAAATAGCTTCGATTCCCAAAAAATTCGTATGAACGCGTTCAGATTTATTTTCGTTTTTAGGGTTTAATAATTCGTAAATTTTCATTCGATCATTAGAGCTTGCATGATTCAATTTAGCCATTTTATTTAGATCATATCTGATATAAGGTGCAAGAGAAAAATACCAAAATGATTTTAGAACGTGTGATTTGATCGAATGGATTTAATACCTCGTGGATTGAATCATCGACACAAAAGAATTGCCCACGTTCGAACCAAGCTATCCACGACCTCTAGCTAATTTTCCTAGTTTCTTTGAACTCAGATGAACACCAGAAAATTGATAGAACTCCTCCAGAAAATCGTATGGTGATGATAGGGATTTTTGTTTGTCGATAGTTTTAAGGTTTCGGTTTTGTTTTTGGAAGAAAATAAAAGGGAGTAACTAATTAAAGGGAATTGCCGAGATAAATGGAGAGGGGAGGGCTAAAAGATCGGCCCACCCTTTGACAAAATCAGAAATTTTAATTTTGACATTCATTTCTTAATTTATTTGTAGATTATTTGATTTAAATAATTATAATTATAGCATAAGTAATTAAATCAAATTTTTGGCCCATATTTATCTTTTGTGTGTAACATTAATTTTTGTACATTGCAAAAATGTTAAAATGTTGCCTCAAAATTATTTTACTTCATATGTAGTTCATTACCAGAAGTTTGGAATTTATTTGGTGTTTTATTTAAGCTTTAATTAAATTTTTAAAGTTTCAGGGACATTTTGGTCATTTTACATGTTTCAGATTTTAGGGTTTATGCTAGTCATAAACTACAATTGACATCTTTCATATTATAACAAGCTTAATCAGATATTTGATACAACAAGAAATAAGATTTTATAACGGTAACATATTCACCCCCTTCTACGTTTTCACAATTACTTTTCTTGCTTTTTTGTAACTAAACAGAATGAGATGATACGGATGCAGACAAAGAGCACCTCCGCCAGGACGACTATAACTGACCTCGATATTATGCGCTACGTGATCGGTGGTAAGCAGAGCGGTCATATTCCTGGCGTAGGTCCAGTGTTACCCGGCGGTAGTCAGAAGACGACCCTCAGCGCCTCACAAGCCCGCGAGCAAGCCTCCTCATCCTCACTATAGGAAACCGTGCAGAAGCAATCCCAAGAGCTCTCCACGCAAAGGACACAACTTGATATTTTGCTGGATTGGGGCAGGACTCAACCGGGTTGGACCGAGCGGCTAGCGAGTGGCTTGCCGGGGACATCGGGATCACAAAATGCTTCACAGGGTGATTCTCGAGGTACCGGGGAGGGGAGTGGGGGTAGTGGGGGGAGTCGGGATCACAAAATGTTTGGTTTATATTTGTTTTGGGGTTATGAACAAAGTTGTATAGATTTACATGGATTATTATGTGTTTATGTAGTTTATGTGTTAGGATTCCCGCTAAATTGTTCCCCGCGTATAGTTTTTGACTATTTTTCGGATAGCTAGTTTATGTATAGTTTTTGGACCATTTTGCGGATAGCTAGCTTATGTATAGTTTTGTAGATGATCATGTGATCACGGTTTTTGAACCGTTTTTGGCGAATTTGGATACATTTGCATTATTATGTTAACTTAGTGAATTTGAATATTTATGATATTATATTTAGCGAATCTGTGATGTGAGTCTTTTGTTGTGTTGTAGCATTTGGATATATATACAGGTTGTGATGTTGTAGATTTTTTTGGAAAAAATCTGAAAATTACTCATTTTGCAGCAATATGCTGCAAAATGGTTCAGAGGCTTTTGGCGGGGACATGTCTCTGCCAAAAGGTTGAACCTGTTTTATGTGGTTAAGTATTTGGGGTCGTACATGTCCCTGCCAAAAGGTTGAACCTGTTTTATCTGGTTAAGTATTTGGGGTCGTACAGTTGGTCCCCTTCTCATTCAAATCATGAAGAATGTGTTGCTGTTATTGTTGTTGTACTCTTAATTTATTTGTGTCGCCCATTGGCCTTTAACGGACGTTCAGTATTTCTTTTTGAGAGCGATCACAACATGTTTTAGGACCGGATTAATGTTAAAAGAGATAGCGTACCTATTCTTGAGGGAGACTTGTCAAAATGGGTCTCGGCCAGATTTTGGAACTAATAACATGTCCTAGAGATCGATGATTGAACATTTCTACGGTATTGGGCTTTGATGATGTCTAAGTTTTGATTTAGTCTCGTATGTATCGATGTTTAAATCAATGTGTATAGTAAGCATTAGTTAATTAATGATTAAAAGAGCTTTTGTGTTACGTAGTATAATAATTCAATAATTTGTATTAACATTTTGGACGTTAAAATTTCATCAATAATGTGTTGGACACTTATTCTAAAGGAATGTGATTGTACACATATAAAATCACTAACGTATTTGTTTTGTCTCGGGTGTGAGCATTTTTGAGTGAGTGCATTTTGATTTGCACATATCAATATACAAGCATTTAAAACAGACGTCAATGTTACACTTAGGTATTAGTTGGTGTGAACCGATCAATGGTGCGTGTGTGGATATGAATTCCGGGTGACTTTAATGTACTGGGATTTTCGGTAGTTGGTTTAATAATTGCATGAGCAAGGGTAGGTTCGGATTGTGTGATTGTAATTCTTAGATTGCAGTGGGTAGGGTCGAATTGTGATTTCCATAGGTCCAGTGACGAAGAGGATTTGTTATTTGGGTGGGCCACAAAAAATATCGAAAAACTTAAAAACCTTAGGAGAGAAAATGTGATAAGATGATAGTAACAATTTCAGTGAAAAGGTAGTCGAAAACTGAGTTTCGAGTTGTTAATAAATATATGCTGCTGCTATTAAATATCGGGTTGTTCTAATGTTGGTATTTTACATTTGGTATTAGAAGTTACAAACAAATACTAGTACTGTGTTTGCAATGGGTGAGTCAAAATATAAGGTGGGTCAAATCTTTGATATGGACCAAATTCACTACATATAATTTATAAGGAAGTAAACTTTTGGACGGGCCATGGCATACTCTACTCCGTCCCTACATAGGTTTTATATTTAAGAGACAATTTCATATCTCTTTTTTTTTTAGTTGGAAATTTCATATATACTCAAACATGCATTAAAAACATTGTACATTATACATTCAATATTTACACTTCAAATATATATAAAATAAATTATGAAATCAGTGTGATATATGAAATTAATCCTATATTTAAATATGTTTTTTAAATATATATCATGACATAACATTATTAATTATTGGTTTTCTTTTTTTCTTTTCTTTTAAGAAAAAATTATGCCTTGCGTGCGCGCATACATACACACACATATATATACTTCATCCGTCCCAAAATATAAGTCAATTTTTTATTTTTCAAAGTCTTTTCTTTTCCCACTTTGACCTTAATTATTTTTTTTTTTGTTATATAATACTTGATAAAAAATATACCAACGAAAATGCATCTAAAACACAAACCCATTTATGTATTTTGCTGCAAGTATTATATAACACGGAAAAAAAAAATTAGGTCAAAGTTGAAATAAAAAGACTTTGAAATCATAATGGAATTATATTTTAGGACGGAAGGAGTATATATATATATATATATAGGCTTATATATATATATATATTAGGACGGAAGGAATATATATATATATATATATAGGCTTTGATTCGATTTGGAATGATTTTATATTGAGAAGACTGAGAAATCTTCATTTGAGCTATTGATTCGTATTTTTTGATTTGATTCGCAAGTATATGTCAATTAATAGTGAATTGAATCTATAAACCACAAATTTTATTCACAAATCGTTGAAAATTATGGTAATGATTCATTAAACATTGCATAGATGATTTACAATAGTACTTACATCGCAAAATTGTGAAACTTTTAACATTGATTCAATTTCTTTTTATACCTTTTAACTTGAAAAACTTGAATCGAAGTTAAAAATCTATCATTTTTAAAAATCCTTCTCAATGGATCCAGGTTACATATATGTGTGTGTGGTAAAGTTAAAATAAAAAGACAAATATTTGTAAAAAAAATATAAAGGATTTTTTTTTTTTTTTTTTTTTTTTTTTTTTTTTTTTTTTTTAAGTTCTCTACAAAATTTTAAAAAAGTTTTACATGATCGGTTATGTTAGTGAATTAAAAAGTTGTTTTAGAAGTTTTTCTAATTTTGATTT
Organism: Artemisia tridentata subsp. tridentata; assembly: GCA_021014915.2. NCBI lineage: Eukaryota > Viridiplantae > Streptophyta > Magnoliopsida > Asterales > Asteraceae > Artemisia > Artemisia tridentata. Next base: position 306,099,239 of record CP139507.1, read on the forward strand.
TTTATACATTCCTTTAATGCACAAAAAGCGAATTTTTAATACACAAAAAAATTTGATGCATAAAATAATGTTGATGCACAAAATTGTCAACAATCTTTTACGGCCTATACCACCTATTTCACAAGTTCTCTCATATATCTTCAACGAGATTTGAACCCACAACCTTTAGGTTGATTAGCTACTCACATACCGCTAGGCAAAAAAGCCTTTTGTGTGTTTTAAGCATATTAATCACATAATATAAACACATATAATCACAAGTACGCAGCGGATTAAAGATCAAATAGATCAAGTAATTAACCTAATCTAATTACCTTATTTACCTTTAAGTGTGTCAGATCAGATCAAGAACCGGGTACAAATATCCCTTAGTAATAATTGACCAAGAACCTATTTATGGTTTAGTTTGGATCGATTGGATTAAAACCACAAGAATCAAAAGCTCTGATTCCTCTACGTTCTTACACACACATTTTACTAACGATTCAGTTAGAATGCTATTTCTCGTAAAACAATAAGCAAGTAGATCACTTTGATCAATAAAACCAAACCGAACCTTGCACACCAAGGGGTGTTCGATCGGTTTCAAGAAGAGGGGAAGAGAAGAGAAGAAAGACTTGCTTAGGGTTTCAAGAGATGTAACTTAATAATGAACAAATGAATTATATATATAGTTACAATAACTTGGAGCCCAATGAAAACATCGCACCTCCTCAAGGGGGTGTTCGGCCGACTTTTAGGGGAGGGAAGGATTTTAGATCCTTCTCTCCTCTAATTTACAACCGGGTCCTTTTTCTTTCGTTTAACGACTGTTAATAACGTCCGCTAAATAACTATTAATTTAACGACCGTTAAAGCTTATTGTTTTAATAATAATTAATATAATACATTATAATACATACATATATATATATATATATATATATATATATATATATATATATATATATATATATATATATATATATATATATATATATATAATCTCAAACGTGAAATGTGCGATCCCATTTGCTCACGTAATTACCGGACATGCGTTAATGAAATATGTTCGCATTCCAAGATTTGGTATATATGTTAGTATTGTTGTCCAACTATATATATATAATACAGTAGATCAATTGAAAATCATAATTAACGTACAATATTCGATTTCTATCCTTCAAAGACAATATTTCATTACACAACTAGTTTCTTCGTATATGTCACTGACTGTTTTTTATTGGAAAAAACACTTCTATTGATATGAAGCATAATTGAGCAGTTGGTTTAAATAGGTTTATGGGCAAACCACCTGCTAACCATGTCAAAGCATTCTTTGGGCTTGTACGCTGGAGCCTCGTGACCTCCACCCTGCAAAAGTATCAAATTACACTTCCGTCAGTTACTATATTGTATAAGTACATATATAGCGGTGAATTTATGACAAATATTTTGAAAATTTTACAAAACACAAACATTTAAGTGAATATGTTTTCCAATTTATATTTGCATATATACAATTTGGGTCTTTTATGTTTTGATATGATCAGGGATGGATCCAGTGGGGGCTGGCCGTCAGCTGCTCAGCCACTCCCATCCGGCGCAACTAATCCAGCTTGTAGCTTGTTTCCGGCATAGGTTTCATAAAATCTTTAATTTAGCCTCTGTCGGTTACTCATAGAACGCACATATTGTCATTGTGCTCGTCGGATGATAATTAATTGTTTGCTGCAATACTCAATTAAGCCATTGTTGAATACTCCGTAATAGACAAAGTGTAGGTTTATGAAGAAGAAGATAAAAGTGAGCGGATAAAGAGACAAGTAGTTCGTGAGTGGTCACTATAATGTGTTGATTTTTATCTTTCCTTATTTATTTTATTTTACATGCACGTATAGTTCTTAATTTATTTTGTTATAACTCTATTGAGCAAAAGAATAACTCCATATATCCTTTTCTTTTTTTTTTTTTCTAATTCAGTAATGTTTTTTTTGTAGTTGTACTAAATGATAACTATTAATAACAAAACAAACTTGTATATATTTTCTTTTTGAAACACTCGAATCTATTGTTCACGCTATTAAGAAATAGATTTGGTTGTATGAAGAAGAATGTTTATAGGGAATTGAAAGAGTGACTAAGAATTTAGCATAGCTGGATACCTAGTTAGTTAAAAGTGTTTGTGTAGAATTTGTTGATTTATAACAAGCAACTATTTTATTAATGATTCAAAGTACTATGTATTAACTTAACGACCTAATTGTAATTTCATATACTCGTCCCATATTAAGTGTCCATAATGGAATCTTGGATGTCCCAAATAAGTGTCCAGGAATATTTTCAACAATGGAAGAGACTTAGTGGTAATAGTGATATTTGATTGGTGAAGTGTAGTTAGTGAATTTCCTAAACTTTGTGCATTGGAAGTGGACACTTAATATGGGTAGGAGTATGTGTTATAATGATCGAATGGTTGAAATTCAACCGTAGTGAATGATGTATGATGTGATGGCGTATATATAGAGGTTTATTTTAGCATATGTTTTAAAATTTTACCTTCACGGTGGCATATACCAAAGAATAGTTATCGTGGGCGTATGTAGTTTTGAATCCCGCCACTTGACCATTAGAATACCATGCGTCCCAACTACTATCTGTGACCGTCAAATTAAGAGATTTTATCCATTCTTGTGTACCTACATGCGGAACTGTCATGTCGTGATCTCCACTGTTTCATAAAAAAGTAACATATAAGCTGATCATATGCATATTACTGAAATTGGACGAGGAACTTGCATTACCTAAATATTAAGGCTCGACATTTACGCTTAGTTAGCAGTTCGTGATAGACAACACTGCTGAGAACATTGAACTCATATAATGGCAATGAACGGTCACCATAGTTGTACACCATGTCCTCATTACATAGCCATGACTCATTAGCCCTTCCCTTCATTGATTAGGATGATACAGATTAACCATACTCTTACTTATTATTAATTGGTTATAAAGATACCAAAATGAAAATTATGAAAAGTTTCCTCTTTATTTTGGTATTAACATACCTTGCGTACGTTAAGTGCTTTCATAACATCTTTGTTATTGGCCCAAAGCATTGCGTAATAATACTCAGGCTGTGGAACAAGATAGCATATAAGATTTGATGCTTACAAGGAGAGAATGAAAAATAAGGCAGACAAGTACCTGGCAAAAGTTATCCTTGTGTGAAGGTTGAGCATGAACCATCTTAATTAGATTGTCCGATACTGATTTCACTTTTCCCCTTCTTATCGGATTTACTGTTTGAAGCAAATTTGTTGTTGAACCACAAACAGGATTAAGAATTTGTGAACTGTTAATGTATCTTACACGCTGAAAATAAACATATACCAAACTATTAGCTAGTAGAGCATGCATGCATTAACATCAATTAAGAAATATAATAGACATACTTTGTTTACTTCATTGATTCGTGACATGCATAGCAAACTGGTATCATCTGCTTCCGCATACTCTCCATTGCAATCTCTTTTGGCCGACTTTGTTTATTCAAAGAGTGAGTTGCTTTTCTCATTTTATCATGAAGAATAGGTGTGTCACTGGTATGAGATTAGAATTTAATATTACCTCAAATAATTCCTTAGATATAAGTGCCATTTGATACGCAAATTCAAACCGAGAGTTGATATCACCAATTTTATTGGTCAATGGGTTCCCAACCACGTAACCCTAAAAATTCAAAACGTCAAGGACTAGAGATCAACTTGATTATAATTAATAGTTGTATTGGAGATTGTACTTGCCTTAATGTTTATAATAGGCTCCAAACCATGCTCATTACCTGCAAAATGAGGAAAAGCAAAAAGAATGAACTATTTTATATATCCTTCTTTATATAAACACATGATGGAACAAAATAAGAATTTATGGTGATAAAAAGGAGTATTAATAACCTTCATAAATTCCGTGGGTAATCATTGGAATAACAATCCCGGAATAGGAAATTCCAGTAACATACATAGGATTGTTTATAAACTTTGGATGATGTCTAACAAACTGACGATAAATAAACATTAATAAGAATCCATGGATAAGAACTTAATAATATATTTGAACTTATTAAAAGAACAGAAACCTTTCTAATAAATTCAGTAGTTTGTGAGGCCGATAATGTATCACTCGAGGGAGCAGCTTCTACAGTTGTTGTATACGAGTACCCAGTTAATGTCGGTGCATCCAAAAATATGATATTCGCCAGCTAAAGAGAACATAACAAATGGGATCACAAGATGATTAGAAAATTTAATCAACTTCCATGCTGAGTTTATATGAATTGAAAGCAAATTAGATGTACCTTTGTCCAAGAATTTGGGTCCAGTTGCAATTCTGGGACATCATTTACAAAATTTCCAATCCGTATATTTAATGGACCTATGAAAACATGCAGGTATTTTAACTTTGGAAGCAAGATGGAGTTTTTACTTTTGTCAAACACACAAACCAAATGATCTGTCCTCCTAGATGGAAGAGGTCTAAAAGACAATAAAAATAAATGATCTGTACAAAATAAAAATAAAAAATAAAAAATGAAGCTAAGAGCATAACATATTAATCCTATGTAGTTTTTATTTATGAAATTATAAACCATTTTGACTTGAATATAAGGATTACCTACCAATTTCAAAGAAGAAGGCATGGATATTGCTACAACCAGGTCCTCCAGCAAGCCAAATGATGAGAGGATCGTCCTCGGGGTTCCCTTCTGACTCCACAAAGAAATAAAATAATTGCACGGCTTCATCTTCTCCGACTCCAATATACCTGATCAACTCAACGTACAAATACCTAAGCATAACCAAAAAAAGAAAAGACAAAGAAAAAAGAACCACGACATTATTGGACAAGAGATACCAATGGTGCGCTATGATCTCACCAAGCATTGGTATGGTCGGTTCAAGTCCGTCCAGGGACAAGTTTGTGAGTATTTTCGGTTCAGAGTTAGCACAACTCAATAACTCATAAAATAAAATAAAAATCAAAAAAAAACATCGGTGTGTGGAAAGAGAACTACAAAGAAACATACCCAGCTTCTAGTTTGAAAGGGAGAGGACCTGGATAGCCAGGTAAGATTTCCACGATGGTCTGAGAAGCTATGAGCATCCAGGAAGCAACGAAGAGGTGGATCAAGATTAAGTGTGTGCATAATGGATTCAGTGAATTTGTTGTGTCCATCTTTGCTCTTAGTCTTGACTCTTGATAGCAGCTGACGGGAAATGTTTAAATCATTAACGTACGTGTTTTTATTGCATAAAGTGGCACTTATATAGAGCAAAGCATATATAAAGTGGCACTTATATAGAAAAAAATGATTCATCACATGTTAGAATTCATTAGCCGTTTGCATCTCCCCACGCCACCCAACTAAACAGAACAACTCAACTACAATTACATGTCTAATATAAAATAAATTTAAAATATTTAATACATAATTCACAAAATTATATGCATATGTTTGCACAGCCCTTCAAACAAAGAAGAGTATGTTTGCCCAGCGTATTTCGTTCATGTTGTGATCAGTGGTGGAATCAGATTCAAAACGGATTTGACTATGCACAAAAAATTTCAAACTGTTAGGCATTAGATAAAAGAGCAAATGACAAAAAAATTATACACTTTTTATCATTATACGGTGCCAACTTTTTTCGTCTCATTGTATTCATAAACTTTTGATTTAGTGTCATTGTGGGTACTATGTCCACTTTGTCATATGCCAGCATGTCCATTGTGACACCTAAGCTGTCAGCGTGTCAAGGCCAGCTATTTTTTTTCATTGTATGCATCGAACTTGACATTTTTTGTTATTGTAGGTATCCACGTCAGCTAAACGTCGCATCAATAGTCCTTTATACTAACAGCTGTTAGTAAATAACTTAGAATTCCGTTTTACTACGTTTTCGTCCATTTTCATACGTTTTCATTCGTTTTTTTACGTTGTCGTCTGTTTTACACGTTTTCGTCCTTTTTCTTACGTTTTCATCAGTTTTTATACGGTTTTTATACGTTTTCGTCCGTTTTTACACGTTTTTGTCCGTTTTCATCCGTTTTTATACGTTTTTATCCGTTTTTATCCGTTTTTGTAAGTTTTTACATGTTTTCGATCGTTTTTACACGTTTTTGTCCGTTTTCTTACACGTTATACGTTTTCGTCCGTTTTTACACGTTTTCTTACGTTTTTATGCGTTTTCGTCCGTTTTTTTTCATTTCTTCAGTTTTTACACGTTTTTGTCCGTTTTTACACGTTTTCATTCGTTTTTACACGTTTTTGTCCGTTTTTACACGTTTTCGTCTGTTTTTTTTTCATTTCGTCAGTTTTTACACGTTTTCATCCTTTTTTACACGTTTTATCCCGTATGAAAATGCAAAAAAATGGACGAAAATGAGTAAAAACCAAAATTAAGATTTTGGATTTGAAAGCTGAGAACAGTGAGGGTCTTGGACTTTTAGACATCGAAAACCGTCTCTCCTTCTTGAAGAATCTTGAGGTATTGGAACACGTGAAACGTTTAGACCTGTTGCAAAAGGCCAAAATAAAATGGGCTATCGAGGATGGTGAAAATACTAAGTTCTTTCATGGGTTGGTCAATAACAAGTTCTCCAAATCAAGAATAAAAGTTATCAATATTGACGCGTGTTGGGGTACCGATCCATTGCTTGTAACGTCACATATCTTTCGCTCCTATAAACAAAAGTTCCAAATAACATCTTCATGTCGTACCTGTTTCACAAGTAACCTTTTAAAAACCTTGCCTGTTGATGAAATCTCACTCCTTGATGCTCCATTTTCTTGTGAGGAAATAAAAAATGCGGTTTGGAGTTGTGGTGGTAGCAAAGCCCTAGGGCTCGATGGCTTCACTTTTAAGTTCATTAAACAATATTGGGATATCGGTACGGATTTTGTTCATATGACCAAGCGCTTCAAAATGGATGGTTTCATACCAAAGGGATGTAACTCCTCTTTTATTGCTCTTGTTCCTAAATACAAGACCCAATTGAGTTAAAAGACTATCAACCAATTAGTCTCATTGGGTGTCAATATAAAGTCATTGTGAAATTGCTAGCCAATAGACTCATGAAAGCTATTCATTCGGTGGTTAGTATGGTTCAAACGACATATATAAAAGGGAACCAAATTATTGATGGTAAATGAAATTATTTCTTGCACTTCTAAGAAGAAATTGCGTTTTTTTCATTTTAAAGGTAGACTTCGAAAAAGCTTTTGACTCACTTGATTGGAGCTTCTTGATTCACACTATGAAACAAATAGGATTTTCTCAAAAATGGAGAAATTGGGTCCAAGGTTATCTTGATTCGTCTTTTGGCTCAGTTTAAGTCAACAGTTCACCGACTAAAGAATTCAAGATTCAAAAGGGTTCATCAAGGTGATCCATTATCTCTATTTCTTTTTACCATTACGGTTGAAGCATTACATATTTCTCTTCAAGAAGCTAAGATGATTTTTTTAAAGGAATTGAGGTGGGGGCAAATAATGTAGAGATATCACATCTTCAATTTGCAGATGATGCACTTATAATGGGTTCATGGTCACTTGAAAAGGTAAAAAAACTATGTAACATTCTTCGTTGCTTTTACATGTCGTCGGGTTTGAAAGTCAATTTTTCAAAGAGCAAACTTTTTGAAGTTGGATTAAATAATGTAAAAGTCCAAAATCTTGCATCCATCCTAAATCTACAACCATCGTTGCTTCCATCCACTTATCTTGGTCTTCCGTTGGGTTCTAACATGAAAAATATCAACAATTGGAGTCCTAGAATTGAAAATTTTCACAAAAATCTCACATCTTGGAAAGCTAGAGCACTTTCCTATGGTGCAAGACTTACGTTTCTGAAGTCGGTCCTTGCCACTTGAGGTACTTAATTTTTCTCTTTTTTTAAAGCTCCTAAAAGTGTGTTAAATTATCTTGAGAAATTGAGAAGAAAATTCTTTTGGGGAGGCTCGTTAGACGTAAACAAAATGGCTTGGATTGCCTGGAAGAAAGTATGCACATCATCAAAATATGGTGGCCTTGGAGTTGGTTAATTACAAGCTTCTAACCTTGCTATGCTTGTTAAATGGTGGTGGAGCTTTAAAATGGAAAACAACACCCTTTGGAAGAATATTATTGTGTCCATTCACGGAGACAAAAGTGGTCTAAACATTGATTATTCTACTTATAATAGATTGCCACCATATGAAAGTCGATATTGGGATTGCATAAGGAATTCTCGGGTCTAGGCATACACCTTCACTCGATTTTCTCAAAGAAGCTGGTGATGGGTCTACGTTTAAATTTTGGATTGACTCTTGGTTTGGTGAGTTTGACTTCAAAACTAAATTTCCTAGAATCTATTCAGTAGATAAAAACCCTATGTGCTCCATAAAAGAGAGATGTAATTCTTCCAATGGTCCTTTTTCACATTGTTGGGATTTGGAGGCATGTACCACGAAATGGGCCTGCAAGAGACCAACTAAATTCTTTGTTGGAACTTATTAAAGGTTTAAAAAAAATGAATCTAAAGACACTTGGGAATGCAACTTAGACTCTTCTAAGACTTATAATGTCAACTCAATGAAGAGGCTTATTGTTGGGTCACTTCAGTGTCCAAGGCACTTTAATCTAGGATTTGAACAAAATATAACATAAGTGTCACATAACAAATAACGACTTCAAGTCACTGAGTGAACAGTTACTCAGTGAGTCACCTTCAGGAAGCCTAGGATGAGTCTAAGAAGAAAGCCTCTCCATTAAGTGAGGCGGAACTCAGTGAATGGCACCTAAGCCAAAGAAGAAGGTGATGGGTTCAGTGAGTGATGACAATAACTCACTAAACCCCAAGACTCCTCAACAACTATGAAGACTGAAGATGGAAGACTGAAGACTGAAGAAAGGCGGGACAAGGCGGAAAATGTTTAAAAGCATAAGGAGAAGTCTTTATCAGTCTGAAGTCAAACTTTCCCTGATAGGCTAAGGATCAAAACATTGTCATCATTGTTCCTCAGAAAGCAACCTTTTCCTATACTCAAAATAGGTTCTTGTAACAGAGATAAAATACGTAAGTATTTTGTCCACACTAGCTTATATCATCTTTTTCTGTATCACAACGGGTGTAAAATACTTGTTTATAAATAGGAATCATAATATGGAGTAAAAGTTTGACAAGTTTGTGCACTAAATGCTTAAACATTCACAAACAACTTTTACTCCTCCAAATAGCAACCTAGTCCCTGAGATAGCTCAGTAAGTTCAGTTTTTGCTACTTAAGCTTAGCTTAAGTTTAGTGAGGAGTCATACCATACTTGTCATTTCAATCCCAAGTGATATTCCGCAAACACTTGGGTATAATTCTTTGATTGATTTCTAATAAGAATTAAACGTTGAAAATCTTGGCTATTTTACTTTTACGTTTTCTTATAACTGTCAAAGAATATCATCACATTACTTTACCATGGAACTCGGTTAGTTTAACTTCGTAGTTAACTCTAACAGTGTAAAGGGAACAACAAGTGGTATCAGAGCGGTTTGATTTATAAAACAAGTTTAATAAACCGTTCAAAACGTTTTTAAAATCAAATTCCTACCATGGCTGAAAGTGATGTGCCCCAACTGGTCAACAAAAAGGGAGGAAGTTATATTGCTACTGCTCCCCGAATTGAAGTTGGAAAATTTAATAAGTGAAAAAAACGCATGCTATGCTACTTAACAGGAATGGAACCTTACTACATTAAGTGTATTAATGAAGATCCCTTTGTCCCTAGAACTGCTGAAGGTTTACCCAAGCCTAAAGCTCAATGGACTTCTGATGAGAGAAGTGTGGTCAATCAAGTCCAACGCCTAAAATGCATCATTATATCACGTCTCCTTGACGATATAATGGAATAAGTCATTAACTATCCAACTGCCAAACAGACCTGGACTAACTTGGTTCACAGCTTTGAGGGTCCCTCAGATACCAAGGAAAACGGGATTATGGACCTGAAACTTGAGTATAACACCTTCAAGGCTAAAGACTCTAAAAGTCTCTCTCAGACTTATACCCGATACAAAACCCTTCTAAATGAACTGACCAATGATGGAGTCACCTTGTCTAAGCATGAAATCACTGTTGGCTTTGTCAACAGTCTCCCTAAGAAGTGGTTAAACTTCTCTCAGGGTCTTAGAAATGATAACCACATTCAAAATCTTGAGCTCCCTGAAATCTATGGGATGTTTGTCCATGAATACAACTTAATCTCTAGGAGATACCCTGATTCAAAAAGGACTCGGGAGACCAAAAAGGCCTTGACTATTGCACCCATATCCACTTCCTTCTATTCTAATGGTGTTGTGCAGGATTTCCAAGAAGATTCTGATGATGAGGCTGATGAGAGAACGAGTGAGGAGTACCTTAATAATTTACAAATAGAATTTCAAGAAAGGGCACTCCTTGCTAACTCAAAACGTTTTATTAAAAGAGACAAAAACCTTTCAAGTACAAAAGCAAATGAAAACACTGAGTGTTTTAAATGTGGTAAAAAGGGTCATTTTGCAAAAGATTGTTTCTCTAAAACAACCTCAGAACCCTCATACAAATTTTCTGGAAACAGTTCTTCTTCAGGAACTAGCAAATTTCAACAAAAAATGCTTCAGTCTACTCAGTCTTTTCAAAACAAAACTGAAAAAATATCCATAAAAAGATTTTGAAGCCAAGTATAGAAAGGCTAAAGCCAAACTTGCACTTCTTGAGGCAGCGCCCCTCAAATTCTCAGTCAACCCAAGCCCCTAAACCTTCTCAGGCTAAAAACAAAGGGCTTATTGCTGAAACCTTTGATTGGGATGAAGAAGTTGTATCCTCTGATGATGAAGAAGTTCATGTCAGTGCACTGATGGCACTTTCAGAAGATGATAAGCTGACAGTTGGAAAAAGTCATGCCAGAAATGGAGAATGGGTCAACATCACCATGAGAAAGGTGAACATCTTACTGTCTATGGATGATGATTATGATTGGAAAACTTATTTAAACTACATTAATGTTGATCTTAAAAGAGCAAAGGCTAAATCTGTTTTCAAAATATAACAAACTAAGTTTTGAATTAAATAAGTGTAGAGATGAACTTATTGCTTTAAAACAAGCCAAACTTGAAAGTGTTACACTTCAAATTCAAAACTCTGAACTTATGAAACAAAATCATGCTCTTCAAGAAGAGCGTAAGAAAGAAAAGGCTATCATTGAAAGCTGGACAACAAAAACCCTAGAGTCTCTGAAACTGTAAGTCTCACACCTAGTACCAAAAAGAGAGTACTAGGAAAAGATTAACTCACTAAATCCTCTAGTGAGAGTCACAGTGAAAAAGCCTTCTTGCCTGCTGGCATACCTTTTGAAAAATAAATGAAACCAAAATCCAGTGACTGGGTTATAAGAGTCAACCCAGACAACAAGTTACCTAACTTTAACACTGAGAGAATTTTGGAACCTGAATGTCAGGCTATCAAAAGTATGCTTGGAGTCACTGATGAACCTAGTCAAACTGAGTCTGAATCAGAATCTCAATCACCAATTCCTCCACTAAAAGCCCTTAAGGGAGCTACACCTAGTTCAGACCTCACTCCCTTAGTTTACCAACAACACTCTCCAAAGGAGAAATCAAGATTGGGCAAAACAATCCTGAAAAGACCCACCTCTGTCCCAAACAAAGAAGTCTCAATTCCTACTGAAACCTCCACACCTTCAGTCCCTACTAAAGTAAAAACAGACAACATTGACTCAAAATATGATCAGTTGGCTCAACTTACCAGGAAGCTGAGTGAAAAGTTAGAATCATAAAAAAAAAACCTTCTTTATCCAAAGTTAAGGAACCAACACCAGCTTCCTCAAGCACCTCCAAAACAGAGATGTGAACTTTGCAATTACACAAATCATACCACTGATGATTGCTATAGGATATTGTTCTGTATGATCTGCAAACAAGAAGATCACAGGACCTCTGATCATAAATCTCGCCTTGCCTCTCTGAATGCTCAAGCAAGCTACAAAGCTTAGGCTTACAAGTATGCTTCATCTTCCAAGCAAGCTCAGAGACTGAAGACTAAGCCTTTCCAACCATGTCCACACTATGGATTCAATGACCATCATCCTGATGACTGTCTCATGTATCCTTACTGTAACATATGTGGAGACCCTTCCTATGATGCATCAAGACATGACTTGTTCATTCAGGCTAGAAGAGGAATCACTACTAATTCATCACAGTCCACTGACTCCTCTTCAACATCCAAATACAAAGCATATGAAAGCACAGTCCACTCTACCACTGACCATGACTCAATTGCACAATTCAAAAAGGCCATTAAGCCAAGCCCACCAGAAAGTGTGTTCTCAAGAAAAACTAACACAGTTTACTATTTGTGCATAGACATGCCAGGGAGCCTGTTTGGCATCTAGACAGTAGATGCTCAAGGATTATGACTGGTGTGAAGCAATATCTGCACAAATATGTAGAAGAACCAGGACCTAAAGAAGTATTTGCTGATAACTCATCTTGTGCCACTGAAGGGTATGGTTCAGTAACCTGCAATGGTGTAGTTTTTACAAGAATATCTTATGTAAATGGTTTGAAATACAATCTAATCAATGTTAGTCAACTATGTGATGCCAAAAACATAGTTCAGTTTGATGATAAGAGATGAATCATCTTTAATGACAACAAAGAAGTTGTGCTAATTGCCCCAAGGAGACATGATGTATATGTCCTAGACATGTCAACTCTTACTCAAAATGGGACTTGTCTCTTTACAAAGGCAAGTGAAACAATCAATTGGCTATGGCACAAAAGACTTTCTCATCTTAACTTCAAAAACATCAATAACCTTGCCAAACAGAACAAAGTTCTTGACTTACCATCCCTTGTTTTTTCCAAAGATAAACACTGCTCAGCCTGTGAAAAAGGAAAACATCACAGGGCATCTTTCAAAACCAGACAAAATTTCTATGTCAAAAGTTGCCTTCATCTCCTTCACATGGATCTTTTTGGACCAGTCAGTCCAATGTCTATCTATCATGAGAAGTACACCCTAGTCATAGTAAATGAATACTCAAGATACACTTGGGTCTACTTTCTCACTAAGAAGAGTCGGGCAGCTGAAAAAATCATTTCCTTTGTCAGGAACATTGAAAATCAAAATGACATTAAAGTCAAACAAATCAGGACTGACAATGGGACTGAGTTCAAAAATCAGGACCTTGAGTGTTTTTGTGATAAGAAAGGAATCTCTCAAAACTTCTCTTCTCCATATACTCCTGAACAAAATGGAGTGGCTGAAAGGAAGAATAGAACACTCATTGAGGCTGCTAGGACAAGGCTGAATGGTTCAGTACTCTCAAAACACTTCTGGACTGAAGCAGTCAAAACTGCCTGCTACACTCAAAACAGGTCCATAATTGTCAAAAGATACAACAAAACACCCTATGAAATATTCAAGGGAAGAATCCCTGACATTAGCTATTTTTATGTGTTTGGGTGCCCTGTGTTTATACATAATCACAAGGATCACTTAGGCAAATTTGATGCCAAAGCTGATGATGGATATTTCTTAGGATACTCCCTTATCTTCAAAGCCTTCAGGGTATTCAACACAAGGAGACAACAAACTGAAGAAACCTTTCACATAACCTTTAATGAGAGGACTGAAGCCATCAGGTTCTCAAACACCTCAGTGGAATAGATTGGGATTGATGACTCATCAAGATATCCTCCTGATGAATATCATTCTGAAAGTAAACCCTCCACACAGTATCAAGCTGATGTTGACTTCTCATATTACATCATCCCTCATAACCTTCCTCAACCAACCATCAGTGAGTTCATTGAAGCTCAACAAGTCCCAGATGGGATAACCCACACTGAACTAGACATTCAGGAACCAAAAAACCACAATATTCAAATTGAACCTACTGAGAACCAAAACCTTGAACTTCCTTAAGCCTCAGTCCTTGAACCTACACCACTACCCAATCAAGCCTCCACAAGTACTAACTCATATCCTAGACCTCAGGATAGTTTGACAAGATCTAAAACAATAGAACTTGTGAATATCATTGGTGAGCCCACTGAAGGCATGCTTACCAGAAACAAAGAAACACTAAAGGCATGCTTACCAGAACTTGTGAATATCATTGGTGAACCCAAGAATATCAAAAGAAACCCTGAAACACCCAAGTTGGGTTCAGGCCATGCAAGATGAGCTTGAACAATTTGACAGAAACAAAGCATGACTTTGGTCAAATATCCTCAGGGTGTTAATGTCATTGGCATGAAATGGGTTTTCAAGAACAAGACTGATGAAAATGGCACAGTCATTAAGAGCAAAGCAAGACTTGTTGCCAAAGGATAAAATCTACAAGAAGGCATTGACTATGAGGAAACCTTTGCTCCTGTTGCTAGAATGGAAGCAATCAGGATCTTTCTTGCCTATGCAACTTACATGAACTTCAGAGTCTACCAAATGAATGTGAAAAGTTCATTTCTTAATGGAAAACTCAAGGGAAGATGTTTATGTACAATAGTGATGCGTAGCGTGTGTCGTTGCGGTTTAGCAGTTTTAATGCCTACTCAAGTTTTAAATTTATATTTAGCTGACTTATCAATAACACACATACTTAACGAGCAGTGTACCCGGTCAGTATGAATATAATGGTAAGTAGAGTGTCGATCACTAAGAGTGGAACGTATTATCTCGTTATTCTAATTAGTATTTTAATATATTAAGTTAGCTATACAACCTAATCTAATGCAAGGGGGGTTCAGCCTGAGAGACTGGCACAATTTGGTTGCAATTAAATAATAAACTAAACCAATAGGCACGAATCAGCAAGTAGCACACACGTACACAGATAAATACTCGAGACAATAAGAGGGCTGTCCTTATGATAAGTAGTTTGTCACTTGTTTTATTGCTAGTGTTATATGAAGTGTATAGTTCGATGCAACGCACCGAGATTAAGTCCTTTCTCGTTGGTTCTAATCTTATCGGCGAGTAAACCCTTAATGATTACTTATGACTATCCCGTTTATCTTTCTCCTACTTTTCTACAGACCATAGAATGCATAGGCGATCTAATAAACAGGCGAGGGCAGAGGCATGGCGACCCGATCAACGCTCAGCTAGACACAAAGGTTATCAATGCACTAATAAAAGTCACCAATGACATCAACATATAAACTTTAATTAATGAGAAAGCAGTTTTAAGGGAGTGCAATCTTTCCGTTGTCACATTACACAAGCCACCAATCTTGATGAATTAAAGTTTACTAACACAATAAAACAAAACTACTTAATGAATTAAACACATGCAGCACCTTCTTACAGCTCTTGTATCTTTGATTTGGGTGTGTCTTGTGCTGCTGCCTTGACTGAATTCGTCCTAGGTTTCTGGTCTTCGGTCTTCGAATATAATATGTGTCACCACGAAATTCGTCTGGTCTTGGGGTATTTATAGTTTCTGTCTGAGGGTAGGATGCGGCGCATCTAGTAAGTAGATGCGGCGCATTTACTTAACTTCGCGTGGGGTCCAAGATTATAATATCCAGGAATATTCGTACACCGCCAGAAGATGCGGCGTAACTCCATAATTAGATGCGGCGCATGTCCTCTTGTATCTTGGATCGTATCTGGTGAAATATTGATAGTGATGCGGCGCATGTCATAAGTGAGATGCGGCGCATCTGGAGCAGAATAGTCTTGATCTTGTACATTTCGTTAGACTCTTAACTTCTTGCATGTTTCGCTCCATAATTAGTCCAAAATCGCCAAGTTTCACCAAATGCTTGTTTTTACCTGAGAATTACAAAAGTAAACGATTAAGTATCAATCCTCATACATAATATAATAAAACAAGTCAAATTAATAGGATAAATGATAGTAATAAAATGTACTTATTTGAGTTCATCAAATATCCTCCTAGATTTGAAAGCTGTGAGTTTCCTGACTATGTCTGCACGCTTTACAAAGCCCTTTATGGACTAAAACAAGCTCCTAGAGCATGGTATGAAACTCTCTCAGCCTTCCTGATCCAAAACAAGTTTGTCAGAGGAAAGATAGACAATACCTTGTGCTAGGATCCTGGACACACGATTAAGGTGGTTAAACCCTCTAACTTTGTGTGTATGATATGTTGTGTTAAAATGATTAAGTGCGCAGAATTCACTCAACCAAACTTAGAAGGTTGTGTATGTTATGGAAATGGAATTGTTATGTTTGATAGTTAGCAATGAACACATAAAGATTATCACTAAACGATTCAATATTATTAAAGATAATAATACGAGTGATCTTGAGATATCACTAGGGTTACAACCTTGAATCTTAAGTTTTTCTAACTTGTGATGTTTTTGTGTTTGTTTTTTATCTAACAGTTATATGTTCTTGCTTCTATGTTCTATCTATCAACACTTGACTTCATCACTAGTCTAAGATCTCTTTTATAGTCAAAAGATCTTTACATATTGCTTAAAGTCTTAGCCGACTTACTTTGTTAACTTATCCTATTTGAGTGTCAGTACATCAAATACAACATGTATCTATGTATACAACTTGTTAACTAAGCACATGGGGTAAGATATTATCTACCGTATATTGTTGACCAAAATACAATAAATATCTTTTCGATCTTATCCTTTCATCAGCAGAATGTTCACTATCAGCAGCAACGAGTTATCGCTATCAGCAGGAACAAGTATCATTATCAGCAGAATCAATCAGCAGAATGCTAAGCCTATCAGCAGAGTCATTTATCACTATCAGCAGAGTGAAAATGTTCTATCAGCAGAATCAACATTAACAGCAGAAACCATTTGCACTAGCAGCAGAATTACACTTAGAGTATTTCTTGGATTAGAACCCGATATTAGACATCTTGAATATTTAATTCCCAACAATCCTCCCCTAAACATGTGAATCCTTTCAAACATGTTTCTGAATTAAATCTTGGATTGAAGATCTTTCAAACACTTATGTTCTTCAAGATTGAATATCTTCTCAGTAATTCATCTACTTTGCTCTTCTTTGACTTTAACAATATCAAAACATATTGAACCAATCTTGGACTAAAAGATGGTGCAATTTCCTTGGATGGAGGAATTATAAGAGGCAATGATGCTGTGTATCTTGGATGCTTGTTTCAACAAGTGAAATCATCTAACCAGCATGTCTTTGAAGTGAAATTGAAACTTTTCTTCGTTTGATCTAGATAGAACTTTCTCCTTTGGAATGTTTTTGTCATTTTCAACCTCCTCATCATCTTGTATGCTCTTGTCTTCTCCTTCCTTTTATTGGATTATCTTCCTTTTCTGGGCCAATATTTCCTCCCCTGAGATTGTTACCTCCCCTGAAGCAAATAACTTTTGTTTCCTCCCCTTGTTTGAAAGATCTCACTATGTACCAAAATATATCTTTCCTTATCATCTGATCCAGCATTTAGAACTTGTTGTCAGACAATGTTGTACATGAAGCCATCAATTCCTTAAGAGTTTAAGTTACTGCCCTCATCACTTCTAGGTGTGTTAACTCCTATGAGAGGTGAATCAGTGGACATTTCGATTCATGATCCATCAATGGATGGTTTTTGTGAATCCTTGAAAATCCTTTTAAGAAATCATTTGACTTAGTAGTATGTTCATGATTTTAGAATTGAAAAATCATACTACTTTCAACCATTTTGAAGGAATCAAGTGTATAACAGACACTTAATCAGCATTTCGGTTTAAAGCAACCTCTGGTTGTGTGAGAACCAATATTTTTCAGTTATAAATAACTGCCTGTGTAAAGATAAATCTATTCAAAAGATTTTCTTGATAGGGTTTCCAGCTCATAGTAATTGTTACCTCTAACACAAGTGTTAGATTCACTTTTACTAGCTGTTCTTTCTATCAGATGTCCTCAGACTTGCACATTATACTTAAAAGTATAAAATGATAGAAAGTGAGTTGCATCAGTTACTATCTGATCAACTAAGTCATCAATTCAATGTGAAATATCATAACTAGATTTCAAGAGAGAAGTTTTAAGGAGCTTTAAATTCCCAAACTCAGTCCATCATAAACCTATTATGGTCAGCAGCTAATATCTCAGTTCTGCTGTTTCCATTTCACTTGAAAACATCTTTTGTGTTGACATATTCATACCTGAAAATGTTAGTCTAAAACCAAAAGAAACAAAATGCAAAGTACTTGTCTTGCATTAGTATAACCATAAGACCAACTATATGAATAACACAATTTAAATTTATACCTTAGCACAAACTTTTGTAATAACAGCAGTATTAGATAAATCAGTAGCAACAACAAAAATTTATTTACAAAAACACATCATATTGAAAATTTAAAGATTAAGCATTCCAATACTTGCTACCAAGTACTGAAACCTTGAAACATCAAAAGCTTTTGTTAGCAGATCTGCAAAATTATGTTCTGAAGCAATTTTAAGAACTTGAATTAATCTTTTCTCATTGCAGTCTCTTATAAAGTGATGTCTAATTTCAATGTGTTTTGTTTTAGAATGTTGCACTGGATTTTTAATAATACAAATTGTACTACTATTATCAATATGAATAACAGTGTTTAAGAAATTGTACCCATAATCAAGGAGTTGGTTTTGAAGCCATGGAACTTGACTAGAGCAACTTGCAGTAGCTATGTATTCAGCTTCAGTTGTTGAATTTGCCACACTTGTTTGCTTCTTACACTGCCATGAGACAATTCTACACCCAAGGAATTGACATCCTCCAGTTGTTGACTTTCTGTCCAAGCTAGCACCAGCATAATCACTATCTGAATATGCTACCAAGTCAAAAGGAGATTCTCTAGAATACCATATACCCAACCTTGGTTGACCTTTGAGATATCTAAAAATTCTCTTGACTGCAGTTAAATGAGAAACCTTTGGAGTAACTTGAAATCTTGCACAAACACAAACAGGAAACATGATATCAGGTCTAGATGATGTAAGGTACATCAAAGAGCCTATCATAGATCTGTAATTGTGTACTTCTACATTCTCTCCATCTTCATCTTTCAGAAGGTGCTTCTCAGAGTCCATTGGTGTGCTTGCTATTTTTGAATCAGCAAATTGAAATTTTCTAAGTATCTCTGCAACATATTTGTCTTGACTAATAAATATACCTTCAGATGATTGCTTAACTTGCAAACCCAAAAAGAATGTAAGTTCTCCCATAGAACTCATCTGAAACTTATCTTTCATAAGTTTCTCAAACTCTAAACACATATCTTTCCTAGTAGATCCAAAGATAATGTCATCCACATACACCTGCACTAACAGAAGATCCTTCTTGTGCTGTTTAATGAACAGTGTCTGATCAATCTTTCCTCTTTGAAATCCATTTTCTAATAAGTAGGAAGCTAGTGTTGCATACCAAGCTCTTGGTGCCTGATGAAGGCCATATAGAGCTTTCACTACTCTGTACACTTTGTTTGGATGTAATGGGTTAATGAAGCCTGGAGGTCGTGAAACATACACCTCTGGTTCAATTTTACCATATAAAAATGCACTCTTGACATCCATTTGGTAGACTGTGAAGCCTAAAAATGAAGCATAAGCTAGAAACAGCCTAATTGCCTCAATCCTTGCTACTGGAGCATAAACTTCATCATAATCTATCCCTTCTTCTTGTGTGTACCCTTGGGCTACTAATCTAGCCTTATTCTTGATCACTATTCCTCTTTCATCCCTTTTTGTTCTTAAAAACCCATCTAGTGCCAATTACCTTCACACCTGTAGGTAAATCAACTAGCACCCAAACCTTTTGAATCTTGAACTGAAGAAGCTCTTCTTGCATAGCCTCTAACCAGCTTGAATCATCTAAGGCTGTAAGAATTGTCTTTGGTTCAGCTTGTGAGAGAAAACATACAAACAAGCAAGAGTTTAAAAGCTCATGTTGTTTTGAAGCATAAAGGGCATCAAGAAGCCCTTGTTGGTCTGAAGACATCAATTGTTGTCTTGTCTTCACACCTGACTGTATATCTCCAATCACATGATCCAGGGAATGAACTTTGTGAATTCTTGATTGTGGTGTAGTAGGAACTTGATAATTTGATGGAAGATTGTTGAAATCCACCTCATTATCTGAGAATTCTGCTTCTTTTGTTTCTGAAGGGCCATCAGCAGAGTCATTTGGCCGAACAGCAGAATCAGTAAGCTTATCAGCAGAGTCATCAGCAGAAACAGATACACTACCAGCAGAAATACTACCAGCAGAAACACTTTGTTGTTCCTGAGTTCCATATTCTTTACTTTCATCTTCAACACCTTCTTTAGCTTTACTAGAAGAAGATTCATCAGTTGTAGAAGTTGATTCCACAATTGAACTTGACCATATTGGCATTATCACATCATTTTGATCTTTCTCTAACTCTGCCTCATTTGTTGTATTAGAACCTGCAAAATCATTAGTTTCCGCAACAAAAGGCACATAATTCATTGAATTTGTTAGATACTCTAGATCAAATAGCCATTTTAGTCCTTGACCTTCTACATTGGATTTGTTTTCTAAAAACTCCACATGTAGATTTTCTTCTACTATCTCTTTTCTTGTGTTGTAAACTCTAAAAGATTTGCTATTAAGAGAATAACCAACAAAGAAACCTTCATCTGCCTTACCATCGAATTTTCCTAAATGCTCTAAGGTATTGAGTATTGTCACATGACATCCAAAAGGGCTAAGAAATCCTATTGCAGGAGTTCTACCATTAAAAAGTTCATATGATGTCTTATTGTGAGGCTGCACAACTAAAACTCTATTTTGAACATAGCAAGCAGTGTTGACTGCCTCTGCCCAAAAATTTATTGGTAGCTTAGAATCAGCTAACATTGTTCTAGCAGCTTCAATTAGTGTTCTATTCTTTCTTTCAGCTACACCATTCTGTTGTGGTGTTCTAGCAACACTAAATTCTCTCTTAATACCTTTTTCTCTGCAGAAGTCATCCATAACTCTATTCTTAAACTCTGTCCCATTATCACATCTAATGACTTTCACTTTCTTGCTTACTTGGTTTTCTATCTTTGTAATGAAGTCCTTAAGGATGCTTGATGTCTCATCCTTAGTGGCTAAAAAGAAAACCCATGTAAATCTACTATAGTCATCAGTAATAACTAGACAATATCTCTTATGCATTATGCTCATTACTGAAACAGGTCCAAATAAGTCCATATGTAGCATAAACAAAGACTGATTGATAGAGTTAAAAATCTTGGGCTTACAAGTGGCTTTGTGTTGTTTGCCTTTTAGACAAGCAATGCATGTTTGATCATTTTCAAATCTTTTGTGAGGTAAACCTCTTACCAAACCATTCTTAACAATTTTATTTATGGTTTTGAAGTTAATATGACTAAGCCTTCTATGCCATTTCATTGATTCATCCAATGTGGCCTTTGTAACAAGACAAGTTAAATTCTTTTTAGGGATAATGTTCTTCATGTCTACACTGTACATATTGCCCTTTCTAGGAATTCTAAGAAGTACTTGACTTTCATCAGGCATCTTAAAATCAGGAGAAAGTACAAGACATTCAGTCTCACAGAAAAGAACATTATTCTTTTTGTCACACATTTGTGAGACACTAAAAAGATTATAATTTAGCTCTTTTACATAGTACACATCTTCAAAATCTAAATTTCCGGTTTTGATTGTACCTTTACCAGAAATTTTGCCACGAACACCCCCTCCAAAGGTAACATATCCTCCATTGAAAGCTTCAAAATCTGAGAGATAAGACATGTTGCCTATCATGTGCCTTGAACATCCACTATCTGAGTATCCTTGATCCTCTTCCTGATAATTTGAATGTTCCTGCACACAAATAAGAGTGTTAGTTTCTTTTGGGGATCCAAGCCATTACTGACTTGGATCTGCCTCTTGCATCAATGTAATTGAATCTTTTGAGGATAGTTGATGCAACATCGTATTTAAGAATCCAACATGCTGAGGCCTTAACAGCATTTGCCCTATTTCCCTTAGCAGCAGAATGAACCAAATGCTTAGCAGCAGAGTCTGCTAACTTTGTAGTTCTACCCTTTGGTTTCCAAACTTGTTTTTGGACCACTGCTTTTGTTTATATGGGCCTTAGAACAGTTGTAGGTGCATGTTTGAAAAATGTTTTTGCACCCTTAGCTGTTGATTTTGGGTTAATAGTCATAAATGGTCGAGCAGCAAGAATAAATTTTTTAGTAGCAGGATCATTTGGTCTATCAGTAGGATCAGATTTTGAGATAGACTTGTTTTTGACTACTCTGGGGTTTGTCTTCTTAAAACTAGAGTGAAATTGAGATTTAGGTGTTTGCCTTTTGAGGTTCACTCTATGGTTTTCATACCCAGATACCCATTGGTTGCAGAAAGCTGCAAGATGGTCAAAACTACCACATGTATGACAAGCTTTTTTATAAAAAGAAAAGTCATCACCTAATTGGTTAGACTTGAGGTTGTTCCAATTCCTTTGGTTACCTCTGGGCTTGTTGGTGGTTCTATATTGCTCACAATATCTAACTGGTTGCCTAACATTTATGTTCTTCATGTTTGATTTAGGCCTATCAGTATTGTGTTTGACTACCTTAGAAACACTTGTTTCTACTTTCTTAACCACTTCAGGTTTAGACATAACCTGATGTTCTTCATCATCATCACTATCAGTTGTACAATCTTCAACAACTATAGTTTCTCCTTTCTTAGCAAAGGACACCTTGTCCTGATAAAGTAAAGTTTTATCTAAACTTTTACTTATATTTGCTACCTTAAGGCTCTTACTAGCCTTAGAACCATATTCCATGATTGGTTCTTGAAACTCAGCTAAACCTGTATGTGCTAGGTCAACACCTGGAGGTGAAGGAACACCTCTATATGGTGGAGGGACAGTTTTGTAACCTACACCTGAATTAGCTTTATCAATTACCTGAGCTTCCCAAATCTTATTCATTCCTTCTGAGGCATGTGCTAGAGTATCTATAGTTACTTTAACATTTTCTTTTTCAGTTTTGAATTCAGATAACTATCTACTTTGATCATTAAGTAATTCATCTCTAAATGCTATTCCTCTTTTTAAAGCATTTAAGTCATCAGTAAAAGTAGATTCATTCTTTTTAAAATGTTGAATCTGTTTTTCTAAAACTCCTACACACCTCTTATGATTAGCTAAATTATGAAGGGCATCAATTAACTCTTCTCTAAAAGCATCAAATCTCTTTTTAATGTCTTCATAATTTTTAAGATTAGGACATGAATTAGTACAAGTAGGAATGGTATCTACCTCTGAATCAGAAGAAGCCATTAGAGCAAATTCAGTGGCCATAAGAGCAGCATTTGGTGGTGCATCCTCTTCAGTAGCCATAGAGCTCCAATCATATCCAATACCATCAATAGCCAGCATAGCCTTTGGCTCTTCCACCAGTACTTCCTTATTCCTTTCTTGTTTATACCATGTGTTTCTATTATCCTGCTTCCTTGGGCTTCTACATTCTTTAGCAAAATGTCCCAACCTATGACAGTTAAAACATTCCACTTTCTTCTTATCGAACCCAGCAGTATCATTACCATTTATGGTAATTTGCTTTCCAGTTTTCTGCCAAAACTTCTTAGCCCTCATGCTAAGTAAAGCAACTTGCCACTTAATATCTATCTCTTCCAAATCATCACCATCTACCTGCTCAAGGTCTTCATGATTTAGAGGAGAACCACTAGCTTGACTGGTTATAAAGGCATAAAATGTTGGATCTCCAAGTCCAGCAATATCCTTTTGTAAACTAGTAGAAGGACTACCATAAGTAACATTAGAAACACCTTCAACTTCATCTACCTCTTCTGTATGACTAACACTAGGAACTGTTAAGAGTGCAGCATTCCCAGAACTAGTACCATAATTTCCACCTCTCTTTAGACTTTGTTCAAAATTTTAAAGTTGTTGAACAAATCATTAAGCTTCATTGTTTCAATTTCTGGCTTGTTCATCCAGACAATAACATGAGTATAGAATTCATTAGGTAGACTTTTCAAGAACTTCATGTTGAGATCTTCCTTCTCAGTCTCAACACCCAACACAGCTAACTGAATGACAAGCTTGTGTAGTCTTGAAAATAGTTTATCAAGAGACTCATTACTAAAAGCAGTAAAGTTTTCAAATTGGTGCTTTAGTAAAGTCTTCTGAGTCTTTTTGGTAGTTTCATTACCACCAAACCGTGCACAAATCTCTTCAAAAAGAGTTTTTACATCAAGATATTTGCTAAAAGATAGCATCTGCTCACCAGGAATGGTCATAAGCAATAAGTTTCTTGCTTTCTTATCATTTCTCTTCTGTATCTTTTCATCATTGGAAACTGGTCCAGTATTTCTTTTTCTAACTGTCTTCCCTTCAACAAGAACATTTGAATAGCCTAAAGTGAAGGAATCACCATACTGAATTATGTCTCAAAGAGCATAATCTTGAACCATAAAATATTGCTCAACTCTCATCCTCCATAACTCAAACTCATTGGGTTTGATCATGGGCAACTTTGCAGCAACATTTCTTTGAACATCTTGTACATCCATTTCTTGTTTCTTCTGAAAACAACAATATCAACCTGAGCTCTGATACCACTTGCTAGGATCCTGGACACACGATTAAGGTGGTTAAACCCTCTAACTTTGTGTGTATGATATGTTGTGTTAAAATGATTAAGTGCGCGGAATTCACTCAACCAAACTTAGAAGGTTGTGTATGTTATGGAAATGGAATTGTTATGTTTGATAGTTAGCAATGAACACATAAAGATTATCACTAAACGATTCAATATTATTAAAGATAATAATACGAGTGATCTTGAGATATCACTAGGGTTACAACCTTGAATCTTAAGTTTTTCTAACTTGTGATGTTTTTGTGTTTGTTTTTTATCTAACAGTTATATGTTCTTGCTTCTATGTTCTATCTATCAACACTTGACTTCATCACTAGTCTAAGATCTCTTTTATAGTCAAAAGATCTTTACATATTGCTTAAAGTCTTAGCCGACTTACTTTGTTAACTTATCCTATTTGAGTGTCAGTACATCAGATACAACATGTATCTATGTATACAACTTGTTAACTAAGCACATGGGGTAAGATATTATCTACCGTATATTGTTGACCAAAATACAATAAATATCTTTTCGATCTTATCCTTTCATCAGCAGAATGTTCACTATCAGCAGCAACGAGTTATCGCTATCAGCAGGAACAAGTATCATTATCAGCAGAATCAATCATCAGAATGTTAAGCCTATCAGCAGAGTCATTTATCACTATCAGCAAAGTGAAAATGTTCTATCAGCAGAATCAACATTAATAGCAGAAACCATTTGCACTAGCAGCAGAATTACACTTAGAGTATTTCTTGGATTAGAACCCGATATTAGACATCTTGAATATTTAATTCCCAACACCTTGTTTATCTATAGAACAAAGAGAGATGTGATTTTAGTTCAAGTATATGTTGATGACATCATATTTGGCTCAACAAATTACAAACTTTGCAAACAGTATGAGAAATTGAAGACAAAGAAGTTTGAAATGAGCATGATGGGAGAACTCACATACTTCCTTGGACTTCAAATCAAACATACTAATAGAGGAATCTCCATCAGTCAAGAGAAAAACACAAGGAACCTACTGAAAAAGTATGAGCTCATTGATTGCTCTTCAGTGACGACTCCAATGGTTCCTCTAGACAATCTTGGCCCTGATCTTGCTGGAAAACCAGTGAATCGAACCTTATTTAGAGGTATGATAGGATCACTGATGTATCTTCTTGCCTCAAGGCTTGACATACAATTTGCAGTCTGCCTATGTGCAAGATATCAGTTTGACCCAAGAGAGTCACATCTTACTGCTACTAAAATGATCATCAGATACCTGAAAGGCACTCCTAACCTAGGTCTATACTACCCATAATGTTCAGGCTTTGATCTCAAAGGCTAAACTGACTCAGACTATGCAGGCTGCAACATGGACAGAAAAAGCACCTCAGGATCCTGTCAATTCCTTGGAGGAAAGTTGGTTTGTTGGAGCACTAAGAAGCAACAATCAGTGGCTATGTCTTCAGCTGAAGCTGAGTATGTAGTTTCTGGGAAACTAGAAGGGGGGTTGAATAGTTTACCGGTTTAAAATTCTTTTAAAAAATCTGTTTTTAAAAGTTGGTTATTGGAAACTTTGATTCGAACTCTATATGTAATCAATCAACACCAATATGAACTACACACTAAACTAACAAATATAAAGTAATGAAAGTAAAGAGTAGAGTTGGAAAGATCAAACCGAGACAAAGGATTTATAGTGGTTTGGCTACGAAGCTCTTCTTCGCCCTACTCTACTCCCCGAGTACCACACTCGAGAGTTTCAAACACTATATCAACAACCTCCCTTCAGGCGGAGAAAACCGTATACGTCGCTTATCCTATTACCGACACTAAGCTAGATGTCGAGTGCTAATCTTAGCTAGCACCAATCTACCAAGGTCCACGTGACCAAACACTCAAGCCCAATGGCTTCAAGAGATCACCAAGATCTCGACACGATCACAAAGATCAACTCTCACTTCACTCTACTTAATCTAACTACTCTAGATCCTTTGACTACTCACACACAAGCCCAATGGCTTCAAGAGATCTTCACTATCTCTTAAGATCACTATGATCTTCACTCACACTCTCACAAAAGAAGGATAATCTTGATGTATGCTAAGATACAACAAGGATGTAACAAGTGTTACAAAACCTAAGCACTACAACTCTTGTCTTCTTGAAGATCTTGAGTTCTTCTCTTGCTAATGAAGAGGGATGACAACACCTTGTATCTACTTGGATACTTGTGTTCTTCTCTTGCTAATGAAGAGGAATGATAACACCTTGTATCAACTTGGATACTTGTGTTCTTCTCTTGCAAGTGAAGAGGAATGAAGAGGATCACTTGAAGGATGATTGGATCACTCTTGAACAAAAGAAAAACTAACCTAAATGATCTAAGAAAGAAAGTGTGAAGAGAGTATTCAACTCAGAAAGTTTTGTGTGTGTAAGGATGCCTAAAAACTGTGAAAGGGGTGGGTATTTATAGGCAAAGAAAATCTGAACGTTACAGAAAATTTTGTACGGACGGCTCCGTTAAATACCCCACGGCTCCGTTAAATTTAACGGTACCGTGGAGCCGTCCTAGACTAGGACGCTCCAAATTTTGTCTTTTCTAATGAAAACTTATTTGGGGAAGGTTGGAGCTGATTTTGGGGGGAAAAATAGCTGTTGTGATTTTCAAACTTATTTTTCCATTAAAACATTTCTTAATATTTTAAAAATAATTTGTCATGTGTATTTTTGAAAAAATGTTTTGTCCCATTTAAAATGTGAATTCTCAAAACATAAATTCACTTCTTTGATCACTAGTTTAAGTTGTAACTTTTTTCTAGAGTGATTTGCGTAGAAACGGGATCTTCCGATTAAAGACTTGTTTACGTTAATTTTAACGTATCGTGATTTCACATTTTGTCATCCTCAAAACGTGAAGTAATCGAAAGATATAAATAACGTCTTTAGAACATTATTTGCATCAACAATCTCCCCCTTTTTGATGATGACAAAATATAAACTCATGTTAGGTTAAAAATTAGCTTTTAACAAGTTTTTAATGAGTTTACTCCCATTTCTCCCCCTTTTTGTCTAATCAAAAAGGTGACGAAAGCTCCCCCTTGATGTGTACTCCCCGTCATTTAGAGAACACAAAGGAATTGAGCAATGGTTCGTGCTACAAAACAAGGTTAGACGACAAGTATACAATATCTAACAAGTAGCACATTTGACAAATATCCAACCACACAAAAAAAATATGGCTAAGTAGCCAAAATGAAAAGCCCATTTCATAAATATAAAATAAATGTCATACATAAGTATGACTACAATAGGAAAGAAAATTAAACTAACAAGAAGACACATAAACATCTAAAGTAACATGAGGCTTCTAGATTTGCTTCCAACTTCAAAAGGTTCCTAATCATTTATTGAGAGGGACTAAACATAATCATGTTTAGTTTGGGCTATTGGGTGGTGGAGGTGGTGGAAGGATGATGGGTCCCATGGGTGGTGTGAGGAGGTGTTCTAGGTATGAGAATTGAAGACTCAAGTCTTCCTTAAGGTTCATGATAAGGGTTTGGTTGTAGTTGCAACAAGGGCAACTCAAGGTGTGAGGTTGTAGTGGATAAAGGATGGGGTGACTCATTAAAGGTTGAGGTGATCGTGATAGGGATAGTGATGGTGATGAGGATGATGTGTTGGTGGCTAGTTCAAGAGGTGATATAGGTGATAGGGTTAGTGTGAGAGCCAAAGGTTGTGGTGATGGTGATGATGATGGGGTGAAGGTTAAAGGTGTGTTGGTTCTCATAGTTGAGGAGGATGAGGATGTTGGTTTGGTTGATGTTGCCTTGGATGGAGCTTGGGGTGTGGTGAAGGAAGATGATGACTTGGTTGAGGTTATAGGTGTGTGTGTATCATCTTCATCATCCAAGGTGAGATCAATGAAAATTGTCTCTTTGATGTTTGTTGAGGCTTGTGGTGGGTGAGCATTCTTGATCCATTGATCAATTTGATTGGTTTCATTTGTTGTAAGGATGGCAATGCATGATGTTAGCTTAAATAGCCAAATCATAAGCATGCAAGGTTGAAAAGGATGTTGAATTTGGGGATTTGGGTGCATGGGAATCAGGTTTTGTTTGCAGTTTTTCAGGAAAAGAAAGTCAAAAAGTGAAAGAGAATTGTTAAATTCGTCTTCCAGAGGCACGGTACCATTAAAGGTACGACGGCACCACTAAATTTAGTGGAGCCGTGGCCTATTTAATGGAGCCGTGGGCTCTTTTGACCTTCTTTCCAGGTCTGCAGGTTTTAGGCAGCCTAAATGGGGAAATTTTCTGGGGAATCCATTGGCTGCAAATCTCAAAGCCTCAAATCACTAAACACATAGAATTCCTAAAGCTAGTTTCAACTAGCAACTAACATGATCATGTGATCATCTATGTATTTAGGCAACTATTAAGCATGCATGAATTCAATCAAGTTTAACATCTAGTGCATGTAATAAAATAATAGAACATGCATGAACAAGACAAGATTGATTAACATAAAGGTTAATTAACTAAGCAAATTAACCATGTTCAAGTGTGAAATGTTAAGGGAGAACATTTCAAGCAAGTTAAAGTTTATGGACATTGCCATGACTTTATTTATAATAGCTTAATAATACTTAAGGTAATATTACTACTTAAGCTAATCCTAACTAGTCTCGTTTCTTTCCCAACTTTTTAATCTTGTTCCCAAGTCCTTTGATCGCCTTGCCGATGGACTTGAATCCCCCGATAGTTTGCTCATGCATTGAGACTTGTCGATTGTACATTACTGTTTGCCTCCTAATTAGGTTAGGCAGGTTGACGTCACCAAACTCAAGGTTGGAGGTTGGTTGGAATGACGAAGTGTCAAGGTTACGAAAGTAGGTGTCGGGAGAAGGGATTTGAGAACTAGACGTTCCTTCTTCGTTCACCTCATCATCGTCCTCATCCATAGGCTCAGATGATGATTCGTGACTGAAGGAGGAGGATGAATGAGGAATGTCGGAAGTGGATTTACGACCACGTTTGGACCCTTTGTCCTTACGTTGCTTTGTGCGACGTTGTGGTCCACCAAGTGGTTTCATAACCCGATTGACTAGGACATAGTCGACACTTTGAAGATGTGGGAAATGTTCCATAACCCACCTGAACAAACAAGTAAGTTGCATGCCGTATGGCATGAGCTCATCGGAGCGACGATGGATGTTGGCCATCCGTTTGACCATGTAGTATGCGAGGTTGAATGGTTCCTCGATACTGAGACAGTAGAGCATGAGGGCAAGACTTGCCGATACGTGATCACGGTTGCCCGCAAGGCTTAACACATTTTCACGTAGAAGAAGTTCCCAACTTCTAAGGTCGGGACGGAGTTCCCTGAGGTAGATTTTGTGTGGGTCGAGAAAGACAATGGAACCATCACATTTTTGGTACGTGTTGGTGACTCGAGGAATTTGGATTATTTGTTTGATTACTTCAATGTCGGGAATTTCAGTACTATAAGCACCTTCGATCTCAACATTGTGGTAAAGAGACTCTAGAGAATGGTCGTTAGTGAATGCACACTGACCATGAGAGGGAACACCGAGAATTTGACCAATGTCAGTAACAGACAGGGTGATATTTTGGTGTTGAATCCAAAAATCAAGAAAGACGTTTCCGTCAGAGTTAGTGTAGGTACGGACACGACTGTAAAACTCGAGAACGAAACGTGGACATATTTGATCGTTTATTGTTTATAAACAATCGAACCGAATAGAAGGAAAACACGCACTGACTCTGTCTGACATGACATAAAGTGCATCGACTACACGTCCTTCGTGTATGTATTGTGTTAGCACTTTGGCAAAATAAGCCTTTTGTTCATCAGAAATGTTTGGGTTTTCAAGTGTTTCAATGATGTAATG
This sequence comes from Artemisia tridentata subsp. tridentata, assembly GCA_021014915.2. NCBI lineage: Eukaryota > Viridiplantae > Streptophyta > Magnoliopsida > Asterales > Asteraceae > Artemisia > Artemisia tridentata. The sequence goes on from CP139507.1 coordinate 306,129,818, forward strand.
TCGGGTTAGTTGATAATCATTTCGAGGCATTGTTATCTACAAAAAAATATTTTTGTATATGTTAGTTCGTTGCATTTTAATGATTACACTTCTAGTGTGTGTGCCTAAATGCAAACAATGTGGAGGTGCGGCAATCTCGACTCTAAAACTATCCTAATGAGATTACCCAAACGCTCCTAACTTCACTTTTGCTCAATCAAATATGTCGAACAATACATATCAATTATGTACTTCGACCCATATTTGAGAGTTCATGTATGCATGCAAAAACATTTTTAATTTGCATTAACAATGCATGAAGAAGGTTTCATGATCCTTGACTTGTGAAGTTTTTCGAAAAATGATCGAATTGGGGTGTTTGGCAAATGCCTCAACATGGCGCCAACAAGCTTTAAGTTTGAAAAGCTTTAATGCAGAACGTTCCTAATCCAATTTTAATCATCCTAAACATGATTCCATTGCAAATAATCAATCATAATCCGAATTTAGTGATTAATTTCGGATTAGATTTTGCAACATAAATGGGGTTTTGGAAATCCTAGGTTTAGGGAATCATGTGAATGCTACATTGTCTAATCCTAGTCTTAATTTCACAAGGGTTTAATTAATTTTGAAAATCCCTAATTCGGATTTATACTCAAGAACAAACCCTAGACTCAAATTAAATGAAATTAAGAGTGATTTACTTACAATTAGTGATGTTGTGATTAGGATTTGTTGATTCCAATGCCTCAATCTTGATTTGCAAGAGTTTAGTTGAATTAAGGTGTTATGGTTCGGTTTTGTCAGCAAGTGAAAGTGTTTTTGGGTGTGTTAGGAAAGTCTGTGCAGAAGAAACGGAAATGGGCGCGTTTTTCAGATGCACGGCTCCACGATTCCATTAAACATTAATGGAGCCGTGGCTCTTTAATGGAGCCGTATATCTGATGGTCCAATTTTTCTTCCGTTTTGACTTTTGGCTGATTAATCTTACTTATTTAGTAAGACTTTTTGACACGAGGAAAAAGTTTATACCTAATAAACTTTTTGACGAAAGACGATTAAATGAGATGACCGAAAATGACCTTAGTGTTTCCAAGAGAATTGACTAAGTTGTCATTTGATGAGGATTTACTTCTAGTATTTCCCGTGAAATAAATAGAAGTTATGAGTTGTGTTTTGGAGGATGACTGTAATATTTCCCATGAAATATTTAATTAGTCGGAATACGAGACGCGAGGAATGACTTAATATTTCCCGTGAAACATTCAAGAAGTCATGTGACGAGTTGTGAGTGATGAAGCGAAAAGTGTACCGCTTTTAAGGGGTCATTTAAGCCCTAAATCGTATTTATTTGATCAAATATTGCCCTAAATCGTTTCTTTTGTCATTTTAGGTACTTTGGAGAAGAAATCTGGAAAAGGAGGCATTTTTGACGTTTTTGGAGCATAAAAGTGAAGAAAACGGCAAAGTCTCAAGAATCGGCTAAAAGTTACTCTTGACGGCGTCAAGATTTACTCTAGACGGCGTCATGCCTTGGCAAGAAAAGTGGATGTGAAATTTACTCATGACGGGCCAGTGAAAATAGCATGTGAATTCTGACGGCGTCACGCTTTAACTTGATCAAGGGCGTCACGGCTTAAATCATAAGGGGACGGCGTCACGTTCATGGTTCGACGGCGTCAAGCCTTGATAAGCCAGAATGGATTTTTGAAGAGCTAAAGAGGGACGACGTCAAGAAGGTCATCCGGGAACCCTAAAAGCGGCGAGGTGACGGCGTCACACTCCATAAGGTGACGCCGTCAGATCCAAAAATCTATATATAGTTTTCTAATTTTTTGTCATTAAGGGAGAGCTTAGTGTGTGGAATTTTGGGAGAAAACCCTAAGACGATTTTAGCTACTTTTTCAGGGCTTTTTGCCTTGAGATCTTCCATGTTTCATTGAAAGATAAGTTATCAATTAATCATTCAATATGTCTATGTGTTGTTTGATTCTATCTTATTCTTGTCTTTTGTTTAACATGTTAGGCTAAATTTATCTTGTGTTTGCTTAGATCTAATGAAACCTAGCTATTGATTATTGGTTGTTAGTGTGTTATTAGTTGTATTGGATGATTGTTTATCTATGTTAGGCTTAAGAAAACTGGCTAACTTCCTATTCGGTAACTTGCTTGAACGTCTTAAGAAACATGAACCAAATGCGTACTAAAGGTTTTTATTGTTGTATTTAATGCACAAGCGAATTCTAGTGATCCCATGTTAGGAGCTTCCTAGCCGGCTCGACATAGGAGTGAAGTAGGAGCTTGTAGAGTTGGGGAAGTAAGTACGCCACCCCACGAATGGTATTAAGGAATACACCCGTCATCCACGCGACTAATACACACTAATTAACCGGTAAAAGATAGTTAGGGAGTAAGGAAATCTAAGTAAACACATTTCTCTACACATAAGTTTCTCACCACATTTCATTTTTGTTATTTTATTTTATTTGCATCCGTAGTAATTTTGGGTTAGTTGACTAGCAACTAATTCCGCCCACTCCTTCAAACCCGAGATTTTACTTGCTTTCATAAAAACTATAAAAACATAAAAAGAATCTTCCTCAACCCTTAGACCTAATTAGAGTAGCCTTTCATACCTAACGAACACTATTCCCTGTGGAGAACGATCAATCCCCCGTACTTACCACTACACTATACTACATCGGTCAGGTACACTGCCTGGTGGGGTTGTAAGCCTCTTGAGATCCCTCGAGAGGTAAAACCTGTTGTAAGGTTACAAAACCACGCAATCAAGTTTTTGGCGCCGCAGCCCGGGGAGTAGTTATTGCTTAGGTTGAAATTTTATTTTTATTAGGTCTACTCACAAGATTCCTATCAAGTGAGATATTTTCTTTTTATTTTGTAGCTTTCTCGTAGTCTATCTTTTCTTTGTGATTTTGTTTGTAATTTGCTTCAAATGGACTTTTCACTTAGATTTCTAAGATTGCAAGATATGGTTGAGTGGCTAGAACACCAAGAAGTTCAAAATACCTCATTTAGAGACACTTATGAATCATATGAGCCTTCACCAAGGATAGATTCTTATGAACAACCTCCATGTTTAGGATCTTGTTTTAGTGAGGCTAATAGGAAAAGCGACCTAGTTTGCCAAGGAATTGTGGATAGAGCCGTATCAATAAATCATAAGTTGGATGAAGCACTAGGTTTGTTATTATCACTACCTAAGAAAACAATTGACGAGGATATAGGTGATCTTGACACGTGGAATAATGAGGTAAACACCATAAGCCCACAAAATACTCAACCATCATTTGAGGCACCCACACCGCCCGTGACTTACCCGGAAGAAGTAGAAGAGACTTTAGGAATCCCGATGGAGGTAGAACCCTTGGACCAAGCACAACTAGAGGATATAGGTTTGAACACTTTTAGTGATGACCTTACTCATAGTTCTAGGGAATTTCCTAGTGTTGATGAATTGGAACCTCAACCTTTACACAACTTTTCATCCTTAGATTTACATCTAGGAGAAAAAAGAGGAACCGACCCACCCATCAACCAATATTATCCGGGTAGTTTTAGGATGAAGGAAGCCATTCACTCACCCCCTTCACCTCACGTGGCATATTCACACCCTAAGGGTGTGTATCGCTACTTTCACCCGCACTTAATCCTAAGTGTAGGGAAAACCTCCCCTATTTTTGTTAAATAAGGGTAGAGTCAGGCTCGTGACTCGAACAAAAACAAGCGCTTATTGGGAGGCAACCCAAGCTTTATTTGCTTTGTGTGTTTATTTGTTTGTTTGTTTGTTTTTATTTGTTTCCGTATGTGTGTTTAATTTTTATTCTTATTGATTCATGTTCAAAACTAAAATTGTGAAAATGCTTTATTTTGTTTTTAACTTCGTCTTAACTACATATAAAGGTATTTTACAAAAGATAAGTGTAAGGGAAATCTAAATTGGTTTATTAGAACACAAATGAACATGAATCGTAATAATATTAAATTAACATACATATTCGTATTTGTTTGAGTCAAATGCTTGTATCGAGTCATAATGATTTTTTGCAGGATTTCCAGGAAGTAAGGTAAAGGTTTTTCTAGAAATTTTCCGAAAACTTAAAATGAGAATTTTTGTCAGGTCATTTCTGACGGCGTCAGGGTTCATAACCTGACGGCGTCAGATTTAATTTTCAGAAATTTTTTGAAAGTTTTGTTTTTAGAAAAGTTTTTATTAAAATCTCCAACTTATAATCTCCAGGAATCTGCAAAATTATCATTCCACAAGCATTATATCCTTATATATAGATTTTTTCCCGCCGATGTTATGCAGGTTTTCGTGTTTGTTTTCTCAGGTTTAACAGGTTATTTTGGACAAGGAGATGTTTTTGGATCAAGCTTGTGGCGATGCATTAGTCATGGAGCTTCTACATTACTTTGGAGGAAGATTTAACCGTGTAATTTCATTATCCACCGAGCGAATCAGGGGAGTATTTGATTTCATTCTTTTACTTTATGCTTTTACATCTTGTTATTTGAACATTGGGGACAATGTTCATCTTAAGTGTAAGGGGGGGTAAAAGTACGATACTTTAGAGAATACAATTACGCTTGATTTTTGTTTGTTTAATGGTAGATGTGTAATAAAACTGAGAGAAATACCTGTTAAGGCAATTTTAGTGCCAAATTTAAATTTTTTTACAACATATAGGAGTGAAACTTTGGTCTTAATGAGCGTCTCATGGATAGGAGTTATATGACTAGCACAAAACCGTACCACTAAAAAATTTTCCACCCCCAAATATGTGAGGTTCGCCCCTAGAATTGGTAGGAAAAGCATTTATGCTATGATGTGTGTACCGGTAGCACTTAGATTCTAGAACTTGCGTTAGGACCATTCCGAAGCCACAAGTGTGACTACATTCGTGTAGTTAGATTTACTACATGATAAGAGGCATTAGGATTAACCCATTGTTTTACACCTGTGTTTTTGTTATAATTACTTTGGCTACATTGGTCAAGTAATTCTCCCACACCCTTTGCGTTGTACTCATTTTTAGTACACGATACCCCTAGTACACCCCTCAGAGCCTATCTTTTCGTTTCGACCTTTAAGCATTTTACTTGAAGGAAGAATTTGTTTACACCCCACTTAAATGTACACCCAAATCGCCTTAGCCTACCTTGTATGCACTCATTTTTAGTGCATTATTGTTACAACATTTGTTTAAACCCAAGTTAATTATCTAGTTGATTACATGGTTGCTAAGTCGAGTCATATCCTTGTACATATTGTTTTGGGACGATTGGGACTCATGGGTAAAGTACTAGTGTAATGGAGTAATGGGGAAGAACATCATTTATTACCCCCATATGTGCTAAATGTTTAAAAAAAAAAAAAAAAAAAAAAGTACTCCAAGTGTTTTGATTATCTTAATTCGAGTCATTAGAATAGTTATTTGTAAAGTTATGTAAAAGTTCAAGTGTAAGGGGAATGCAATGCCCCTATGATGTATTATTTTGGATGGTAGGGCAAAAGTGTATGCAAAAAAAAAAAAAAAAAAAAAAAAAAAAAAAAAAAAAAAAAAAAAAAAAAAAAAAATCGAAAAAATAAAGAAAAATACAAAAAAATGAGAAAAATAAAAAAATAAAAAAACATACGGACTACCATCCCGTTTCATTTTATGTTTATTTTATGTTTTTGTTATTCTATTTTTAGCTTAAGATTGAGTCGAGTCTTGGCTTAGCAACATTGTATAGTACATGTAATTAATCAAGATCTTTAACTCGCCACCAGTAAAATATCCTTTATCCAACAAAACCGTGTTTTCCTTTTCCCTACACCTCACGTTATAACCCATGTAAAAGCCCTCTTTGATAGTTTATCTTAGGTGCTTACGCCTAGTGGAGGAGGTTTTCGATCCTTTCCCAAGCCTATGGTAATCTATTTGCTATGACAGGTAGTGAGAGATATTATCCGTTTTCATTTATGAGATTTATTTTGATGACACTTGAGAGATGTGAGTATCTAAACACTACTTGTGAGGTGCTAGTATGTAATCTCCGTGCTTATTATGATTGAAGTGGAACGAATATTTGTTGTAATTACTTTTATGTTAGCATTAAATGACCCCTAACTTGTATTTTGATTAGAATAAAAGCGCATTTGCTTGAGGACAAGCAAATCTCAAGTGTAAGGGTATTTGATGAAGCGAAAAGTGTACCGCTTTTAAGGGGTCATTTAAGCCCTAAATCGTTTCTTTTGTCATTTTAGGTACTTTTGAGGAGAAATCTGGAAAAGGAGGCATTTTGGACGTTTTTGGAGCATTAAAGTGAAGAAAACGGCAAAGTCTCAAAAATCGGCTAAAAGTTACTCTTGACGGCGTCAAGATTTACTCTAGACGGCGTCATGCCTTGGCAAGAAAAGTTGGACGTGAAATTTACTCATGACGGGCCAGTGAAAATAGCATGTGAATTCTGACGGCGTCACGCTTTAACTTGATCAAGGGCGTCACGGCTTAAATCATAAGGGGACGGCGTCACGTTCATGGTTCGACGGCGTCAAGCCTTGATAAGCCAGAATGGATTTTTGAAGAGCTAAAGAGGGACGACGTCAAGAAGGTCATCCGGGAACCCTAAAAGCGGCGAGGTGACGGCGTCACACTCCATAAGGTGACGCCGTCAGATCCAAAAATCTATATATAGTTTTCTAATTTTTTGTCATTAAGGGAGAGCTTAGTGTGTGGAATTTTGGGAGAAAACCCTAAGACGATTTTAGCTACTTTTTCAGGGCTTTTTGCCTTGAGATCTTCCATGTTTCATTGAAAGATAAGTTATCAATTAATCATTCAATATGTCTATGTGTTGTTTGATTCTATCTTATTCTTGTCTTTTGTTTAACATGTTAGGCTAAATTTATCTTGTGTTTGCTTAGATCTAATGAAACCTAGCTATTGATTATTGGTTGTTAGTGTGTTATTAGTTGTATTGGATGATTGTTTATCTATGTTAGGCTTAAGAAAACTGGCTAACTTCCTATTCGGTAACTTGCTTGAACGTCTTAAGAAACATGAACCAAATGCGTACTAAAGGTTTTTATGGTTGTATTTAATGCACAAGCGAATTCTAGTGATCCCATGTTAGGAGCTTCCTAGCCGGCTCGACATAGGAGTGAAGTAGGAGCTTGTAGAGTTGGGGAAGTAAGTACGCCACCCCACGAATGGTATTAAGGAATACACCCGTCATCCACGCGACTAATACACACTAATTAACCGGTAAAAGATAGTTAGGGAGTAAGGAAATCTAAGTAAACACATTTCTCTACACATAAGTTTCTCACCACATTTCATTTTTGTTATTTTATTTTATTTGCATCCGTAGTAATTTTGGGTTAGTTGACTAGCAACTAATTCCGCCCACTCCTTCAAACCCGAGATTTTACTTGCTTTCATAAAAACTATAAAAACATAAAAAGAATCTTCCTCAACCCTTAGACCTAATTAGAGTAGCCTTTCATACCTAACGAACACTATTCCCTGTGGAGAACGATCAATCCCCCGTACTTACCACTACACTATACTACATCGGTCAGGTACACTGCCTGGTGGGGTTGTAAGCCTCTTGAGATCCCTCGAGAGGTAAAACCTGTTGTAAGGTTACAAAACCACGCAATCAGTGAGGGAATGACTTAGAACTTCTAGAGGAATTTCTAAAAGTCATGAGATGAGTTAGATAGATGACTTAAGAAGTCATGGGTGATTCATGGAGAATGACTTCAATATTTCCCGTGAAATATTTGAGGAGTCATAGAGGGAATGAAACGTACATAAGATATGACGCGAGAGATGACTTTAATATTTCCATTGAAATATCGAAATAGTCATAAGCGGGATGAGAGGAATGACTTAAGAGTCATGAGGCGATGTGAGTGAAATGACAAATGAGTCATAAAAAAAGACGTGAGAAATGACGTTAATATTTCAAGTGAATTATTAAGAGGTCATGAGGAGAGAGGTGGATGATGACTTTAATAATTCGAAAGAATTATCTAAATAGTCATGAGTGGGGTGACGAGAACGTATTGGTTGGTGAATTGACAATGTTGTCATTCAAGAGACGGAGGAGATGACGTACTTCGATGAGCTTCGTTCAAGAGTAAACTACAGGGTTCCCGGTCAAGTCTAATGGAATCTTGCCTGCTACTCTTCATAGGGGGTTGCCTCATCTATAGTGTTTGTTGTCATGCCTTTCCGGCGCTTACGTACTCGGCTTCGGTCGTGGAGATAATAAGAGTAGTTTGTTTCTTGGGGAACCAAGATGTTTGTAAATCAACCTGTGCCTGAGGTGTTGCTCTTAAAACTAGAGGATAAGACTACCTTTGTTGAATGTTGAGCATATAGGACACGACTTGACTTTTGCGTCACCAGACTTGTTTGATAATACATCATACTCCTTTTGTTAGACTCCGAAATTTATTTACACTCATGTTTTCCTAGCAAAACAAAAGTTCAAACATCTGGTCCCCAATATCTCATGGGTCCAAAGTTGTTAGAGTCAAACATCCTACGCATTTGTTGCGTTAGTTTAGGATGTGAGAATGGAGGACACATTTCCCATGGTAAGTAACCTTTTGGTGGACGATCATTCCAAGTTATGGGAAAGTTACTTGGATGATTTTGTCTTCTAAAGTTACCTCTCGGTAGAGGACTTCTAGACCGAGGTTTAGGAGAGTTCACCTTTCTAGGCGGAGGAGTAGTCGACCTTGTGTCACGCTTTACAAATCCATTTTCGGGAGATGACAATGGTTTGTAAGAGCTTTTGACCTCCCATTTACTTGGAGTAGACACACTAGAACTATTTTTAACTATGTGACTCGGTTTAGGACTTAGGCTACTTTTTAACACTACTAGAAAAAAGGCCTTTAATGACGCGCATTGCGTGTCATAAAAGGGGTCAGATGACGCGCCTTTTGGCGTCATTGATCGACCCGTCATAAAGCAATATGACACGCCTTTGGAGCGTCATGAATTTATGACACGCGTTTATGACTCCCTTTTACGACAAACATTCTATGACCCTCTTTTACGACAGCTCCTTTTACGGCAAACATGACCCCTGTTTTGCGTGTCAAATTCAAAATTTAAAAAAAAAATATATTTTTTATAAAATTATTAATATTCCAGACATTAAATAACAGTAATGTCATAACAAAAAAAAAACACAAATAGCAAAAAAAAAACGCATTTCATATATATCAAAACAATGCGTTTCATACAACTACAATTCTAAAATTGTCATAAACCGCTAAATCATCCAAATCTAAAATTAACCGTAATTAAAACCGCTAAATTACATAGTTATCAATCCCGGAAAATGAAGTTTGCCACATAATTTGCCCATTCTTCATGAATTTCATCCAAATCATCATCCATGTTGCAAAGCTTAGTTGGGATGGTGGACTCCCTCTTGTAAACCATCTATGATATTCATATACAGCAACAAACATAAACTATAACCTACATGGAACAAAAAGCCCATGATATACATTTACTCCAACAAGGCAACGAAATATAAACAAATTACAAAAAGCCCATGATATACATGGAACAAAAACTCAGAACAGAACAGAACAGAACAAAACTAGTTCCTACTAATGCGGCATGCTAAAAAATATTCATACCCAACACAAAACACACAGTTCATGTAAACAAAAAAAAAACAAGGCCCCTTTGGACATAGCTGCTTCATCTTAACTAATGAAATACCACTTCAAATATATAACTAAAAAAACATACTAATCATCACTAGAGATCAAAGATCTATATCTAATATCATAACATCACATAACACAGTATATTAACCTTCCTATTCACTAATAGCAAGGTAATTATAGCACTAAAACAACATTAATTAATACCTCATTGATAGCAAGCATCTGACCATTGCTCTTCTTAACCTTCTTCAACTTCCTCAAAAAATACCTATTTAAAAAACAATATTAAGCAATCTAAACTATCTGATCTAAAAAAACATACTATAAAAGAAAAACATGTATGCAAGTACCAGAACTTGCTCTTAGCACGGACTTCATTAGTAGCCCAAAGCTTCATCCTGTAAATCTTGGGATGCTCATCTGTCTCTGTTGGTAGAGCTCTTCCCACCACCTGAAACTGATGAAACTGTACCCACACAACAAACAACAACAGTTACATCTCATTTCATATAAACCTTAACATTAAGACATAAAATTATTTAATGATGTGATCGTTGTTACCTTGAAGCTCATTTTTGTCTTCTGGTCTTCGACGGCGGTTTTTGTGTGTGGTGTGGTTGAGAGACTAACGAAATAATTCCTGGACATAATTTGTGAGGGAGTCAAAGCCGATGAACAGGAACTGGACATAATTCCTGATTCTTTATACGCCATTGAAGCTGTGTCAGTACTGTCAGAAAGCAGCGATTTTTCAAAGTCAGAAAACAACTTGTCATTTTTAAACAAATTATTTTGAAGACCATAGATGTAAATGTGTTACTGAACCACATTGCTATAACGTCTTTAATTTCTTACAGATGCAACAATTAGTGAGTGATTAACATTCCAGAACATAGCTACATTAACATCACGACAAACAGATATATGTACACACAATTTTTCTCGAGTAGTACCTCTTCCCTCTTTCTCAAATCAGCTTCCCTAGCTTGCAACTCTCTCTTTCTTCTTCAAATCCTTCAAAAACGTAATAGAAAGCAAAAGTGGTTAGTATACTATATATATACTCCGTAAGTCATCAATGAAGTTATCAACGATGTGTAAGCGGTTCATTTTTCTTTACTCGTACCATATCAAAATTTCAGTTATCACCTGTTAACATAAACTATTCATATTCCACAAGTAACAATAAACCGCTTACACATCAAGTCAATTCCCATTACAGGTCACTCAACTGCCTAGCTCCTTTTAAAGTTTTAGATTGAAATAAGTAAGATTCAACAGGTGGGACCATAGTAATTAATACCTCTATGATTTAGAGTTTACATCTAATTCATAATTCAAGCACAACTGACCGACATTTACGCATACTATTATTACGGTCCGCAAGTAATTCATGATCCTAGCACAAATGCCCCGACACTTACACATACTATGCCAAACAATTATGAGCCTCCACAAACAAAATACCGAGATTGGCACCTCCTATCAAACGACCGATATCTAGGCAAACTTTTACACATTAACTTATAATTTTCCTCAAACAAAATATCGAGACCGGCATCACCGCTAATCACGAGACCAAACAATATCTAACTAACTACATTGCTTCCGATCCTAATTTTATTACTCATTTAGACATATTATAATTTTCGTCAAACAAATATCGCATCTCCACTAATCACGAAAACAAACAACTCCAAACTAACTATCCTAACAGCCAAACACAAAATACCATACCTAACTAAATCTCATAAATCAGCTCCATAACAACATGTAATCGATATCGAAGATAAACAAAAAGCAGATCTAGAAACTAAGTCAACGAAATCGAAACCCTAAGTCAAACCTAAACACTATATCATCAACAATCGAATCAAACATAGAGTAACTAAGTTTAATTAAAAAGCTTACAGCGAAAGGATTGACTTCTTCACCGTCGTCAAAAGGATTAGGATCGTATCGACCAGCCATTAGCAAGCACTTAGTTTATCTGAAATTATTATTATACAGAGATTATTAATAACTTAATTGAAATTAATGACTTAATTGATAAGCAAATAAATATAGAGGGAGTACCTTACCTGTGTGTATTGAGTGTGTGAAAGAGTGTATCTTCAAGAAAGAGAGAAGAGGCGAGGGGTTGTGATGGTGAGAGGTTGATGGTGTTTAATGACGGCTGTGATGAGGTCGCCGGAGATGGTGGAGATGCCGGAGAAAAATGGCCGGAAAAATGTGGTGAAGGTGGGCGGCTGGATTGGGAGAGAAGATAACCCTAGTAAACTTATAATTGGGTTTTTTTTTTTTTTTGGATTTTGAAAGGACTTTGGTTTTTTTGGGGTTTTTGTCAAGCGGGAAAAGCTTTTTTCAATAGCGGGAAAGAAAAAGAATAAGACTACACTTAGGGATGACACGGAAAGAAAGTGTATCGCGTGTTCCAGTACATTTTTTTATGACTCTAATAATTGCGTGTCATAAGTTCTTTAAATTGTACAAGTTATGACAGTTTTTTTATGACACACAACGCTTTTGCTTGTCAATAAAATGCGTGTGTCATAATTTCGGCGTCATTAAAGGCCTTTTTTCTAGTAGTGTAAAATTGACCCAGTTTCGTCTTCAGCACCAGACGGTACCACGGTACCACTAAATTTAGTGGTGCCATCTGTACCTTTAGTGGTGCCGTCCCCTTCAGACTTAGACGTTTCAGGCATAACAAATTTAACTTGTTTGGTACCACTTGTAGAAGCCTGATTTGGGTCAAAACCTAAACCCGCACGGTCATGTTCACTATATCTAATGTTTTCAAGTATATCATTAAGTGTTTTAGTTCCTTCATCAAACTTAATGATTCTTAAAGCATTTTCTTTAAGTTTTTCATTTTCTACTTGAAGACTTATACATGACCCGCATCCTAAGTCTACTTCCTTGTTTTTCTCAAGTCTTTTGACTTGATCTTTTAGTTCTAGGACTCGTAGTTCTAGTTCTTGTAGTTTTAATTTAAGTTTTGTGTTTCTACCTAAGATCTTAGTACTAACTACACATAGTTTGTTGTATTCGTCATGCAATTCACTATCATCTATTGACGAATTATTATCACTATAATAAGAAGAGTCGGAATGTACCTCGTTAGAAGCCTGAGCCATTAGGCACTTTTCATCGTTAGGCTTCTTCTCTTCTTCTTCACCGCTATCACTCCAAGAACCTCCTACAAAGGCTCTTTGGTTGTTGGATTTTGGTGACTTAGGACATTCACCTAAGAAGTGATTAGGATCTCCGCATCTATAGCATTTCCTATCACTTGTCCCTTTTCTTTCATCATGATTTCTTTGGGATGACCTCTTCTCATCGCGAGGTTGTCTAGGAAATCTACCTTTCCTCCTAAAGAACTTTCTAAAGTTCCTAATGGCTAGTGCGTACTCTTCATCTTCACTACCGGAACTTGAACATTCCTCATCACTGGACTCCTTCTTGACTTTTAATGCTAGAGATCTAACTCTCTCACTTTTGCCTTTGACAATGTCGGAGTCCTTCTTGATGATCATCTTGTGAACTTTCAAATTTCCTATAAGTTCATCGAGTGACAATGCCGCCAAGTCCTTTGACTCTTCTATGGCGGTGACCTTTGCTCTCCATTTAGGATGTAGAGCTCTAAGAAACTTCCTGACATAGTTCTTACTAGAATAACCTTCATCAAGAGCTTTAAGACTAGTGATAATAGTATTAAATCTAGCAAAAGCATTATCTATTGACTCATCCTCCGAAATAGAGAATTGTTCATATTGTTGAACAAGAAGATCTATCTTGTTCTCTTTGACTTGGTTATTACCTTGGTGAGTGACAAACAAAGTTTTCCAAATATCTTTTTCCGTATTACACATGAAAATTCTTTTGAATTCCTTTTTAGGCAAAGCATTATAAATCATCATTTTAGCCTCATTATTTTTGGCTAATTTCCTTTTAAGTTCATCACTTTGTTTATTATAAGAAACTATTTCATCCTTTTTAGTTTCCGGATTCATTTGAATAGGTTGAAAGTCACCCTCGGTAATAATATGCCAAAGATCAATGTCTTTTGATTTCACATACGTTTCGAATCTTGTTTTCCAATATATAAAACAATCGGTTTTGAAAAGTGGTGGTCTTTGCATAGATTGCCTTTCTAGATATTTGTCGGAATCCATTGATCGATTCAAGCTTTAAAATACAATATACTTTAAAAACTTGACTAACCTGGCTTTGATACCAATTGTGGGAAACTAGAAGGGGGGTTGAATAGTTTACCGGTTTAAAATTCTTTTAAAAAATCTTGTTTTAAAAGTTGGTTATTGGAAACTTTGATTCGAACTCTATATGTAATCAATCAACACCAATATGAACTACACACTAAACTAACAAATATAAAGTAATGAAAGTAAAGAGTAGAGTTGGAAAGATCAAACAGAGACAAAGGATTTATAGTGGTTCGGCTACGAAGATCTTCTTCGCCCTACTCCACTCTCCGAGTACCATACTCGAGAGTTTCAAACACTATATCAACAACCTCCCTTCAGGCGGAGAAAACCGTACACGTCGCTTATCCTATTACCGACACTAAGCTAGATGTCGAGTGCTAATCTTAGCTAGCACCAATCTACCAAGGTCCACGTGACCAAACACTCAAGCCCAATGGCTTCAAGAGATCACCAAGATCTCGACACGATCACAAAGATCAACTCTCACTTCACTCTACTTAATCTAACTACTCTAGATCCTTTGACTACTCACACACAAGCCCAATGGCTTCAAGAGATCTTCACTATCTCTTAAGATCACTATGATCTTCACTCACACTCTCACAAAAGAAGGATAATCTTGATGTATGCTAAGATACAACAAGGATGTAACAAGTGTTACAAAACCTAAGCACTACAACTCTTGTCTTCTTGAAGATCTTGAGTTCTTCTCTTGCTAATGAAGAGGGATGACAACACCTTGTATCTACTTGGATACTTGTGTTCTTCTCTTGCTAATGAAGAGGAATGATAACACCTTGTATCAACTTGGATACTTGTGTTCTTCTCTTGCAAGTGAAGAGGAATGAAGAGGATCACTTGAAGGATGATTGGATCACTCTTGAACAAAAGAAAAACTAACCTAAATGATCTAAGAAAGAAAGTGTGAAGAGAGTATTCAACTCAGAAAGTTTTGTGTGTGTAAGGATGCCTAAAAACTGTGAAAGGGGTGGGTATTTATAGGCAAAGAAAATCTGAACGTTACAGAAAATTTTGTACGGACGGCTCCGTTAAATACCCACGCTCCGTTAAATTTAACGGTACCGTGGAGCCGTCCTAGACTAGGACGCTCCAAATTTTGTCTTTTCTAATGAAAACTTATTTGGGGAAGGTTGGAGCTGATTTTGGGGGGAAAAATAGCTGTTGTGATTTTCAAACTTATTTTTCCATTAAAACATTTCTTAATATTTCAAAAATAATTTGTCATGTGTATTTTTGAAAAAATGTTTTGTCCCATTTAAAATGTGAATTCTCAAAACATAAATTCACTTCTTTGATCACTAGTTCAAGTTGTAACTTTGTTCTAGAGTGATTTGCGTAGAAACGGGATCTTCCGATTAAAGACTTGTTTACGTTAATTTTAACGTATCGTGATTTCACATTTTGTCATCCTCAAAACGTGAAGTAATCGAAAGATATAAATAACGTATTTAGAACATTATTTGCATCAACATAGTTGCTGCTAGTTGTTGTGCAAATGTACTTTGGATGAAAAGTCAACTCAGTGACTATGACATCCATTATAAGATGGTTCCAATCTTCTGTGACAACACAAGTGCAATTGCTATCTTCAACAACCCTGTTCTCCATCAAAGAACCAAACATATTGATATAAGATATCACTTCATCAGGGACCATGTCATGAAAGGAGATATTGAATTATACTTCATCCTTACTGAATATCAGTTGGCTGGTATATTCACTAAGCCCTTGGATGAACCTACTTTCACAAGACTAAAAGCTGAATTGGGCATGTTGGATATTGACAGTAGTCATCTGAATAAAATATCCAACTAAGCGTAAATAAAATCCTCCATAATGAACAATCTATGGTCCCTAAACAAAACATACCTCAGTGAGTTAATCATATAAACATCACTCACTGAATAACCTTCCCTGAACAACCTCTCACTGAATGAAAATTCATTCAGGGGACTCATGACACTGACAACAGACACATTTAATGTAAAACTAAATGCTCTAAGTATTTAGTTACTAAATGTCCCATGTTGGAAATTAGACACATTAAATAAAGAATATTTATCCTCCCTGCCTAACTGGCTCCCATGTCTTGGGCCCCCACATCACTCATCAACAACCCACTTGGCATTAAATGCCCTCACTCACAATGAATATCCTTTGATATTTTATGTGGTGACATCACACCTGCAAAAGTGTCTTTTGCAGTACTGCACACTGTTCACCTTGACAATCACGAAAAACCTGGGAAATTGGAGTGGTGGCATTAAATGCGGATCTCAAACGTTTTCTTTCAAAACCGTTTCCAAAACTTAAAAATAATGCTTTGATATCCACATTTCAAAAACCATCCATCACTCTATAAATACCCTTTACAAAGAAAAACACACACACGCTTTTAAAGATAATCAAACTCTTGCAAAATTCTCTCTCAAAACTTTAGAACTTATGTGTATCCTTTATAAAAAACAGACATTCTCTTTCAAAAATGGCAACCTCAAAGGCTATCACCTACGCACCAAATGTGGAATTCCAACTTGAACGTTGATTTAACCCAAAAAAATGTAGTGGGAAACTTTGCCTATCCTGAAAATTTTCCAGCCTATAAGGATGTGGTTATGTTTCTTAAAAACTCTTTTCTCTCCACGGCATTCACCAAATCACCACTTGTCATCTACCATGACTATTTGAGAGAGTTCTAGTCTACAGCAGTGGTTGACAACCCTGAGGTCACCAAAGACACCATTATCAAGTTTACAGTGAAGAATGGGAAGAAAATCTTGACCCTTAACTATAAAACTTTTATCAAAGCCACTGGGATTGACTTCACTAAAAAATTTGCCCCGAACTTTTATGAAAGCCAAATTGCTTTTACCAGGGCCACATGACAAACTTCACCCTGAAGTGGCCCAAGGGAGATTATTGGCCAAGACCCCAATCATCAAAACATGGTTCCCCGCTGTTTGGAGGATACTTATGACTTTTGTCATTCAAGTCCTGGGTGGGAACAAGTCCTCAACGGAGCAGTTGAACACTACTCAACAAATGATAGTGTTCAGTCTCCTTGAGGGTAAAAAGATTGATATTGGAGAACTTATCTTCAAAGACCTCATAGTCAAGCTCACAGGCAAAACCAGGCAGAGACACATGTCTTATCCCAAGTTTATCTCCTATGTGCTTTATGACTTACTGGGATCTGAGTATGCTAAGGAAAATACACAGGGATCCCCCCAGATGTCCTACATAGAACAAACTACTCAAAGGACCCCACTTCGGTCACACAAATCACCCTAACCACATATATGTTGACGGTTATTCAAGGTGCTGATGTTGTTTCACCAATGCCTTCTCTTTCCAAGAAGGAGAAAAAGAAAAAGAAACAGGGGTCCAGGAAGGTGCTTCAACCCAAACCATTCGCCACTGAGACCTCTGGTTCAAAGCCTGAGAAAAGGAGGTGATAAAGATTTATTTGGTACCTTTTTAAGGGTCATTTAAGCCCAGAATCTTATTAATATAATCAAATATTGCATCAAATAGTTTCTTTTTGCATTATAGGTACTTGGGACGGAAAATCTGGAAATCAGCACTTTTAGGGCGTATTTGGATGACAAAGTGAAGAAAACGACGAAGCCGCAGAATTCTGTCAGATATGGGAGTCTGACGGAATCACACGCTACAACGTGACGCCGTCACTTGTTGCTAAAGATGGATTTTTGGCTCAAGATTAATAAGAGACGCCTCAGATGAATTCTGATGACCTACAACCTCACGGCGTCAGGTTATAATTGAAGATGAGCGTCATGTGTTAAGCTAACAAGAGACGACCCAGACACTTACTAAAGGACGGCGTGAGACATAATGTTACGGCGTCAGAAGATACAAGGTGACGCCATCATAACGGCGACTTGCACAAGACGAAACCCTAATCACGGCGAGCTGACGGCGTCACAACCTATAAGGTGACGCCGTCAGAGTGGTAAATCTATATATACTTTCGTATGGTTTTCATAATTCGTGTAACATCTTGGAGTAGGGTTTTCTAGACGATTTTCTAAGCTTTTATAAGGGTTCTAGAGCCCCCAAAACACATGTTTTATTGAAGATAAGTTATTCGTTTAATCATTCAATATGTCTATGTGTTGTTTGATTATTTGTTTATCTTCTCTTCTCTTTAACATGCTAGCTTAGATTTATTTGTGTTTGGTTAGATCTAATGAAACCTAGTTGCTGATAATTGATTTGTCGTCTCTTGTTTAATTGATTGCCTCATGTTAGGCTAAGAAAACTGGCTAGTTTCTTATATGTGTTAGCTTGAACGTCTTAGAAAACGCAAACGTAGAGTGCACTATTGGTTTTTCTCGTTGTATTTATTGCATGAATTGCGGCTTGTAGATGATAGAAAACTTAATAGACTTTAAGGGTTTTAGGGGAGACTAAGATTAATAAAGTTGGGGACTTCAGCACCTCCCACGATCAATATTAAGGAATACAACGCTTCAATTAAAACAAGGATGTGACAATTCGACAAATCAGTAGGAGATAACTATGGAGTAATTTCATCTAAGTGAACACGCTTTTACCTATCATAAGAAGTCAACAATTTACTTTTTCTCGCATATTAGATTAATTTTAGTTTTATAATTAATTTTGGGTTAGTTGACTAGGAACTAATTCCGCCCACTCTTTCAAAACCCGAGATTTTAATTGCTTTCATAAATTATAAAAACACAAAAAGAATCATCCCTCACCTCTAGACCTATCTCGTCATACATCTTGACCTAACAACACTATTCCCCTAGAGAACGAACTTTCCTCCGAGTCTTACCTATACTACACTACAGAGATTAGGTACACTGCCTAGAGGAATGTAAAACTTCCTTGTGAGGGTTTTCAAATCTCGCATCAAGTTTTTGGCGCCGTTGCCGATGAGGCGAAAAGTGTACCGCTTTTAAGGGGTCATTTAAGCCCGAAATCGTATTTATTTGATCAAATATTGCCCTAAATCGTTCCTTTTGTCATTTTAGGTACTTTTGAGGAGAAATCTGGAAAAGGAGGCATTTTGGACGTTTTTGGAGCATAAAAGTGAAGAAAACGGCAAAGTCTCAAAATTGTGCTGAAAGTCACCTTTGACGGCGTCAACATTAACTCCAGACGGCGTCATGCCTTGGCAAGAAAAGTTGGATGTGAAATTTACTCATGACGGGCCAGTGAGTTTGCATGAGAATTCTGACGGCGTCACGCTTTAACTAAATCAAGGGCGTCACGGCTTAAATCATAAGGGGACGGCGTCACGTTATAGGTCCGACGGCGTCAAGCCTTGATAAGCCAGAATGGATTTTTGAAGAGCTAAAGAGGGACGGCGTCAAGATGGTCATCCGGGAACCCTAAAAGCGGCGAGGTGACGGCGTCACAATGCATAAGGTGACGCCGTCAGATGTCAAAGTCTATATATAGTTTTCTAATTTTTTGTCATGAAGAGAGAGCTTAGTGTGTGGAATTTTGGGATAAAACCCTAAGACGATTTTAGCTACTTTTTCAGGGCTTTTTGCCCTGAGATCTTCCATGTTTCATTGAAAGATAAGTTATCAATTAATCATTCAATATGTCTATGTGTTGTTTGATTCTATCTTATGCTTGTCTTTTGTTTAACATGTTAGGCTAATTTTATCTTGTGTTTGCTTAGATCTAATGAAACCTAGCTATTGATTATTGGTTGTTAGTGTGTTGTTAGTTGTATTGGATGATTGTTTATCTATGTTAGGCTTAAGAAAACTGGCTAACTTCCTATTCGGTAACTTGCTTGAACGTCTTAAGAAACATGAACCAAACGCGTACTAAAGGTTTTTATGGTTGTATTTAATGCACAAGCGAATTCTAGTGATCCCATGTTAGGAGCTTCCTAGCCGGCTCGACATAGGAGTGAAGTAGGAGCTTGTAGAGTTTGGGGAAGTAAGTACGCCACCCCACGAATGGTATTAAGGAATACACCCGTCATCCACGCGACTAATACACACTAATTAACCGGTAAAAGATAGTTAGGGAGTAAGGAAATCTAAGTAAACACATTTCTCTACACATAAGTTTCTCACCACTTTTCATTTTTGTTATTTTATTTTATTTGCATTTGTAGTAATTTGGGTTAGTTGACTAGCAACTAATTCCGCCCACTCCTTCAAAACCCGAGATTTTACTTGCTTTTATAAAAATTATAAAAACATAAAAAGAATCTTCCTCAACCCTTAGACCTAATTAGAGTAGCCTTTCACACCTAACGAACACTATTCCCTGTGGAGAACGATCAATCCCCCGTACTTACCACTACACTATACTACATCGGTCAGGTACACTGCCTGGTGGGGTTGTAAGCCTCTTGAGATCCCTCGAGAGGTAAAACCTGTTGTAAGGTTGCAAAACCCACGCATCAAGTTTTTGGCGCCGCTGCCGGGGAATAGTTATTGTTTAGGTTGAATTTTTATTTCTATTAGGTCTACTCACTAGATTCCTTTCTAGTGAGATTTTTATTTTCTTTTTCTAGGTTTTCTTTAGTCTATCTATTTTCTTCGTGTCTTTGTTCGTAACCATTACCGTCCGACATCATGGAAGATGGTAATATCCTTAACCCACACAACCCACCACCACAACAACCACCACCACCTCCTAGAGCCCGTACTTTAGGAGAGTATTCCCGTCCTAGCCACCACGGCTATCGAAACACCATTGAGCTCACTCAAGGAGCCAATATCACACCCTTGCGATCCGACACCATCCGGTTGGTGCAAAGCGGATGCGCATTCCATGGACTTCGTTCTGAAGATCCTAATCAACATCTCAAGGACTTTCTTAAAATCGTTGATTCTATAGACCTTGATGTTGCCACTCGAGAGACGACCCGATTGCGTCTCTTCCAATTCTCTTTGCGGGACCAAGCTAGTCAGTGGCTAGAACGTCAACCCGCAGGATCCATCACCTCTTGGGATGATCTCACCACTCGTTTCCTTGCTCAGTTTTTCCCACCGGGAAGAACTACCAAGCTAAGGAATGATATCTTGATGTTCCAACAACGTCAAGGCGAAACTCTCTACGAGGCATGGACTCGATTCAAGGACTTACTCCAAAAAGTCCCTCACCATGGCATAGAACTTTGGCTCCAAGTCCAAATCTTCTATGACCATATCAATCTTTCCACGAGGCAAACCATTGACCAATCGGCCGGTGGCAAGCTACGTGATCTAAGTGCGGAACAATCATGGGCTCTCCTAGAGGATCTTGCTCTTTATGACAACGAAAGTTGGAGTGATCCCCGTGATTTGAATAAAACGGTCAAGGCAATATCTTTGCCTTTGAACAATTCAAGCACTTCCGACCGTAGGATCGTAGAACTTGAAGACCAAGTCAAGTTTCTCATGAAATCCTACGAGGCTCCTAAACCTTCAAGCCAAGTGAACAAAATCACTTCTTCATGTGAATTATGTAGTGGTCCCCACGACACTCGTGATTGCATGGAACTCCCCGAACAAGCTTTTGTGGACTACGCATCCTCGCGTACCGACGGAGCGGGAGACAAGTGGTACACTTTCAAGCCCGAGCCAAACCATTATGGTGATTCATACAACCCCTCATGGAAAAATCACCCGAACCTTAGGTGGAAACAAAACCAAAACTCACAACAAATCAATTCTTCCAACCCACCTAATCGTTTCCAATCAAGCGGTTCCAACTCGAACCGTACTTTCAACAACAATCCTTCCGGCAATGGTAGTACCAATAACTTTGAAGGATTGATGTCTCAATTTATGGCATCTCAAGAAGCTCGTTTAGCCAAGTTTGAAGCCGATTTCAAACAGAAACAAAGCGAGATGACCGACAAGATTGACACCTTGTTGAAAGCCCTCAATGACCGAGAAATGGGAGCACTCCCTAGCAACACGGTCAAGAACCCGAAACTAAACGTCAACGCTATTTCATCGGTTTCGTCCCCTAGTTCTTGTCCACAATATTATTCGGTCAATTCCATGAGCACGTGTTTCAAACAAACCCAAATCATTCCAAGTGACCAAGAAGTTATGACATCCAAATTGGTCAACAACATAGTTGAAACGCCTCCCACTCAAAACCTTGACGATGAATTCAAGGAGCTCCACCTTGAAAGTCCGGTTGTTGATGAGAAGAAGCTCAAGTTAGGCGAAAAAGGGACCGCCTTTGTTCAAAACAAGCTACCTAAGAAGTTAGATGATCCGGGCTTATTTGTTCTACCTTGCAAGATCGGTAATTCGGAGGCTTATGATACATTAGCCGATCTTGGATCAAGCCTTAACCTACTTCCGTTACCTCTCTACACCTCTCTAAAACTTGGAAAACTTGAAGAAACCGAGGTGATAATAGGCTTAGCGGATGGAAGTGTTGCTTACCCGGTTGGAGTAGTTAAGGACGTGTTAGTGCACATTGGAAAACTAACCATTTTAGCCGATTTCCACGTCCTTGATATGGTTAGCGACCCTACATGCCCCTTGTTGATAGGTAGAGGATTTTTAGCGACCGCTAGTGCTATGATTGATTGTAAGGAATCCAAGATAGCGGTAGGAGAAGGGGATACTTGGTCAGTCTATGATGTTAAGAAACATGCCTATGATACTAGTGAGGAACCGACACCCCATTGGTTAGAATTAAATAGGAGACCATCTAGATATGGACCTTGGATCGATAGAGACTTCATAGGACCCCAACGCCCATTTTACCTAGAAGAGGACTTTGTTAACCGAACGCGTTCGGTAGAGCAACTCTTGGCTAGGGACACCGAATTGGATCCATTTGAAGACCCTCTAGTTTTTAGAAGGATGATTGATTTCCTAGGAGTTTTGCCAATTAACCTAGGAATGAATAAGTGGATTTGTGAGGAAGATGATTATAAGTGGAATTGGGATAAACCACCCAATGATGGAGATGGGTCATGGCATATCAAGATGACATTGTATGACCCGGATGGAGAGAAGTTTGAAAAGACATATCGTACTGAGCGGACCAATAGGAAACTTCAATCCAAGCTTAACCCTAAAGACGTCCTTGATGACGAGCTTACTTACATAGGGTAGCGTGACTTTGAGTCTAGCTACAAGACTCGTTAATAAAGAAAGGCGCTTCTTGGGAGGCAACCCAAGCTTTATTTGTTTTATTTGCTTTGTGTGTTTATTTGTTTGTTTGTTTGTTTTATTTGTTCCGTATGTATGTTTAATTTTTATCATTATTGATTCATGTTCAAAAGTAATTTGTGAAAATGCTTTATGTTGTTTTTAACCTCGTCTTAACTACATATAAAGGTATTTTGCAAAAGATAAGTGTAAGGGAAATCTAAATCGGTTTATTAGAACACAAATTAACATGAATCGTAATAATATTGAATTAACATACATATTAGTATTTGTTTGAGTCAAATGCTTGTATCGAGTCATAATGATATTTTGCAGGATTTCCAGGAAGTAAGGTAAAGGTTTTTCCAGAAATTTTCCGGAAACTTAAAATGAGAATTTTTGTCAGGTCATTTCTGACGGCGTCAGGGGTTATAACCTGACGGCGTCAGATTTAATTTTCAGAAATTTTTGAAATTTTTGTTTTTAAAAAGTTTTTATTAAAATCTCCAACTTATAATCTCCAGGAATCTGCAAAATTATCATTCCACAAGCATTATATCCTTATATATAGATTTTATCCCGCCGATGTTATGCAGGTTTTCGTGTTTGTTTTCTCAGGTTCAACAGGTTATTTTGGACAAGGAAATGTTTTGAATCAAGCTTATGGCGATGCATTAGTAATGGAGCTTCAACATTCTCTTTGGAGGAAGATTTAACCGTGTAATTTCATTATCCAACGAGCGAATCAGGGGAGTATTTGATTTCATTCTTTTACTTTATGCTTTTACATTTGTCATTTGAACATTGGGGACAATGTTCATCTTAAGTGTAAGGGGAGGGTAAAAGTACGATTTTAAGAGAATACAATTGCGCTTGATTTTTGTTTGTTTGATGGTAGATGTGTAATAAAACTGAGAGAAATACTTGTTAAGGTAATTTTAGTGCCAAATTTAAAATTTTTTACAACATATAGGAGTGAAACTTTGATCCTAATAAGCGTCTCATGGATAGGAGTTATATGACTAGCACAAAAAACCGTACCACTAAAAAATTTTTCCACCCACAAATATGTGAGGTTCGCCCCTAGAATTGGTAGGAAAAGCATTTATGCTATGATGTGTGTACCGGTAGCACTTAGGTTCTAGAACTTGCGTTAGGACCATTCCAAGGCCACAAGTGAGACTACATTCGTGTAGTTAGATTTATTACATGATAAGAGGCATTAGGATTAACCCATTGTTTTACACCTGTGTTTTTGTTATAATTACTTTGGCTACATTGGTCAAGTAATTCTCCACACCCTTTGCGTTGTACTCATTTTTAGTACACGATACCCCTAGTACACCCCTCAGAGCCTATCTTTTCGTTTCGACCTTTAAGCATTTTACTTGAAGGAAGAATTTGTTTACACCCCACTTAAATGTACACCCAAATCGCCTTAGCCTACCTTGTATGCACTCATTTTTAGTGCATTATTGTTACAACATTTGTTTAAACCCAAGTTAATTATCTAATTGATTACATGGTTGCTAAGTCGAGTCATATCCTTGTACATATTGTTTTGGGACGATTGGGACTCATGGGTAAAGTACTAGTGTAATGGAGTAATGGGGAAGAACATCATTTATTACCCCCATAGGTGCTAAATGTTTTAAAAGTACTCCAAGTTTTTCAATTATCTTAATTCGAGTCATTAGAATAGTTATTTGTAAAGTTATGTAAAAGTTCAAGTGTAAGGGGATGCAACGCCCCTATGATGTATTATTCTGGATGGTAGGGTAAAAGTGTATGCAAAAAAAAAAAAAAAAAAAAAAAAAAAAAAAAAAAAAAAAAAAAAAAAAAAAAAAAAATCGAAAAAATCAAGAAAAATACAAAAAAATGAGAAAAAGAAAAGTAGAAAAAAAACATACGGACTACCATCCCGTTTCATTTTATGTTTATTTTATGTTTATGTTTTGTTATTTTCTTTCATTAGCTTAAGATCGAGTCTAGTCTTGGCTTAGCAACGTTGTATAGTACATGTAATTGATCAAGATTTTTAACTCGCCACCAGTAAAATATCCTTTATCCAACCAAACCGTGTTTTCCTTTTCCCTACACCTAACGTTATAACCCATTTAAAAGCCCTCTTTGATAGTTTATCTTAGGTGCTTACGCCTAGTGGAGGAGGTTTTCGATCCTTTCCCAAGCCTATGGTAATCTATTTGCTATGACAGGTAGTGAGAGATATTTTCCGTTTTCATTTATGAGATTTATTTTGATGACACTTGAGAGATGTGAGTATCTAAACACTACTTGTGAGGTGCTAGTATATAATCTCCGTGCTTATTATGATTGAAGTGGAACGATTATTTGT
This sequence comes from Artemisia tridentata subsp. tridentata, assembly GCA_021014915.2. Lineage (NCBI taxonomy): Eukaryota > Viridiplantae > Streptophyta > Magnoliopsida > Asterales > Asteraceae > Artemisia > Artemisia tridentata. The sequence goes on from CP139507.1 coordinate 306,155,240, forward strand.
TGTAATTACTTTTATGTTTGCATTAAATGACCCCTAACTTGTATTTTGATTAGAATAAAAGCGCATTTGCTTGAGGACAAGCAAATCTCAAGTGTAAGGGTATTTGATGAGGCGAAAAGTGTACCGCTTTTAAGGGGTCATTTAAGCCCGAAATCGTATTTATTTGATCAAATATTGCCCTAAATCGTTCCTTTTGTCATTTTAGGTACTTTTGAGGAGAAATCTGGAAAAGGAGGCATTTTGGACGTTTTTGGAGCATAAAAGTGAAGAAAACGGCAAAGTCTCAAAATTGTGCTGAAAGTCACCTTTGACGGCGTCAACATTAACTCCAGACGGCGTCATGCCTTGGCAAGAAAAGTTGGATGTGAAATTTACTCATGACGGGCCAGTGAGTTTGCATGAGAATTCTGACGGCGTCACGCTTTAACTAAATCAAGGGCGTCACGGCTTAAATCATAAGGGGACGGCGTCACGTTATAGGTCCGACGGCGTCAAGCCTTGATAAGCCAGAATGGATTTTTGAAGAGCTAAAGAGGGACGGCGTCAAGATGGTCATCCGGGAACCCTAAAAGCGGCGAGGTGACGGCGTCACAATGCATAAGGTGACGCCGTCAGATGTCAAAGTCTATATATAGTTTTCTAATTTTTTGTCATGAAGAGAGAGCTTAGTGTGTGGAATTTTGGGATAAAACCCTAAGACGATTTTAGCTACTTTTTCAGGGCTTTTTGCCCTGAGATCTTCCATGTTTCATTGAAAGATAAGTTATCAATTAATCATTCAATATGTCTATGTGTTGTTTGATTCTATCTTATGCTTGTCTTTTGTTTAACATGTTAGGCTAATTTTATCTTGTGTTTGCTTAGATCTAATGAAACCTAGCTATTGATTATTGGTTGTTAGTGTGTTGTTAGTTGTATTGGATGATTGTTTATCTATGTTAGGCTTAAGAAAACTGGCTAACTTCCTATTCGGTAACTTGCTTGAACGTCTTAAGAAACATGAACCAAACGCGTACTAAAGGTTTTTATGGTTGTATTTAATGCACAAGCGAATTCTAGTGATCCCATGTTAGGAGCTTCCTAGCCGGCTCGACATAGGAGTGAAGTAGGAGCTTGTAGAGTTTGGGGAAGTAAGTACGCCACCCCACGAATGGTATTAAGGAATACACCCGTCATCCACGCGACTAATACACACTAATTAACCGGTAAAAGATAGTTAGGGAGTAAGGAAATCTAAGTAAACACATTTCTCTACACATAAGTTTCTCACCACTTTTCATTTTTGTTATTTTATTTTATTTGCATTTGTAGTAATTTGGGTTAGTTGACTAGCAACTAATTCCGCCCACTCCTTCAAAACCCGAGATTTTACTTGCTTTTATAAAAATTATAAAAACATAAAAAGAATCTTCCTCAACCCTTAGACCTAAATAGAGTAGCCTTTCACACCTAACGAACACTATTCCCTGTGGAGAACGATCAATCCCCCGTACTTACCACTACACTATACTACATCGGTCAGGTACACTGCCTGGTGGGGTTGTAAGCCTCTTGAGATCCCTCGAGAGGTAAAACCTGTTGTAAGGTTGCAAAACCCACGCATCATTGCCGATGAATAGTTAATAGTTTAGGTTCAATTTCTATTTCGTTTAGGTCTACTCACTAGATTCCTATCAAGTGAGATTTTTATTTTCTTTTTATTAGCTTTCTTTAGTCTATTTTTTCTTTGTTCCTTTTGTTCGTAATCCATATCATTCGCCATCATGGTGGATGATAATATCTTCGAAAACCAACACCAAGCCCCACCAAATAACCAAGCTCCACCAAACAACCAAAACCCACCCAAACAACCTCGTCCACGTACTCTAGGTGAGTACTCCAAACCAAGCCACCAAGGCTATCGAAACACCATTGAGCTCCCCCCAAAGAGTCAATGTGTCTCCCTTGCGATCCGACACCATCCGGTTGGTGCAAAGCGGTTGTACATTCCATGGACTTCTTTTCAGAGATCCAAATCAACATCTCAAGGATTTTCTTAAAATCGTAGATTCCATAGACCTTGATGTTGCCACTCAAGAGTCAACATGATTGCGTCTCTTCTAATTCTCTCTGCGTGACCAAGCTAGTCATTGGCTTGAGCGTTTACCCGCGGGATCTATCTCATCTTGGGATGACCTTACTTCTCGTTTCCTCGCTTAATTTTTCCCACCAGGGAGAACTACCAAGCTAGGGAATGACATCTTGATGTTCCAACAACGTCAAGGTGAAACTCTTTACGAAGCATGAACTCGTTTCAAGAACTTACTCCAAAAAGTCCCTCATCATGGCATTGATCTTTGGCTTCAAATCCAATTTTTTTATGATCATGTCAACTATCTCACTAACCACGCCATTGACCAAGCGGCCGGGGGTAAGCTACGTGAAAAGAATGCGGAGGAGTCATGGGACATTATCGAGGAACTCGCCCTTTATAGCAACGAATCATGGGATGATCCTCGTGATTTGAACAAAACGGTCAATGCAATCTCCTCGCCTGCCAAAATCTCCAACCTCTCCGAGAAAAAACTTTGTGAACTTGAAAAAAGGGTCGATCACCTACTTGAAAATTGTCAAAATTCGCATTTTCGGGTTTTTACTATTCATGAGTTAATTCATCATTTACTATTCACATTTCACTATTCATCATTTTCGAGGTCGGTTTGTGATTTTGAGAAGCTTTCAAAAATTTTACTATTCATGTGACACTATTCATTCCCGGAGGGAAATCACTATTCATCAATACGTAAACTAGGGTTACGGATACCAAAAATTCGCATAACAATCAGGGTTTAACTGCGAATTCACGAGACCTCATTAAGAACACCTCATATAGGTTAGAGTAGTCTATGTATTATCAGGACATCATCTGCATTTTGAGTCAAGCACGAATAGACATTATTGCAATTTACGTATGTTCATTATTTATTAAACGGTACCACTCAATATTTACTACGAAACATATACCCGATACTCCCGACTATGATCCTAATATATTTTCATGCTAATTATAATGATATAAAGATTTTATTATTATTTTACCTGATGTTTTTAAATCAAACGCTATATTTCCCGTTAGAAGCTTATAACTCCGCCAGTTTGCGATAATTTAAACCGATAATTATTCCAACACCCGATTCTTGCCAGGAATATGATTTTACAATTTTTACAACTTCGTCGTATTTTATTTTACCTCGTCACGAGTTATTTCTAGTTAACTCGGTACCCGATAACACCTAATGTATACACTAAACTAACTAACACATACAATGTTTAGACAAAGGCCATAATTAACATCAAATCACCCTTCTTTTCTTCACATGTGCAGCCCCCATGAGCCACCCTAATATATCTACTACACTTTATTTTCTATGACTCATTAATTAAAAGATTCTAAATGTTTTCCCATTTATTTACTTAAACACATTACTAGCTAGAATTCACTAGCAAAATAACACACAAACTCTCTCTTTTTCTCCTTCATTGTTCGGCCAAGGAAGAACACCAAGAGCAATCCACAAATTTTTGAAGTTCAAGTCATAATCAAGCTCTATTTACATTACTAGTTAGGGTTTTGTGGTAAAAACCCTAAGTTACAACACAATTTCTCATCAAAAACTTAACAATATTGCAAGTAAGCTTCAAGAACATCTTTATGATCCTTTCATACTTTCATTTACTTCATATATTTATGTATTTTCAAGATATACTAGTTGATCATGCAACTTATTTATGTTTTAAATACCACTTTGCACATAAACTATCTCTAACACTAGATCTATAAGTTTTATTAATAATCTCATGAAATCCACCAAGGTTGGTGATGTTTAGGACCCCATGACACCCTAAGAAGGTGTATGGTAGGATTTGAGTACTTGTGGAGTTGATTGGAAGAGGTTTGATCAAGACTTGAACTAGAAAAATAAGTTTTTAACACTATATATAACCTACTGTCCAAAAACGTGAGATCTGGAAATTTCAGTAAACATTGAACTATTTTGGCCTTCATATTTAGAAAATACTTTCAAAAACGAAACCGTGGGCGCTTGAATGAGTAAAAACCGACTTATAACGAAGGGGATATGATTTTTCTAAGTTAGACGACGAAAAACTATTTTCAGAAAATTGTTTGCTGTTTTGCCGAACTTCAAAGGACAAAACGAGGCATTAGACGTGATCTAGAAGAGCCGACCTACTGAGAATATGTTAGTTCATGTTCTTACAAACCCGTGGATATAAAGAACGTAGAAAACGAGCTTATAACGACCGAGATACACGCGTTTGAACCCGACGAACTCTACTTTATTTTTGACAGCACTAATAGAAATATTTTCTAAGTATAAAAACTAGTAATTTTTACAAGACACTACATTGGTAGCCGATTTTCTAATTTATCGAGACGCGTATGATCAAAAGTTGAATAACACGACATTTAGATAATGCTACAAGGTTTTCAAAAACGTCGAGTTTAGTCACTAACACTTAACGTACAATATTTCACGACTAGTTTTACGAGGCCATTTGGGCATATTTTTACAAGTTAAGAAAATATTAATTTGCGACGAAAACATTATATTTGCCGATAGAACACCAAACAAGGATCGTGGAGTACCGTTTCAACATATTTACACAAAAAGTGGTTATTAACTTAACGAGACGTCAAAAATGTATTTTTCAACGATAAACGTTATTTTCCGAAATCATCGAGTGGTATCGATAACATACGTAATTGCATGAGTAAAATCATTTCATTTACTTATACTAGATCATATCATTCATATAGGTCGCGGTAAGAGACCGAGCCTCATTTTCATCATATACATTGTGATCATTGTACTATCATATCAGGTGAGTTTCATAGCCCCTATTTTATACGTTTTGAACTCTTTGGGGGAGATACATGCTTAAACTGTTTGCTTTCGCTTTTACTCAAGACAATTTTACTCATAAGCTACACTATACTTTTATACTCTTAAACATGATGTGTAGCTTTATTACGATATGTGCCTTAATGTGTGAACATGATGTTCTTTTTTTTGTATTTTTATTATTTTTATTTTCCAAAGAAATTGTAACGAATACAATTTCCCCGGGTCGTTCTCCCAACGAAGGTTTGACGGCGAATTTGTCGAATCGGAGTCGTGAAAATGTGAAGTGAATAAGTGACGTGAAAGATTATATTTTTTAGAGTTGATTACACTATAATAAGAAAAATTAAAATCAATCTACGCTATTAAAATAAATGCACACAAAGAAAATTCAAATAAATGCAAATCCCGGGCTAATCCCGAGATTTATAAATCTATTAGTGAAATTAAACTTAAAAATAGAAATAAAAATAAAAATAAAATCTAATGGACGAAAATGAATTTTATTAAAAACTGATTTTATAAAAGAAATTTAAGAAAATAAAGTTTTATAAAAAAACGAGGGACTAAAAATGCAAATTCTGGAAACTTTATTTAAACTAAAACTTTTAAAACAAAAGACAAGGACCAAACTGTATTTTTCTGAAACTAGTTTAAGTCACAAGACACTTTTAAACAAAGACAAGGGCCAATCTTGCAACAACTGGAACTTAAGGACTGATATGCAAAATCCATAAACTAAAAACGTTTTACACTAGTAAAAACACCCAGGTTCGATTCCTGGGTGATACAAATTAGCTCAACTATTTTTTTTTCTTTTTCTTCTTTTGCAAAACAACTAACAACTAAATAATACTAATTTTTAGAAAAGAAAAGAGTAAAAAAAAACTACCAAAAATTGCAGTACTTCAAAACAACAACTCAGTAACTGAAATCAACAACTACTAATACTAATACTCAGTAACTCAAAATTCAAAACAAATACTGATGATCAGATGGATCCATGAAATCAACAATTCAGATCACAACTTGCAGTATACTTAGAAACTTTTAACCAATAAAAACTACCTAAAATTTGACTAAATATGCAGTAACTCAGCTAAGACAACAATTTAACAAGGATATTTTGACTATCAAATAACCAGCTACTCTATTCATCAACTAACTTTAGCTTAACAACAATCCATATTAATTAAAAACAGCAGACTACCTATGAACTATGAATAAAAATGAGCAAGCTAATAAGAAAAACAATACAACGCAGGAATCAAAAGAAAGAAAACTGCACTCACTAGCTCATCTTGCTATCTTATTTGGTGATCCCAGAATATTCAAACAACCCAGGCTATTAAGCCAATATCAAACCCATATCCAGCTTAATCCATAGCACCATTCCACATCAGCTTTTTCCAGCTTATAAACTTTGACTTTCTCTTTGACTTTTTTGAACTTTACTGAAATTGTACTAACAAAGCTCACATAAGCTAGTAAGCTTAAATGAGTTTGTAAACCACTAAATTAGCTTATCTGAAAGCTATATAATATATTTTTTTTTTTTTTTTTTTTCTTTTGACCTGATCTGATATTACAAATTGAATAAACAACACAAAAAAAACTGAAATCAAATATAACCTGAAAGAGATTTCGGACAAACAAAACAACTTCAAAGTTTAACTATGAACTTCAAATTTAAACTTCTATTAAAACGAAACTCAAATCAATATTAACTAAAATAGCATTCGGATACAAAATAGCTTCAAACTTAAACTTTCATTAAAACTTAAAAATTACAAAACTCAAATCGAATTAAACTTAACCAAAAAAAATTACAATCCGAACTAAACTAAAATTCTAAAACTAATTTGACAGCATAACGTTGCTAAAGAAAATTACATACGAAAATGGGATAACCTCTCCTCTATTTATAGGCCTCAATCGAACCTTCGGGTCTTGCCACGCTGGCGATCCGCGTGCCTCTTAGCTCCATCAGTACCCTTCGATCATCTTGCTCTTCATTCTTTAGCTTTCCACCGTACGATCACAAATGGTGAGGTGTTCGAACCAATCACTCGTTGCCATGTGTCCCCGTGTGTGCTAGTTTGCTCTGACAAGGCCTGACACTCGTACGATTTTACTCAATTGCCCTTAATTGTAGTAATTTTGAGCTTGGGTAATTAGGGTTCATGGGAGGTGAAATTTGGGGATCGGTTTATTTCTTTTGGAGAGAGATAAGAAAGGTAACGTGAGATAAGGTGTTATTTCTTTGACCGAGTATATTTGACCGGGGTTAAAGTTTTATTTAGTTTGGGGATGGATCGGGTTATGGGATGGGTGGATCGGATAGTATGATAAGGGTGGGATGTAGATTGGGCTTGTGGATTAAAGTAGTGAATTGGGCTTTTGGATTAAAAGGGGAGATTGGGAAGAGATTATTTATGGATCCGGTTTTTTTAAAGGTTTAGTTTATGGTTTAAGAGTTTTAATTATAGGGACCAATTTTGTAAATTACTGAAAATCAAGGGACCAATGCTGCTATTTTTCAAAAGATGATCTAAGGGTGGAATTGGACAAACTTTGATATTTGAGGACCTCGGTTGACTTTATGACCATTTTCTTTGTTCCCGGTTCCGGTTCTGAGCCTTTTCGTATCTCGTGCTCGTTTTCTTGATTTTCTTGTGTCTTTTGTCAATTTTCACGATATCCATCCCTGCACATGTAAAAACACAAAAACACAATATCTTTTGGCATTTTGGTCGGGTTTTTGGTTATTTTGGTCCGGTTTTGGTCAAGAAAAGGTATGTGTTTTAGCACATACCAAAATCCCCCAGACTAAGTATTGCAATGTCCTCATGCAATGTTATGAAAACTCCCCGATTTTCCTTTTTATTCTATTTTTGTATTTTTCTTATTATTCGAGTGACGGCTTTTGATGACAATCATTATCTATCGATAATTTTTAGGGTCATAGAGCAGGAAACACGACTCATAAAGAAGTGACCATACGGATAAAATTCGTCGTTCCTGATTTTTCACGAGCCCCCAAACTAAGCTTAAAAACGAGATCATTGTCATTTACAAGATAGATTGCCGACACTACTCATAAAGCTAATTGTGGACTTCTTGTTCCCAAACTCCTATTTTCCTCTATTTATTTTATTTTTGGTGAGAAATGAATTTCTTCAAATTCTCGTTTCGATAATTTTTAAACTGATAAAGATACCTAGTTTAGACGCTAAGTAGTTTCCAAATCTTCCCTCGAAAACCGTTGCATACAAAAATGAGGTCCATATCAAGGTCTCTGATTTAACACGATTTTGAGAATATCCCTTTTATTTGCGACCGAAACAACTCATCTACGAGTCCAGAGACGGAAGCCTTTATTAGGATACCTCGGAGTCGAAATTTGGCATTTTTAACATTATTAAGCACATATTATTAATCCTTGGCCTTTTATAACAATCACAACATCGGCTGCGAACCGGCAAGATGTGATAGTCTATTATGACCTTGGAATTTTTCCTCTGCCTTTATTAGAAGTCTACAACATCGGCTGCGAACCGGCAAGATGCAGAAAACTTTTTATGGCTTTGGATTATTATTATTATTTATTATTCATTATATATTTTGCCAAATCCCGAGTCCTACGGCTTTTATAACAATCCCAACATCGGTTGTGAGCCGGCAAGATGGAATAGTCTATTACACCGTAACACTGACAGTACCTTGATGTGTACCCAACTCTTATAAGCAAGGATTCTCTTAAGAAGGATTAAAAACTAAATTTCGCCAAAACCAAAATAGCTTTAATTATTTATAGAGTATTATTTTCGGTGAAACAAGCTGATGGGATCAAAAAGCCACAAATAACTTCGATGAGCTCTAAAGAGATCCAACTACTCCACGTTTAGCAATCTAACTTATAAACAACTCTATCATTTCTCGTTCTTCGCAAATTTAAAATCTTAAATAATAAGATCCGCGAATGCTTAGCCAAATAATCAAGCCATGCATATATAAAGTCAAATACGGGAACTTGCAAATTCTTAAAAAGAATTCGCGTTTTCTAGCTCCTTATGTAAAAGACTAGCACTAGCTTATGGATTATAAACGGTTAAGGGAACAAGCTAGGGCTCAACACGCCCGATCAAGTCAGAATTTTATTCCTACTCTACCCAGCGGAAAGTCAACAAAAATGTCAAAATTTATTATATTTTTGCAAAAATTTTTAAAATTTTTCTCATTTTTTGGATTTTTTTTCAATTTTTGGAGGAAAAACGGGGTTGCATGAGTAAACCGCAAAAAGTGCAAGGCAAAAATCAAATCGCAAGATTACCCCCCCAGACTAAAACGAGACATTGTCCTCAATGTCTTAAAGGTAAGGGTTCTCCTACATAAATCTAAGGCCGTTTATTAATTATGCCAAAAGATAGATGCAAAACGATAAGATTTTAGGATATCGGATAAGCAGCGAATGATGAAACTCGAGTAGCGTGAAGGAAACTACGAGCACGAGAGTCTTCATCATCGGGCATTCCTGGACACATCACAGAAAACACGAAACACAAGATATGGGAGAGGATCCCCTCCTCTTTATTAAGAAAATAGAAAGAAGATAGATAGATAAGCATGGGGTGCCTCCCACGAAGCGCTTGTTTTTGTTAACCGAGTCACATGAGCTTGACTCGACCCCGAATTTATTTGTCCTTGGGGGAGCAAGTGGAAGAAATAATCTCAATCGGACTTTCGTTCAAGATGTTTGGATAAACATTGAAGCACACGAAAGTTCCACTCCGATTGAGATACCCACGGCTTTAGAGGATGAAAGCGGTGATGCCGGGGTCAAAAACTTTGTCTTCGTTTCCGGCTGGAAACGATAGCAAAGTTTCAAGCAGAGATGACTCCGGACAGAATGGGAGTTTTTGAATAGAAAGAAGCAGAGAGGAATCATTTTTCTCCAGAATTAAAAGTTCCTTAGATGAGGCAGGAAACTTTAAATTCGTATCAAGAGTCACTTTCATCAAAGGATGAATTTCACCATCATCGAGTAAGCCTGGCTTAAATACTTTGTCCTCACAAGAAAACTCAGCAGGGTACTTGATGGAGGACTCAATAAAGAAATCATCCTCGGAAGAATAAGGAACTAAGTCATGAGATACTATTGAAGCATCCTCGGTTATGGTTTCAATTTTAGGGCCTTTTTCAGAATGTTTGCCATATAACAAATTTCTCCATTCAGTTTGATCGGCCCCAAAATCGAAGAGGTCATCATCATCATTAAGCTCGGAGTAAGAATCAGATGATGGAGCATGGTACAAAAGATCTTCAACTTCTTTATAATCAGCATGAACGTCAAAAAGATCATCATCATATGATGGAAGTGGATCATCGTGAGCGAGTTCATCGGTGAACTCCTCGTGATAAGAATCATATTTAGACGGATCCTGGTTCATTAAAGATTCCAATTTTCTTAAGTCAGATTCAAAATCAAACTCATCGTCCTCATCCCCCGGTGGGATTGGATCGATGTGAGCGAGTTCATCGGTGAACTCCTCAAGAAGAGAATCAATATAAGAAGTGGTACTGCCACTACTTTGCTCTTCTGATTTTGAATCAACAATTTGAACGGATTTAGGCGGTTTTTCCTTAACATCTTCCAGGGGAAACAATTGTTCATCAAATTTCAAAACATCTTCCCCTGGATTATTATTGGTCTCAACAATTTCCGGCGAAATTGGAGCATTAACAGACAACACCTCGAACTCTTCCCTCGAGATTTCACTTTCCTCAATCGGAGGAGAAGGATGGGAAGAGTCGGAAAGAACAGAATCAATCATCTCTACACGATAAACCGTCTCCGGAGGTGGGACAAGAGGTGTGCTCTTAGAGCTAGCATTTTCCACCTCTTCCGTTGTGGTCTCTGAATCCGATTCATCATCATCAAGAATACTCTTAGTATTTGTAGCACAACACTCAAACCATTTGCTCGATCCAGGATTAATTTTCATGGCCTTGAGTTCAGCATGTTTTTCTGACATACTCTTGACCGTGAATCTTGAAAGGTTTGGATCAACTCTTTTAAGAGCAATTACGGGATCGGACTTTTGATCAACCGTAGCGACATTACATTTGTCGGTTTGAGGTTTCGAGTTCGGATTGATTTGAAATGTAACTTTTTCATTATCAACTCGCAAGGTAATCTCTTCATTATAAACATCAATCAACGCTCGCCCGGTTCTTAAGAATCCTCTCCCGAGAATGAGAGGAACTCGGGGATCGGCATCAAATTCGACAATCACAAAGTCTGCCGGAAAATTGAATTTTCCCACATTAACGTAGACGTCTTCGGCTATTCCAATTGGTCGAGTAATTGATCGATCTGCGAGCTCGAGAGTCATTCGAGTCGGAGTGAGAGCGGGGAGAGATAATTTTTCCCAGACGGACTTAGGCATTAGGTTAATGCTAGCGCCAAGATCGGCCAAGGCGAAACATTGAACCATCCCCGGAAAATTGCACGGAATAAGGAACTTTCCGGGATCTCCTAGCTTTTCTGGAAGCTTTTTGAGGAGAACCGCGGAACATTGTTCATTTAACGGGGTTGTTTTTGCCATCTCAAACAATTTATCTTTGTTGCTTAGTAAATTCTTCACCATCGATGCAAACTTCGGCATTAAAAGAGCAGCATCCGCAAAGCTAATTTCGAAACTCATATCTTGAAAGATTTGATAGAATTTCTCCATCTGATGCGTATTCTTATCATGGTGCTTTTGTTCATCAAGTCGCGACGGATACGGAAGTTTTATCTTAACGGGAACCTCTTGTTCAAAATTAACTTTCCCTTTTCCTTTTGACGATTGGACAACCGGAGGTTGGATGTCTTCGGTCCTTCCGTTATTAGTAGGAAGTGCCGTATCCGTTGTCTCCTCGGTTTCACGGGCGACTACCTTGGGAGGAAGAGAAGAAGAGGTAGTCGGAGCCGTAGGTCCATCATAACAAACACCACTTCGTGTTGTGATCGCTTTAACGTCGCCCCTCGGGTTTGCGATCGTGTTGCTGGGTAGAGAAGTAGTACCCGAACCCGAGGGTTGATCATTTAAACGTTTCTTAATTTCACTCATTTCCTTAGTTAACAACTCCTGAGTTCTCATCAAATTTTGATTTTGAAGCATTAATTGTCGAAGAATCTCATCCGAGGGCGGCGGATTTGGAACAACATTTTGATTTTGATTAAAATTTTGCCCTCGGTTGTTGTTATTGAAACCTTGATTAGGAAAATTTCCTTGATTTTGATTCATATTTCCTTGATTAGCATTGAAATTCCCATAAAAATTCCCTTGATTCTGATTTCCTTGAAAACCCCGGTTTTGATGTTGATTAAAACCATTGTTTTGAAAACCATTATTTGCACGATTTTGATTATTGTTCACTTGATTACGGTTTTGACCTTGATTTTGATTTTGATTGTTGAATCCGGGTGGTGGTCCAAGGTAATTATTCGAACGGTAGCTAAGGAGATTATGGTCTCCTTGGGGTTGGTAACCGTTACCACCCTGATTTGCAGCATACACATTCTCGTGAGGAAAGGCACCGGTGGCCGGACACTCATAATACGGGTGTGGACCACCACATATTTCACAAATCTGGTTCACAACATTAATTTGTTGAGGAGTTCTTTCCTTCATTAAAAGTCCCATTTGTTTAGTAAGAGTTAAAATAGCCTCATTGGTTTTGCTATTTTGATCAAGAACATGAGCCAAAACTTCGTCATTTGATTTGCTACTAGCACTCGAGACTTGAGTTTTGCTCCTAGAAGTCCTTACTCTAGCTTTATTCTCGATGATCGTAAAAGCTTCTTGCTGGTTCCGGGTCAACAAGTTTCCACCCGCAGCAGAATTGAGTGAATCTTGATCAGCATGACACAACCCATTATAGAAAGTATCAATCTGATGCAAGAGTGAAAACCCGTGATTTGGACATTTTTCCAACAACTCCTTAAATCTATCCCAAGCTTCGCTGAACGATTCATCGAAAGCTTGTTGGAATCGAAAGATTTGAGTGCGGAGATTAGAAGTTTTAGACGGAGGATAGAAATGATTCACAAACTTAGAAGCTAGATCACCCCAAGTGTAGATGGAATTTGGAGGTTCCTTTTCTAGCCAAGTCCGGGCCGCTCCTTTGAGGGAGAAAGGAAACAATTTCATTTTGATCACATCATACGGCACTTGGTTGATCTTTATTGTTTCAGTGATATCGGTGAAATTTCTGATATGAGAATGAGGATCTTCATTCTCAAATCCGTGAAATGAGATACTCGTGATGAAATTGAGTAACCCGTGATTGATTTCAAATTGATTAGCAAGTATGTCGGGAATCACAATGGCCCTTCGCACACCATTAAATGGTGTTTGAAGTTGTTCCTCCATCGGACGGAGGTCGGGGCCCGGTTGTGCTCCTTGATTAGGCTCCACCGGAGGAGCTTGATTGTGTTGGTTGTTGGCCATTTCCTCAACGTTTGGGAAATGAGCACGGTGTGTGTGTCGAATTACCCTTTCGGGATTTGATAATGGAGAAATAAGATTTTGAGAAGATGAGCGGGTGGTCATACACCAAAAAGAAAACAAAAATGAAAATCAAAAATCTTTTTGTATTTTTTGTTGGGAATTATTTTTGGCTTTTTTAATATATTGAAAAACAAAATATTTTATTTTCTTTTTGGTAACCGTTACGTTAACCGTAACCGTTTCCTTTAAAACTACGCGCAGCGTGGCGGGAAGGCAAAGGTAGCTCCGAAGATGCTTAAAAACCCGCCTTCTTCAGCTCGACAATTTAATGTCAAGCTTCCTTAAACCCCGTAATTAGGTTGTAGTAATAAAGTAATCCGATAACGATTAATTGCACGATTTGTTTTGTTGTTATTTGGAATGGTTTACAACCGCCCTCCTTCAACGGAAGACGGAGGATGTTTATTAATGATGTATTTATGAAAACACTTTAGGAAAAGTGTTTTATTTATTGTATTTTTGTATTTTTATTTTTTTATAAAAAACAATAACTTCCAAGGAAGGATCTTCAAATCACAAAAACAACGGACGAAATCGACGCACTCGTTTCAAGCCTTCCCCGGCAGCGGCGCCATTTTATTGATGTTCTTTTTTTTGTATTTTTATTATTTTTTTCCAAAGAAATTGTAACGAATACAATTTCCCCGGGTCGTTCTCCCAACGAAGGTTTGACGGCGAATTTGTCGAATCGGAGTCGTGAAAATGTGAAGTGAATAAGTGACGTGAAAGATTATATTTTTTAGAGTTGATTACACTATAATAAGAAAAATTAAAATCAATCTACGCTATTAAAATAAATGCACACAAAGAAAATTCAAATAAATGCAAATCCCGGGCTAATCCCGAGATTTATAAATCTATTAGTGAAATTAAACTTAAAAATAGAAATAAAAATAAAAATAAAATCTAATGGACGAAAATGAATTTTATTAAAAACTGATTTTATAAAAGAAATTTAAGAAAATAAAGTTTTATAAAAAAACGAGGGACTAAAAATGCAAATTCTGGAAACTTTATTTAAACTAAAACTTTTAAAACAAAAGACAAGGACCAAACTGTATTTTTCTGAAACTAGTTTAAGTCACAAGACACTTTTAAACAAAGACAAGGGCCAATCTTGCAACAACTGGAACTTAAGGACTGATATGCAAAATCCATAAACTAAAAACGTTTTACACTAGTAAAAACACCCAGGTTCGATTCCTGGGTGATACAAATTAGCTCAACTATTTTTTTTTCTTTTTCTTCTTTTGCAAAACAACTAACAACTAAATAATACTAATTTTTAGAAAAGAAAAGAGTAAAAAAAAACTACCAAAAATTGCAGTACTTCAAAACAACAACTCAGTAACTGAAATCAACAACTACTAATACTAATACTCAGTAACTCAAAATTCAAAACAAATACTGATGATCAGATGGATCCATGAAATCAACAATTCAGATCACAACTTGCAGTATACTTAGAAACTTTTAACCAATAAAAACTACCTAAAATTTGACTAAATATGCAGTAACTCAGCTAAGACAACAATTTAACAAGGATATTTTGACTATCAAATAACCAGCTACTCTATTCATCAACTAACTTTAGCTTAACAACAATCCATATTAATTAAAAACAGCAGACTACCTATGAACTATGAATAAAAATGAGCAAGCTAATAAGAAAAACAATACAACGCAGGAATCAAAAGAAAGAAAACTGCACTCACTAGCTCATCCTGCTATCTTATTTGGTGATCCCAGAATATTCAAACAACCCAGGCTATTAAGCCAATATCAAACCCATATCCAGCTTAATCCATAGCACCATTCCACATCAGCTTTTTCCAGCTTATAAACTTTGACTTTCTCTTTGACTTTTTTGAACTTTACTGAAATTGTACTAACAAAGCTCACATAAGCTAGTAAGCTTAAATGAGTTTGTAAACCACTAAATTAGCTTATCTGAAAGCTATATAATATATTTTTTTTTTTTTTTTTTTCTTTTGACCTGATCTGATATTACAAATTGAATAAACAACACAAAAAAAACTGAAATCAAATATAACCTGAAAGAGATTTCAGACAAACAAAACAACTTCAAAGTTTAACTATGAACTTCAAATTTAAACTTCTATTAAAACGAAACTCAAATCAATATTAACTAAAATAGCATTCGGATACAAAATAGCTTCAAACTTAAACTTTCATTAAAACTTAAAAATTACAAAACTCAAATCGAATTAAACTTAACCAAAAAAAATTACAATCCGAACTAAACTAAAATTCTAAAACTAATTTGACAGCATAACGTTGCTAAAGAAAATTACATACGAAAATGGGATAACCTCTCCTCTATTTATAGGCCTCAATCGAACCTTCGGGTCTTGCCACGCTGGCGATCCGCGTGCCTCTTAGCTCCATCAGTACCCTTCGATCATCTTGCTCTTCATTCTTTAGCTTTCCACCGTACGATCACAAATGGTGAGGTGTTCGAACCAATCACTCGTTGCCATGTGTCCCCGTGTGTGCTAGTTTGCTCTGACAAGGCCTGACACTCGTACGATTTTACTCAATTGCCCTTAATTGTAGTAATTTTGAGCTTGGGTAATTAGGGTTCATGGGAGGTGAAATTTGGGGATCGGTTTATTTCTTTTGGAGAGAGATAAGAAAGGTAACGTGAGATAAGGTGTTATTTCTTTGACCGAGTATATTTGACCGGGGTTAAAGTTTTATTTAGTTTGGGGATGGATCGGGTTATGGGATGGGTGGATCGGATAGTATGATAAGGGTGGGATGTAGATTGGGCTTGTGGATTAAAGTAGTGAATTGGGCTTTTGGATTAAAAGGGGAGATTGGGAAGAGATTATTTATGGATCCGGTTTTTTTAAAGGTTTAGTTTATGGTTTAAGAGTTTTAATTATAGGGACCAATTTTGTAAATTACTGAAAATCAAGGGACCAATGCTGCTATTTTTCAAAAGATGATCTAAGGGTGGAATTGGACAAACTTTGATATTTGAGGACCTCGGTTGACTTTATGACCATTTTCTTTGTTCCCGGTTCCGGTTCTGAGCCTTTTCGTATCTCGTGCTCGTTTTCTTGATTTTCTTGTGTCTTTTGTCAATTTTCACGATATCCATCCCTGCACATGTAAAAACACAAAAACACAATATCTTTTGGCATTTTGGTCGGGTTTTTGGTTATTTTGGTCCGGTTTTGGTCAAGAAAAGGTATGTGTTTTAGCACATACCAGAACACTATTCTATACGCTATATTCTTTAACCACTGTTTAACTCCTGGATGGAGCCGACAGAGAGGTATTGATAGTACTATCGGGCTGACGCCCCCACCTTTGGTCAGCGATTCTTGGCCTTGGGTGAATATAATCCAGCTATGCTATATTCTTGTTTATTCTTGTCATGAGGTTCAGTTGGTTGTTATACTTTACATTAAGTGCATTTATATCGTATACACACATGCCTTACTCATACTATATTTTAGCAGTGGGTTGTAAACACACAGGTTGCAAGTTTTGTATGGGCGGGATTTGCAACTGAGTGGATTTACAATGCCTTTGCTGTGGAAACTTTCTCTAAAAGTCTTACAACTTATTTAAAACAAACTCTATGAACTCACCAACCATTGTGTTGACACTTTTTAGCATGTTTATCTCAGGTTAGTAAGGCGATAACGGAAGCATGGAGCATAGAGTCTTAGGGCATGTTTTGGAGACTTATGCTTTTATCGTTTACCATTCGTTATGCTTTAAAAACTTATGTATTAGTATACTTTGGGATCTCTTGTTTTGTAAACTCTGATTTTCGATTTATTCGAATGGTAACTTTTTAAAACGTCTCACTTAGAGGTCGTTTTCTATATCTTGTACTTTGTGCCTTGAGGTTGCACCCCATTGACACTATCGTTCCGCTGTGATATTTTGGGGGTGTGACAAAAAACGAAGGAGGCCGTTAAACTCCAATCAGGCGACGGTCTATTCCATCTCGAACCAAAAACCCATCCCTCTATCCGAGTCACCTCGTAAGGAAAATGAGGATTCTTTTCAAAAATACGCACGCCCTTCCTCGCGTCCCCACGAACTTAATCCCGATTTTGATGTACGAATGAGAGAATATATGTCGGTACATTCTAATAGATTGGCAAAATTTGAAGAATCCGTCTATAGACCACGAGAAGAGATACAAGAGAAAATGGCGGAGATGATGAGTTTATTAAAGGAATTCACCAAAACCAAGGCTCCAAAAAGAGTGTTAGTAAGGAAAGAAAGTCACACTCCCATCACCAAATATGTTAGTTAATGCTATCTCTATTGTCCATGAAGATGACAATGAAGTTGAGGGACAAGTAAGTAATGGGGAAAATTATGAAGATGTCGATGAAAACATTGTCGATGCTGAGAACAACAAATGCGAAGACGTCGGGAAAGGTAAGTCATGTTTAGAAGAAGAGAAAGAAGTAACTCATGAGAAATTAAAAGGGTGCAAGGGGACGATTAACGAAGCACCCATGTCTCATCCAGTTGAATATTATTTGAAAGATGACATTAACAAGAAAGCCATTGATAATCTGATAAATAATTATCGATATAACGACTTGTTGCGGAAAACTATGAAGGGAGAAATAGATGAAGAGGGGTATGATACGTTACCCGCGGGACCTTTGTACAAAAGCCTCCTAAAAAAAGGCGTAGCTAAGAAATGTGCCGTTTATGGGAACTTCGAGATACCTTGTAGCATTGGTGATTTAGAGTACATGAATGCATTAGCCAATCAAGGGTCCGATGTGAACATAATGCTTTGATCAGTCTAAAATAAGTTAACTAGTGATAGGCCATCTAAAACTAACCTTAGGCTCTTAGCAAATCATTCTTATGCATATCATATAGGAATTGCGGAAGATGTATTAGTTGATGTAGAAAATCATATATATCCGGTTAACTTTGTGATTGTTGACGTGGAGGAAGATGAATATACGCCTCTAATCCTAGGAACACCATTCTTAGCTACGGCTAGAGCAACCATTGATTTCGGAGAAGGAGTGATGACACTCAAGTCGAAAAAAAGCAAAATTAGAATGTATATGGTTCCTCGTTACAAAAGTAAGTATAAGAAGAAGAGAAAGATAAATGTTGACCTAACAACCTCCTGTAATCATGTTAAGCAAAACATTATTGGATGGGAGGCGAGAATTAAAAATTACAAGGAACGTGAGACAAGAAGATAGAAATGGAGAAGTAGTGATTTCACGGAACAGTACTTTGCAGAGCATAATTGCTTCTTGTATGGCCAAAGAGAAGTTGACCTTGAGAACGTGACGGAGAATGGAGTCACGTAATAAGCCATGACTTTGAGTAGCTACAAGACTCGTTAATAAAGAAAAGCGCTTCTTGGGAGGTAACCCATGTTTTATTTTTTGTTTGCCTGTTTTTATTTTGTTTGATTTCATATATATGCTCCATTATAATTGTTTATCGTTCATGTTTCGAATAATTTGTGAAAATGCTTTATTTTGTTTTTAACCTCGCCTGAATTGCATATAAAGGTATTTTACAAAAAGATAAGTGTATGGCAGATCATATTGGTTTACAAGAACGAATTCGAACATGAAAGTTAACAAATAATGATTAGCATATATATTTGTGTGTTTGTTAGAGTCAAATGCTTGTATCGAGTCACAATAAATATTTTCCAGAATTTCCAGATTTTAATAATCAAATTTTTTCAGAAATTTTCCAGAACCAAAACGAAAAAAATACTGTCGGGTCATTCCTGACGGCATCAGGGTTAACACCCGCCGGCATCATGCACTGTAGCAACACAGTTGTCCAGAATTTTGTTTTTCTGCTGGAACTTAATTTTTTGAAAATTTCCAGAATTTTTAAATTTTCATGAATCTGTAAACATTTATTTTGCAAGCATTATATTTTATTCACTTTCTAGGAATTAGTTTTTTATATATAGTATTTACCGCCGATTTTATGCGAGTTTTTGTGCAGGTTATATTGGACAAGAAGATAAAGATGAAGTATGATGAGCATTTATTGAATTTTATTTTCTTGCAGGAGGATTTAACCATGTTTTCACATCGTCCATGCCGAGCAAATCAGGGGAGTATTAGTTTCTTTCATCTATTTTATTTTTCCCTTTATCATAATTTTGATACTTTTCAAGAACATTGAGGAAAATGTTCAATTTAAATGTAGGGATGGTAAAATGGGATACCTTAGAAACTATAACTTCGGTTGATATTTGTTTTGTCTTTGAGTAAATGTATAATAAAACTAAAAGAAATACTTGTTAGGGTAATGGCTCCAAATTTAAATTTTTTACAACATATAGGAGTGAAACTTTAGTTTTAATAAGCGTCTTATAGATAAGAATTATATAGCTAGCACTAAAAACCCTACCGCTAAAAAATTTTCACCCCAAAAATGTGAGGTTCGCCATTAGATCTTTAAGAAAAAACATTTACCTTTAATGCTTATGAGTGTACCGGTAGTATATAGATTCTAGAACTTGCATTTGTGATGCATCCCGAGATCGCTAGTGAGACTACATTCGTGTAGTTAAGATTTACTAAATGATAAGAGGCATTAGGATTACCCTTGTTTTAAACATGTTTTATAAATTACTTGACCAATGTAGCCAATATACTTGACCAATAAAGCCAAGTAATTTTCTCACACCTTTGCGATGTACTCATCTTTAGTACACGATACCCCTAGTACACCCCTTAGAGCCTATCTTTTTCGCGGTTCTCGTGATATTTTGGTGGATTCCGAAATATTAATGAAGAACATTGTTTACAATCCACCCCCAAATATACACCCAAATCGCCTTAGCCTACCTTGTTTGCACTTATCTTTAGTGCGTTATTGTTACAACATTTATGTTAAACCCTTTGTTAATTGTCTAATTGATTACATGGTTGCTATGTCGAGTCATATCTTGTAAATACAGGTTTGGGACGATTAGGACTCATGGGTAAAGTACTAGTTGTTATGGAGTAATTGGGAAGAATGTCAATATAACCTCCATACGTGCGTTAATGTTTAAGGTACTCCACATTTTTGATTTTCTTGATTCAGGTCGTTAGTTAGTTTTTCTTCATGTAAAAGTTCAAGTGTAGGGATGTTGCAAGATCCCTTTGTAATGATATATTATTATGGATGGTAGGGCAAGAATGTATGAAAAAACTATATAAAAAAAAAAGAAGAAAAAAAATCGAAAAAAAGAGAAAAAGAAAAAAAATTATAAAATTATAAAAAGAAAAAAAAAGTAGAAAAAGACAAGAGAAAAAACATATGGACTACTATCCCATTTATATTTTTGTTTAACCCAAGAAAGTGTCATGAAAAATACAAAAAGCGTAGGGATATTTGATAAGGATTTATTTTAGTACCTTTTTAAGGGGTCCTTTAAGCACAAAATCGTATTAATATGATCAAATATTGGCTCAAATCGTTTCTTTTTGCATTTTAGGTACTTGGGACGTAAAATCTGGAAATCGGCACTCTTAGGGCGTATTTTGACGAAAAAGTGAAGAAAACGAAGAAGTCACGGAATTCTGTCAAATATGGGAGTCTGACGGCGTCACACGCTACAATGTGACGTCGTCACTTGTTGCTAAAGAAGGATTTTTTGCTTAAGATTAACAAGAGACGCCTCAGATGAATTCTAAAGACCTACAACCTGACGGCGTCAGGTGTTAATTGAAGATGAGAGTCACATGTTAATCTAACAAGAGACGGCCCATACACTTACTAAAGGACGGAATGAGACATAACGTGACGGTGTTAGAAGATACAAGGTGACACCATCATAACAGCGACTTACACAAGACGAAACCCTAATCACGGCGAGCTGGTGGTGTCAGAACCTATAAGGTGACGCCGTCAGAGTTGTAAGTCTATATATACTTTCGTATGTTTTTCATAATTCGTGTAACATTTTGGAGTAGGGTTTTCTGGACGATTTTCTCATTTTTGTAAGGGTTCTACAGCCCCCAAAACACATGTTTTATTGAAGATAAATTATCCGTTTAATCATTCAATATGTCTATGTGTTGTTTGATTATTTGTTTATCTTCTCTTCTCTTTAACATTCTAGCTTAGATTTATTTGTGTTTGGTTAGATCTAATGAAACCTAGTTGTTGATAATTGATTTGTCGTCTCTTATTTAATTGATTGTCTCGCGTTAGGCTAAGAAAACTGGCTAGTTTCTTATATGTGTTAGCTTGAACGTTTTAGAAAACGCAACTGTAGAGTGCACTATTTGTTTTTCTCGTTGTATTTATTGCATGAATTGTAACTTGTAGATCCTAGAAAACTTAATAGACTTTAAGGGTTTTAGGGGAGACTAAGATTCATAGAGTTGGGGGCTTCAGCACCTCCCCACGACCAATATTAAGGAATACAACGCTTCAATTAAAACAAGTACGTGACAATTTGACAAATCAGTAGGAGATAACTAGGGAGTAATTTAATCTAAGTGAACATGCTTTTCCCTATCATAAGAAGTCACCAATTTACTTTTTCTCGCATATTAGATTAATTTTAGTTTTATAATTAATCTTGGGTTAGTTGACTAGCAACTAATTATGCCCACTCTTTCAAAACCTGAGATTTTTATTTCTTTCATAAAATATAAAAACACAAAAAGAATCATCCCTCACCTCTAGACCTATCTTGTCATACATCTTGACCTAACGGCACTATTCCCCTAGAGAACAAACTTTCCTCCGAGTCTTACCTATACTACACTACAGCGATTAGGTACACTACCTAGAGGATTGTAAAACTTCCTTGTGAAGGTTTGCAAATCTCGCATCATGAGGCACAAAAAAGACCAGGCCAAAGAGATACCCACTGAAGGGCCTAGCATCACACTGACCCAAAAACAACCACCAAAGGAGGGCACTGAGAAATCACACTCAGTGGCCTCGGGTAAACCCTCTCCTAAAGACTCTGCTGACATAAACAAGTCAGTGGAGTCAGGAGAAACTCAACATTTACTTCCTGATGAAGGCATTAGTACATCACAACCTTTGCCTAAGGGAGAACAGGGTCCTATAACCTCGGTAGGGAAGCACTACCCTACTGAGAAAGGGACCCATACCCCCTCACATCCTGCTTATGGCATTGGTACATAACAACCAGATTCTTAGGGAGTAATGGTCCCTATAACTTCGACATGGCAGCACCACCCTGTTGGAAAGGGGGACCACAACAAATCATTTCCTAATGATGGTACTGGCACAAACCCAACAGTCCCTGAAGGAACAACTGGGGTCAAAGACTCAGGGGGCATGCAACCTCCCGCTGATATAGAACCATCACCCACTCATGGCGAAGCGCATTCCTCAGGGACTGGCCCTAAGGACCAGGAAGATCAATCCCAGTCTGCTGGAATAGAGGAGTCAGGTCCTGACCACAATGAAGGCAAGCCCTCTTCTGAGGGGGAGTCGGATACTAACCAGGTTCCAACTCTTGCTGATTTACAGATGCTTATTGATGAAGAATTAAAAGAAGAGGTGCTGGAATTTGAAGAAGATGAAGTTCTGGCTGCTGGGGAAGATATGGATATTGATGAACATCTTCTCACTGATAACTCTCCTCAGCACACTAAGCCACAACCTTCATCTCCTCCTCCTAAAGAACAATAACAACCCAACTCCCCATCATCATCATCATCTCATCAGGAACAATCATCAGGCTCATCTTCCTCTGCTTTAGAGACCTTGGCACCGTCAAGCCAGTGACTGAAAGAACCCTCTTCAAGGTTTTTGATTGGCATAATGAATGGCTTTATCAAGACTGGAAGACAACATGTGGGACAAACACACTGAAGCAGCAGCATCCTATGCTGATCTTAGAGCCAATGTTGAAGAATTTCAGGGTCTCACCAAGGAAGCCAGAGCCTCCACTGATAAAGGTTTAAGTGACTTAAAGACTTCCATTAAGAAGCTGGCTCCTAATCCGGGAACTCAATTTGACTCCATTCTTTAGTCTTTGACCAACATTCAGGCTGAGTTTAAAGATGATCCAGTCCTGATTACAAAGCTCACTGATTTCACGGACTCCTACAAGTCTACCTCAGCAACACTCAGTGAACTCCTCAAATTATTCAAGGAGGTAGACTTCCCAGCTCTCAAGTCTCATTAGGAAGTTGTTGCCAAGACTCTCACTGACCAAGAACTCAAGCTCTTCTCCATCTCCTCATCATATGATGAACTCACCAAGAAGCACAATGAATTGGTCTCATGTTACACCAGTCATATTTCCACTCTCACTTCAGCTCAAGTGACAATGAGCAAGGACCTCTCAAGCCTGAAGAGTGAGACTAGTGAAATCAAAACACTGGTCACTGACATGTTCAAGCTACTGAAGTCTGCTTTTTTTTAGTCTGCTCCTTCAACAGCTGCTTCCACTACAGCTCCCAACAAAGCCAACACCAGTACAACAATTATTCAGGCAGTTGGATCCACACAGGCAACCAAGAAAAGATGGTCAGACTCCTGAAGACCAAGCTCATGAAGAACAAGTGATTACTGATGTTGTACCAATCCAAAGCTTCATGGCTGAACCAACAGCGACATCAGGAATCAAAATTACAATGGTGATTTCATCAGTTTCTCCTATCACTGAAAGCACTCCAACTCCAATCACCACTGATGCCACAACAACCACCACAAGTGTTCTTGAGCCGTCCTCCTAAGCACCCCAGCCCAC
Organism: Artemisia tridentata subsp. tridentata; assembly: GCA_021014915.2. Classification (NCBI taxonomy): domain Eukaryota; kingdom Viridiplantae; phylum Streptophyta; class Magnoliopsida; order Asterales; family Asteraceae; genus Artemisia; species Artemisia tridentata. The sequence continues at coordinate 306,179,437 of CP139507.1, forward strand.
TAACAAAGGGAAGGGGATCAAGGAATTAGGAGACTCACCTCCTAGACTAGTGCCAGCTCAAAAAGAAGTTCGACAAGATCCTGATGCACCAGTGCTCATTGATATTGTCTTACATAATGGGAAGGTGTTCAGAGGGACTCATGATGAAGTGGCTGCTGTAATGGAAAGGGAAGACAAGATTAAAGTTGAGTTACTCAGTAGGCCCATCATTACAGAAGTGTCCAAGGAAGTGATCAAGGAGACTGATCAAAGTATCAGGGGAGAACAATTCATACAACTTCAAGCTGATCTCATCAAACAACACAACCTGACAGTTAAGCTTAAAAGTGAGAAGAAGAGGAGAAACTATGAGAGGTGTGTATGGACGATGACCAAGACCAAGGGTGAAGGTCCCATCACTGACATGATCATTTACGCCAACACCAGTCCTCTTTCTATCACTATCCAAAGAGGTGAAACGGTGTATGAGAAGAATGCCCCTTCAAGTTTTCAGAATTTGGCATCAGAGAATGGGACATGATGGGACCCATCCTGAACAAGAAAAAGAACAGGTGCATCCCTGACCTATTGGAAGCACTGACAAAGAAATATGAAGAATTAGAAAGGGTAGCCAAGAGTCTTGGAATTGATGATCAATAAGCACTTGCATCTCAGGGTCTCACAATTCATAGCCCACTAAGAGCATTGGAAAGAAAAGGAAGAAAATAGAGCTGGATCCTGAACGCTTTATTTTTAGACTTCACTGCCAGAGGCTTCTCCTTGAAGGTGTTAAGTTCGTTCACAACAAGGTCATCAAGCATCCTGAGTTTGGAATATTCTTCATTGATGAATTTGTTCAGCAAGCATTTCAAAGAGTTAGTGACATACATCTGGTGGAGACCATAACACTTCTGGCTTACAAACTGATGGCACTTCACTACAAAAGCCCTGAAAATGATGAGTTCATAAGAGTGATGGATAAATGATGAGTGAGAGACCTGATAAGGAAGTTTTGTCAAAAAAGAAGACAAAGCTTGAGCTCTTGGGAATTAAAGAAGTCTGACTACTTAATCCTGAGCTATTTTGTATTAGTGATAGGACCAATGTATCTGATGAATAAAAGATGGCTTATGTTTTTTTTTTATCAGTGTCCTTTAAATTACTTTATTGTATCATCAGTGTAAGAATAAGTCTCTTGCTCACTTACACTGATCAAAAACACTTAGGCTATATTTATATCCAAATAGGGGGAGACTGTTGGGTCACTTCAGTGCCCAAGTTACTTTAATCGGATTTGAACAAAATATAACCTAAGTGTCACATAACAAATAACGACTTCAAGTCACTGAGTGAACAATTACTCAGTGAGTCACCTTCAGGAAGCCTAGGATGAGTCTAAGAAGAAAGCCTCTCCATTTAGTGAGGCGGAACTCAGTGAATGGCACCTAAGCCGAAGAAGAAGGTGATGGGTTCAGTGAGTGATGACAATAACTCATTGAACACCAAGACTCCTCAACAACTATGAAGACTGAAGACCTGAAGACTGAAGAAAGGCGGGACAAGGCAGGAAATGTTTAAAAGGATAAGGAGAAGTCCTTATCAGTCTAAAGTTGAACTTTCCCTGAAAGGCTAAGGATCAGAACAGTATCATCAGTGTTCCTCAGAAAGCAACCTTGTCATATAATCAAAATAGGTTCTTGTAACAGAGACAAAATACATAAGTATTTTGTCCACACTAGCTTAGGTCATCTTTGTCTGTATCACAACGGTTGTAAAATACTTGTGTATAAATAGGAATCATAAGATGGAGTAAAAGTTTGACAAGTTTGTGCATTAAATGCTTAGACATTCACAAACAACTTTTACTCCTCCAAATAGCAACCTAGTCCCAGAGATAGCTCAGTAGGTTCAGTGTAGTTGCTACTTAAGCTTAGCTTAAGTTTAGTGAGGAGTCATACCATACTTGTCATTTCAATCCCAAGTGTTATTCCGCAAATACTTTGGTATAATTCTTTGATTGATTTCTAATAAGAATTAAACATTGACAATCTTGTCTATTTTACTTTTACGTTTTCTTATAACTGTCAAAGAATATCATCACATTACTTTACCATGGAACTCAGTTAGTTTAACTTCGTAGTTAACTCTAACAGTGTAAAGGGAACAACACTTATTGAGAAATTCACATTACCGGCTGTGGATGAAAAAATTCAGTGGAACAAGTTAATTCCTATTAAAGTGAATATTCACACCTGGCATTTGTGCATATGATCGTTTACCAACTCGATGCAACCTTGATCATCGTGGCATAGATATTGTAACAAACCGAAATTTTCCATATTGATTTTTAATAATAAATATTTATTATTTCTTAAGTTTCACTTTTGGACTTTTCCGAACTTATTTAAATCGAATACGAGAGGTTATCTCGCAAAACGTAAAAACCGCACACAACGCGTACCGGCACAACCGTAAACTCAATAAGCAATTTGATTTGATTATTATACTATTTACGAGAAACTAGTCACGTGGATACTCGTTTTTATTGGAAAAATATTTATTAACGCTATGGCGTAACTCTCGTGTCGTGAATCGAACATTAACTAACCTAAACGAGTCCCGGACCTTAATTTGTCAAAAGATATAAAAAAAATACGAATATCGTCCCTGTGATAATACTTTTGTTTAACCCCCCCCCCCCCTCATCTTTTATAAACGTTTCAATTCTAGAAAAAAAAAACTTTTCGGGTATAAAAGGAACAATATAGGGTTTCTTTTCATTTTATTATCACAAAACCCTAACCCTAATTTCCTCCCTCCTCTCTCGCACTCAGCCGCCGCCCACCACAGCCGGCCACCACCACTACGCCGTCGCCACCACTTGTATTAGGGGTGAGCAGGAACCGCACCGCAATCCGCAAACCGCAAAAAAAAAAAAACGCAAAATCCTTCATTATTCCTTTAAGATCCTCGTGTTTTGAAGACTATTTTGGTTTAGATCGTGGTTATTTGCTCGTGTTTGTACCAAATCGACATCTAACTCTTTTTAAATCCGTGGTATGTTAATAATATAACTGAAAACATCATTTCTTTTCATCTTTTAGTCGAGTTAAATCATAAAACGAATTTTATATCATAAGGGTTTTATAACCTTCGATTCACACAAGATTATGTGAGAATCGAACCACATATAAACGAGAACATAAAAGTGGTATCATCATCTTTCATGTATTTGTTCGGATCTAGACTTTTGATGTCGAAAACTTGTATTAAGCTCTTGATAAGCTCACATAAGCTCTCGAAATAAGCTGTTTTCGGCTAATTCTTCTTGTTTTCGCTTGTTTGGTCGCGACTGGAAATAGGGCAGCTACGAATGGCATGGGCCGAGGCCTATGTAATTTGGTAAGGATTCAGATTTATTTGTTTTAGCCGTTTGGGGTTTGTGCCGAGACCACCTTGGTCTCGGTAGTGTTTGGATTACTTGTTTTAATTCTTTTTCAACTTATTCTCATCGTTTCATTGCTTATTCGAATTTGAAATAAGCTATTATAGCTTATTTAGGGGACTTTGTGGATTTCGGTATTATTTCAACCCGAGTGGGTTTTGCTTGTTTTGTGGTCGTATGGGGTAAAAGACCCCGAGGGGCTGCCTATTTGGTTCTCGGTCAGAAAAAGACCCCAAAGGGGTCGCTCGTTTATATTTGCTCTTGGTCAAAGGTGAACTTGAGGGATTCTTGTTTCGTTCTTAAATCGAAAAGGGTAAAAGCACTCCTAAGAGTGTGATTGGTTTCCGTGCAAACAGAAAGAAAACAAAAAGGGAAATAGATCCTTGACATAATAAAATGTAAAGAATAATTTGTTTTTGATAAACTGAAACATAAATGCTTATTTGATTTTTGAAAACATAAAATAATAAACATAAGTATATATGATGACTTTGGCGAAAACTAGAAACTCATGGGATTGTTTGGTTTCGGGACTTACCTTAATTGGTTATTTTACTTCGGCTTATTTCGAGGCCTATTTTGATTTAGTACTATTTGAATTACGTATTGGTCTTGGGAATTAAATATCGTGTTGGGGTTATTGGTTTAGGATTTTTTGAATTTTGTGGCATATTCAATTTGAGTTTATTACTTTTAGTCACTTGCGGCTTAATGGGTTTGAATTCATTATTAATAGTTATTTGCGACTATTTGAATTAACGAACTAACTCATTCTACTTGTTTTGAATTTTGGATCTTTGGTACGCTCCGGATATATTTTGAATAGTTTGAACAATTATTTACTTGTATTGACACCTATTAGACACTAATCAATAAGCACACTTGAATCATTAATATTTGTTTCCTGTTAAATTGTTTTGGGAAATGGAGTTGCAACAAAAGTCTTTCGACTTAGGAACGTTCTCTAAACGAACGGGTCATGGAAATTTTTTTGTAAAAACATCTATACTTAAACTTATTTCAAAAACTCTTTTATTATAAACTCGTCAAATGACGAATTGCACAAAATAGTTGTAAAACCTTTATTAATTGAATTGTGAATTCAAACTTACCTTTACTTATAAAACATGTATGTTTATGCAAACTATTTGGGATTATGGGGTAAATACTGACACTTGCCAATCGATCTACTTTTATTGACATATTCTTTGTCGTTACTTTCTTGAATTCTTTTGTCATTTCTTTCTCGACTGGAGTCCACGTCCATATTTTCTCGACTATTCTTTTATCTACTCTTCCCTATAATATATATGTGCTAAATATATGTATTATACTTTGGCGTGTGTATTTACGAGTCGATACTTTTCACCGCTACACGAACGATGATACCAAACTCTTTTACAAACAACGATACGAGTATTTCACGAAAACTAAAACACCCTACCTTTTGAAAACTCATATACAATATACTATTCTTATGGGATATATTCTGAGATGAATTATATACTTATTAGGTTGTGCTGATCCCTGTTTTACCTAAATTCAATACTTTTGGGAGAATACATGCTCGTTTTTACCTAAATTCAATACTTGTTTATTTGAATATGTACTTGTTTACTCAAAACATTACTTGCCTTACTTTAAATATTTGTTTTTACTCGAATGCGTTACGTCTTTACATTTACATACTTGGTTTCTTACTCATGACATAAGTACTTAAACATTTATGCCTGCATAACCGAATGAACGGCACCAACGCTATGAAAATACATGACGAATGAACTGGTCACATACCGAATAACTAGTAACATACTGAAGAACGGTACATACCGATGAACAGTAATATGACCGAATGAACTGGTCACATAACAGAATGAACCTGTCAAACCAACTTTAACCCTTGTGGTCCACATTACAAATTTACTTAAGGTAAACTTTATTTTCGCGACATTGTGAGCGACACGATGGTCACAAAACTTTCTATTGAACTCACATTACTATTACTGCCTTATTATAAAACAATGAACTCACCAACCTCGTGTTGACACTTTTAGCATGTATTTTCATGTTTAAGGCGATAGCCTAGTTGTGGAGGCTTTTGTCATGGCATGGCATGGTCATAGATGACTCTGATGTATTTGGGACCGCGGTATTTCTTTTATGGGCCTATATTTCCGCACTGTTTTTGGAATGCTATAAACATAATGCTTTTTTATTATGAAATTTCTTCTAAACGGTTGAGGTAAAACCGTTCATTGTACTTTGTGTTGTGATACCAATTTAGTAGCACCCAAACATGTATGCTTCCGCTAAACCATATTTTGGGGGTGTTACAGATATTGATTTGGTTCGTTGCCCGGTTTGTGATCAAGCAATTGAGGACTCGCAACACCTTTTTGTATACTGTTGAATCGCTATCGACCTTTGGTCTATGGTTAAAAGATGGTGGAGCTTGGAAGATTACCCAAAGGATCTCGATAGTCTTATCACATGAGGTGACTCGGTACCATTCAATACATTGGAAAAATCATGCTTTGATGCGGTTGTTCAAACAATGTGTTGGATCATTTGGAGATATCGAAACCATTTGTGTTTTGATCCAAAGACACCTAGGAAAGATATACTAGGTGAGGAGATTAAAGTTCTCTCTCATACTTGGATTGTTCATAAACATAGGCATTTTAAATCCAATTAGATTTATTGGATCAATGATCCCAAAATTGCTTGTAAAAACATGATGTAATCTCGTTTCTCCTCTAGCACATTGCTAGAGTGTTATAAATAAATAATCGTTAAAAAAAAGAGTTTACAAAATTGTTAGTAAGCTATAAAACTGTTAACCATAAGCTTTAAACTAAGTTTATAATTGTTAATTATTAACTAGGGTAAATTGCAAAAATGGTCCCTAAAGTAGCCCAAATGCGCAAGAAATACACCGAGACAAATTTTGTTGCAAAAATGACATTAATGTTTCATATTTTTGCAAAACAGCCACCAAGAGCTACTTTTTGCTAACGCCCATTATTTATCTCCTTAGTGGCACGCGAAATGACTAATATACCCTCGTCTTCTTTTAGGGACTTAATTTGCAATTTACCATGTTCTTTTTTTTGGGTTGGAAGCCACCACATCACAAACACAGCCACCACCACCACCACCCTCTACCACCACACAACCAACACCACCACCGTCTACCACCACCACCACCGTCTACCACCACCCTCTACCACCACACAACCCTAAAAGGATATAATGCTTTTATTTCTTTTAAAAAAATTATTTTTAAAGGGACAAAAAGTTTTCATTTTTTTCTTTGGAATACATATATTGAATGCCGCGTTGAAATTATTGCTTCTAATGCATATGTTGAAACTTGAAACATTATATTTTGTTTTGATTTATCATATATATTCATGATCTTCTTCAGTAGCCAGATTAGTAGATCTTCACATAAGATTGATTCAACATACTTTTAGGAGATGCTTGAACACAAAACATGAGTTGTAACATACATCAGAAATGTAAATAAAAACACTAGCAGATGCAACCACAGTCGCAACATCTCTCAATGTATCGAATTGATCACACAATTATGAGAACTGTAAATCAAGGTTGAGTTTAGCTTTTTCTATAAAGGGTGCACAACCCTTTGTAATTTGTATACTTTTGTCCCGCGTCATTGTAACTAACTGTTGGATAAAAGTGATTAAAACATGAGAAACTTGTTAGTTCGAGTCGGACATGGATATGTAAGCTAGTTTTTCACTTTAAACGAAACCCAAAACAGTGTTGCTCATTATCATATATATGAGTTCCATGACTGATGACACTGAAACTTATAATCAAATAAACATTTCATAATATCAATTTTGGACAAAGTATCAGTTCTGCAAAAAGAAAATGAAACAAATAGCCAGAGCAGATCCTCAATTACAATTAGCTTAACTATAGCTTAGAGGTGCCAAAACCGGCGGGCCGGGCGGGCACGGGCTAAAACGGGCACGGGCTAGAATTGGCACGGGCTTAAACGGGCACGGGCTAAACGGGCACATGTTATACAAATCGCTTTATAGAAGACCAAAAATGATGAAATAAATTCCTTAAACATAATACCACATTTATATTTAAAAAATTAAATATATTATATATATTAGTTTTTCTTCAAAAACGATTATAATGTTCTCTAATTGAGAGAAAATATGTGCCCGTTGTGCCTATTTAACATTTCAATGGGTTAAATGTGCCCATTTCAAAAAAAGAAGGGGGCTAAATGTGCTCAAATCTTTTACAAAGTAGTCAAAATTAATCCGTTTTATTCATTTTGGGCACAAATTGCCACCTGTAATATAATATAGCTCATTTGCTAGTTTAAAACATCAAAAAAGGCCACTACTTTCAATTTTGTGTCATTTATACCAAAACTTTGATGTAAACTTAACTATGATACCCTTTTGGTCAATTTTAATTTTAAATGTACTGATGGGTCAGTGTCCATTGGTCGTCATTATCAATGTCAAAATGCTGCCAATCTAGTTGGCTGTTGTTGTTGAGATGGGACAGATTTGGTGTTTTGGTTTATTGTTGTTCGTATGAGTTTTTCTTGGTGGGTCAATGATGCAAAAACTGAGACCAATTGGTTAACGAAGACGAAGAAAATGTTGGTTCAAGCATATTACAAAAATGGATAACCATGACGATGATGAGTAGAGCTAGTTTAGGACTTCATCGCAGTTGTATTGTTTCAGGATCCCGACTGGCGTTGCTTTGTTTGCTAATGATTGGCCACTTGATTAATGGTGGAGAAATATTTGAGGTGCTGCCAGTTGGTGGAAGAACGCAAACACGAGATGGTTAGATTCACAATTTTGGTTAAATACACTACTTGGATGATATCATTTCCGTTCACATAGATGAAATGTTTACTTAAATTTCTTGGATTTATAGTGATTGGATTGACTTGCTTGAAGGACAGTTTTCAGAACCGTCCATTTGATTGGAATGGTGATCCTTGTTTACCAAAAGAAAACGCATGGACTGGAGATGTGACATCAGTCAAGATATTTTAATTAAAGTTGTTTATCAGTTGCCGGAGATAGATCGGATCCTCAACTTGTGGCTGTCAACTATATAGTAGTTGCGGGTTACCATGTGCTTGTAGACTTTCATAGTACATGAATTCAGGTTCGTATATACAATTACTCATGATTTGATTTAATATTTTAGAGTCTTTATATTTCAAAATTTAAGACAAAATATATTTATATATGTAGGTGAGTGTATTCCCTTGGATTCAATAGATATATTCTGGAGAACGCTAAATCTTTCACCGACAACGTCTTTGCAAAGTGACAATATTCGTTACGACACTGAAATAAACCATTTTAAAGAACATTTTAACAAGCAGTCTGAAGCAGGAAAAAGAAGTTTCATAAGAAAGTTGGTTGACATATTCAATCTAAGTAAAACTACCATGAAACCGCCCACGGTTAAGAGAAATACTCGTGGACGATCGAGTTTGAAAAAACAACAACAACAATAACAACAACAACAACAACGACGACGACGACAACAACAACAACAACGTAGTCAGTCGGCGAGGTTTTCTAGGATTGATTTGAATGTCGAACCGGAAAGACATAGTTTGTTTGCAGATTTAAATGAAGAGCCGGCGAGACATAGTTTGTTTGCAGATTTAAATGAAGAGCCGACTAATTTTTTTGATTATATTCAAGAACCTGCGAGACACAGTTCATACGTCCAAGAACCCGTGAGACACAGTTCATACTACCAAGAACCCGTGAGACACAGTTCATACGTAAGACACGACACATACGTCCAAGAACCTGCTAGACACAGTTCATATGAGAGACATAGTTCATACGTTCCAGATAATAATAGCGAAGGTTTGATGAAGTATATTCCAGGGCTTTTCCATCGATACATCATAAGTTTTCATGATGTGTTTGGTGATGGAAATTGTGAATTTCGGTCAGTTGCCGTCGGTCTTCGTCTCAACGAAAATAGGTGGTCACTAATTCGACAACATTTGTTGGAAGAGTTAGATTTTCACGAGCTAAATTACACGACTATGTGGCATAGTGATGACTTTCAACGAATTCGAAACTCTGTGGAGTTTTTTGAAACTAGATTTGCACCGCAGAACAAATGGATGATCATGCCAGACACGGGGTTGGTTATTGCTTCACGCTATAACAGGCCAGTTATATGTATATCCCCGACACAAAATTATATATGTTTTCCGCTTTGGTCTGGTCCAAACCCATCACAAGAAAGTGGTCTCATTGTGATTGCACATGTGAGGGATGCTCATTACATTTATGTGACGCTAGATGAAAGTTGTCCAATCCCGCCAAATCACGAACAATGGAGGAGGTACAAAACTGAGGTCGCATCCGCATGGGAAACTATATATTTAAGTCGACAACGCATGTATACTCAAATTATTCAAATGTATTCATGACTTTTTATTTTATAAAGTTATTACAATTGTTACATGTTTCTATTTTTTTAATAAACAATTTAAAAAATATAAATAATTACCTATCTATTAATTAACTATTGCTTGTAATTGTAAAAAAAATAAATGATAAAAAAAGTAACAATAATAACAAAATAATAAATGAGAATGATAAAAAAGTAACAAATAATAACAAAATAATAAATGAGAATGATCACACTAATCACAAACATAATAAATGAGAATGATGGGGTGGATTTCCTAATTTGATGGGGTATAAACCCACAATGCCTATTTGTTTTTTATAGGAAAAGAAAAACTGATTTTGGCGTAACAGATAACGGCTATTTAAACCGTTCTAAATAAGTGATATTTAATATTGTATAACCTCATTAAAAAGAACTGTTGGTTTTTGGTGTATTAAAAAATATATAATGGTTTAAAACAACCGTCCTAAATAAGTATTGTACGGAGTAATATATTAACATTATACGCAATTGAATGAGTCATGTCGTGCATGTCTTTTATAACGGTTTTTAACCATTATAAATAACCATCCCATTATTTACAACGCTCTGTAATAGAACGGTTCAATTCCGTTTCAAAAAATGCATTCCAACCGTTCTTAAAAAACCATTTGTGTACTTGTGTGATAGTGTTTGCTGCAGCGTGTAATTTTTTTCTTTATACGAGTCTTTGATAAGATAGTTGTTAGCTATAACTATGATATGTAAAATGACACAAAATGATATTTGCATTGCACTATAAACCCAATTTCAAAAATCTCGTTCTTAATGTTTTTAAGATAAGATATTCGTAATAATCAACGTCGCCATGCATTTCATATTGAACTAACTAAGAAAGTTCTACCAGCACAAAATTTTAATATTGTGTGCATTTAATAAACTCGATATACTTTAGAAAATTAACAAATCAGGATCCCGTGACACATCGAGACCCTTAATTTTGCCACTGCATTCAATAAACTAACACACATATTTATTTTAATGATACACCATTACTTGGCAGATTCTGATGAGGCTCCGTGGCGCCCATATCCGCTGGGTCCTCATTCTCGTTCGCCCCGAACAACCCCACGTCGAAGGGGGCCCAAAAAAATTCCTATATTTAGCTTTCTTTTTTTTGCCAAAATGAAAAAGAAGTTCTCGCTTATTTTTCTAATTTTTTTCATATACACAATTACGCAAATAAGATAGGACATAAGATATTAACTATAGGATTTGCTAAACAATACTCACCAGGCAATGCTTAAAAAAACAATTAATATGAATATAAAAGAAAACTTATACTTTGTTAAATTAAAAATGACATACATTTAAGTTAATTTTTAGAGAAAAGTTCAAAATACATCCCTGTGCTTTCCCCAAAAATCGATTTACATCCTTAAACTTTTTTTTGGAACAAAATCATCCCTCCGTTAGTAAAGTTGGCACAAATACATCCCTCCGTTAGTCATATCAGTTAGTATGGACTAACGATGCAAATGATTTTCCGTTATCTCCTAACAAGAGTTAAAATAGTTGCATCGTTAGTCCTCCTTCAGTTAAAATTTTTGCATCGTTAGTCATTTGTTACGTTTTCGTCCGATTTTTTACGTTTTCGTCTGTTTTTTTACGTTTTCGTCCGATTTTTTACGTTTTCGTCTGTTTTTTTACGTTTTCGTCCGATTTTTTACGTTTTCGTCTGTTTTTTTACGTTTTCGTCCGATTTTTTTACGTTTTCGTCTGTTTTTTTTACGTTTTCGTCCGATTTTTTACGTTTTCATATGTTTTTTTACGTTTTCGTCCGATTTTTTACGTTTTCATCCGATTTTTTTCGTTTTCGTCTATTTTTTTACGTTTTCGTCCGATTTTTTACGTTTTCGTCCGATTTTTTACGTTTTCGTCTGTTTTTTTTACGTTTTCGTACGATTTTTTTCGTTTTCGTCCGTTTTTTTTACGTTTTCGTCTATTTTTTTTACGTTTTCGTCTGTTTTTTTTACGTTTTTGTCCGATTTTTTTTCGTTTTCATACGTTTTTTTTACGTTTTCGTCCGATTTTTTTACATTTTCGTCTGTTTTTTTAAGTTTTCGTCCGATTTTTTACGTTTTCGTCCGATTTTTTACGTTTTCATCCGATTTTTTTCGTTTTCGTCTGTTTTTTTACGTTTTCGTCTGATTTTTTACGTTTTCACCTACCCACCTCCACCACCACCACCACCCACCACCTTCACCCACCACCGCCACCACCACCCACCACCACCACCCACCACCTCCACCCATCACCACCTACCACCGCCGCCACCACCCACCACCTTCACCCACCACCGCCACCAACATCCACCGCCACCACCACCACCACCACCCATCGCCACCACCACCCATCGCCACCTACCACCGCCGCCACCACCCACCACCTTCAACCACCACCGCCACCACCACCACCACCACCACCCATCGCCACCACCACCCATCACCACCTACCACCGCCGCCACCACCACCACCGTCGCCACCGCCGTCGCCACGGCGGTGGTGGGTGGTGGCGGCGGTGGTAGGTGGCGATGGGTGGTGGCGGCGGTGGTAGGTGGTGGTGGTGGGTGGTGGTGGTGGCGATGGGTGGTGGTGGCGGCGGCGGTGGTGGTGGCGGTGGCGACGGTGGTGGTGGGTGGTGATGTGTGGAGGTGGTTGGTGGTGGTGGTGGTGGCGGGTGGTGGTGGTGGTGGCGGTGGCTACGGTGGTGGTTGGTGGTGATGGGTGGAGGTGGTGGGTGGTGGTGGTGGTGGTGGCGGTGGTGGATGAAAACGTAAAAAATCGGACGAAAACGTAAAAAACATATGAAAACGTAAAAAATCAGACGAAAACGTAAAAAAAAGACAAAAACGTAAAAAAATCGGACAAAAACGTAAAAAAACGTAAAAAATCGGACGAAAACGTAAAAAAACAGACGAAAACGTAAAAAATCGGACGAAAACGTAAAAAAATAGACGAAAACGAAAAAAATCGGACGAAAACGTAAAAAAATAGACGAAAACGTAAAAAACCAGACAAAAACGTAAAAAATCAGACGAAAACGTAAAAAATCGGATGAAAACGTAAAAAAACAGACGAAAACGAAAAAATCGGATGAAAACGTAAAAAATCGGACGAAAACTTAAAAAAAAACATATGAAAACGTAAAAAATCGGACGAAAACGTAAAAAAACAGACGAAAACGTAAAAAATTGGACGAAAACGTAAAAAAACAGACGAAAACGAAAAAAATCCGTTGAAAACGTAAAAAATCGGACGAAAACTTAAAAAAACATATGAAAACGTAAAAAAATCGGACGAAAACGTAAAAAAACAGATGAAAACGTAAAAAATCGGACGAAAACGTAAAAAAACAGACGAAAACGAAAAAAATCGGACGAAAACGTAAAAAATCGGACGAAAACGTAAAAAAACAGACGAAAACGTAAAAAATCGGACGAAAACGTAACAAAGGACTAACAATGCAAAAATTTTAACTGAAGGAGGACTAACGATGCAACTATTTTAACTCTTGTTAGGAGATAACGGAAAATCATTTGCATCGTTAGTCCATACTAACTGATATGACTAACGGAGGGATGTATTTGTGCCAACTTTACTAACGGAGGGATGATTTTGTTCCAAAAAAAGTTTAAGGATGTAAATCGGTTTTTTTGGGAAAGCACAGGGATGTGTTTTGGACTTTTCTCTAATTTTTATTTCATTTATTATGCATTAAAAACACAACTAATTTAAATAATCAAAAAACAAACTATTTAATGTAGCTTATGCATGCCCAGTGAGCATTGTTAAGCAAAACACGTTAATTTATTATAAAAAGTGACAAGAAAATGATACTAATGTTTTAATTAATGGTGACATAACATTAAAAAGGTGAAAATGATACAAGTGTTTTATTTTATTTTTTTGAATGGCAATTTTATTAAGAGCTAACAAAAAGCTTGAAAAAATTACAAAAAAAGAAAATTAAGATTTTGCATCCAAGTAATCTGGCCAATCTTGGATTTACAACGATTAGAGATCCATAGAAAAGACATTTGAACAATATCATCAAAAATAAGATCCCTTCTAGGATGCTTGGATCCGAACAAAATTTGGTCTCTCAACCGCTATCAAAGCCACCAAGCTACATAACAGACGCCTTCAAAAATCTCCTTTTAGTGTTTAGATAGACGAAGATTTGATAACCAAACAAGCCACTCAATGTATGAATTGAAAAAAGTATACTCGAGCTCCTACCATCCACTACAAGAAATCAGGCAAATAGCCACGGACAGAATTTGTGGGTAAAAGCCATATTTTCGTGGGTAACTGGGTAGTTCCCACGGATTACCCACAACTCTCTATAGATGGGTAAAACCTCCGATGCTAATTGTTTGCCCACGACATTTTCATACTGTGAGTAAGTTTACCCACGTCATTCTTGGTGGGCGTTTGTTTTGCATTCATGGGTAAATTATTTGTGGGATTTTCTATCTCACCACGAAACACCCATAGATATACTCGTGGGTATTGTGTGGGTAAAATTGCCCACAAAACTATTGGTGTGTAAAAGTCAACTCCCCCATCACAATCCTTGAATAGAATTAACCACGTATATAGTCGTGTGTAAAAAGCGTGGGAAATATTGCCCATGATAATCCCTGAGAAAAGTTACCCACGCATATGACCGTGTGTAAATATCATGGGCAAACATGACATCTTTGCCATGAATAATTTGTGGGTATATTCGTAGCTAACTTACCCACTACTCTTTGTGAGTAAATCGTGGCTAAATATTTACGTCATATTGTGAATAATGCATGGGTAAATATATCGGTAAATTATGATTTTATTTTAATATTTAAAATGTGACAAATATGTAGCATCTAATATAAAAACCACACATTTAACACAAATATTCTTGAAATATAAAACACACGATAATAAATAGATCATTCTTACATAAATATTAAGGCTGCTAACCGAAACCATCATTCTAATGATGTCTCAAAACAAATAAAATAAACTGAAAAGAACAAACCATCATCATAAAGATGTCTTAAAACAATTAGAGAAAAGTCCAAAATACATCCCTGTGCTTTCCCCAAAAACCGATTTACATCCTTAAACTTTTTTTTTGAACAAAATCATCCCTCCGTTAGTAAAGTTGGCACAAATACATCCCTCCGTTAGTCATATCAGTTAGTATGGACTAACGATGCAAATGATTTTCCGTTATCTCCTAACAAGAGTTAAAATAGTTGCATCGTTAGTCCTCCTTCAGTTAAAATTTTTGCATCGTTAGTCCTTTGTTACGTTTTCGTCCGATTTTTTACGTTTTCGTCTGTTTTTTTACGTTTTCGTCCGATTTTTTACGTTTTCGTCTGTTTTTTTACGTTTTCGTCTGTTTTTTTACGTTTTCGTCCGATTTTTTTCGTTTTCGTCTGTTTTTTTACGTTTTCGTCCGATTTTTTACGTTTTCGTCTGTTTTTTTACGTTTTCGTCCGATTTTTTACGTTTTCATATGTTTTTTTACGTTTTCGTCCGATTTTTTACGTTTTCATCCGATTTTTTTCGTTTTCGTCTGTTTTTTTACGTTTTCGTCCGATTTTTTACGTTTTCGTCCGATTTTTTACGTTTTCGTCTGTTTTTTTACGTTTTCGTCCGATTTTTTTTGTTTTCGTCCGTTTTTTTACGTTTTCGTCTGTTTTTTTACGTTTTCGTCTGTTTTTTTACGTTTTCGTCCGATTTTTTTCGTTTTCATACGTTTTTTTTACGTTTTCGTCCGATTTTTTACGTTTTCGTCTATTTTTTTACGTTTTCGTCAGATTTTTTACGTTTTAATATGTTTTTTTACGTTTTCGTCCGATTTTTTACGTTTTCATCCGATTTTTTTCGTTTTCGTCTGTTTTTTTTACGTTTTTGTCTTTTTTTTACGTTTTCGTCTGATTTTTTACGTTTTCACCTACCCACCTCCACCACCACCACCACCACCACCCACCACCGCCACCAACCACCGCCACCACCACCCACCACCACCACCACCACCCACCACCTCCACCCATCACCACCTACCACCGCCGCCACCACCCACCACCTTCACCCACCACCGCCACCAACATCCACCGCCACCACCACCACCACCACCCATCGCCACCACCACCCATCGCCACCTACCACCGCCGCCACCACCCACCACCTTCAACCACCACCGCCACCACCACCACCACCACCACCCATCGCCACCACCACCCATCACCACCTACCACCGCCGCCACCACCACCACCGTCGCCACCGCCGTCGCCACGGCGGTGGTGGGTGGTGGCGGCGGTGGTAGGTGGCGATGGGTGGTGGCGGCGGTGGTAGGTGGTGGTGGTGGGTGGTGGTGGTGGCGATGGGTGGTGGTGGCGGCGGCGGTGGTGGTGGCGGTGGAGACGGTGGTGGTGGGTGGTGATGGGTGAGGTGGTTGGTGGTGGTGGCGGGTGGTGGTGGTGGTGGCGGTGGCGACGGTGGTGGTGGGTGGTGATGGGTGGAGGTGGTGGGTGGTGGTGGCGGTGGTGGATGAAAACGTAAAAAATCGGACGAAAACGTAAAAAAACATATGAAAACGTAAAAAATCGGACGAAAACGTAAAAAAACAGACAAAAACGTAAAAAATCGGACAAAAACGTAAAAAAAACGTATGAAAACGTAAAAAATCGGACGAAAACGTAAAAAATAGACGAAAACGTAAAAAATCGGACGAAAACGTAAAAAAATAGACGAAAACGAAAAAAATCGGACAAAAACGTAAAAAAACAGACGAAAACGTAAAAAAATAGACAAAAACGTAAAAAATCGGACGAAAACGTAAAAATACAGACGAAAACGAAAAAATCGGATGAAAACGTAAAATATCGGACGAAAACTTAAAAAAACATATGAAAACGTAAAAAATCGGACGAAAACGTAAAAAAACAGACGAAAACGTAAAAAATCGGATGAAAACGTAAAAAAACAGACGAAAACGAAAAAAATCGGATGAAAAAGTAAAAAATCGGACGAAAACTTAAGAAAACATATGAAAACGTAAAAAATCGGACGAAAACTTAAAAAAACAGATGAAAACGTAAAAAATCGGTCGAAAACGTAAAAAAACAGACGAAAACGTAAAAAATCGGACGAAAACGTAAAAAATCGGACGAAAACGTAAAAAAAACAGACGAAAACGTAAAAAATCGGACGAAAATGTAACAAAGGACTAACGATGCAAAAATTTTAACTGAAGGAGGACTAACGATGCAACTATTTTAACTCTTGTTAGGAGATAACGGAAAATCATTTGCATCGTTAGTCCATACTAACTGATATGACTAACGGAGGGATGTATTTGTGCCAACTTTACTAACGGAGGGATGATTTTGTTCCAAAAAAAAGTTTAAGGATGTAAATCGGTTTTTTGGGAAAGCACAGGGATGTATTTTGGACTTTTCTCTAATTTTTATTTCATTTATTATGCATTAAAAACACAACTAATTTAAATAATGAAAAAACAAACTATTTAATGTAGCTTATGCATGCCCAGTGAGCATTGTTAAGCAAAACACATTAATTTATTATAAAAAGTGACAAGAAAATGATACTAATGTTTTAATTAATGGTGACATAACATTAAAAAGGTGAAAATGATACAAGTGTTTTATTTTATTTTTTTGAATGGCAATTTTATTAAGAGCTAGCAAGAAGCTAGAAAAAATTACAAAGAAAGAAAATTAAGATTTTGCATCCAAGTAACTTGGCCAATCTTGGATTTACAACGATTAGAGATCCATAGAAAAGACATTTGAACAATATCATCAAAAATAAGATCCCTTCTAGGATGCTTGGATCCGAACAAAATTTGGTCTCTCAACCGCTATCAAAGCCACCAAGCTACATAACAGACGCCTTCAAAAATCTCCTTTTAGTGTTTAGATAGACGAAGATTTGATAACCAAACAAGCCACTCAATGTATGAATTGAAAAAAGTATACTCGAGCTCCTACCATCCACTACAAGAAATCAGGCAAATAGCCACGGACAGAATTTGTGGGTAAAAGCCATATTTTCGTGGGTAACTGGGTAGTACCCACAGATTACCCACAACTCTCTATAGATGGGTAAAACCTCCGATGCTAATTGTTTGCCCACGACATTTTCATACTGTGGGTAAGTTTACCCACGTCATTCTTGGTGGGCGTTTGTTTTGCATTCATGGGTAAATTATTTGTGGGATTTTCTATCTCACCACGAAACACCCATAGATATACTCGTGGGTATTGTGTGGGTAAAATTGCCCACAAAACTATTGGTGTGTAAAAGTCAACTCCCCCATCACAATCCTTGAATAGAATTAACCACGTATATAGTCGTGTGTAAAAAGCGTGGGAAATATTGCCCATGATAATCCCTGGGAAAAGTTACCCACGCATATGACCGTGTGTAAATATCAAGGGCAAACATGACATCTTTGCCATGAATAATTTGTGGGTATATTCGTAGCTAACTTACCCACTACTCTTTGTGAGTAAATCGTGGCTAAATATTTACGTCATATTGTGAATAATGCATGGGTAAATATATCGGTAAATTATGATTTTTTTTTTAATATTTAAAATGTGACAAATATGTAGCATCTAATATAAAAACCACACATTTAACACAAATATTCTTGAAATATAAAACACACGATAATAAATAGATCATTCTTACATAAATATTAAGGCTGCTAACCGAAACCATCATTCTAATGATGTCTCAAAACAAATAAAATAAACTGAAAAGAACAAACCATCATCATAAAGATGTCTTAAAACAATTAGAGAAAAGTCCAAAATACATCCCTGTGCTTTCCCCAAAAACCGATTTACATCCTTAAACTTTTTTTTTGAACAAAATCATCCCTCCGTTAGTAAAGTTGGCACAAATACATCCCTCCTTTAGTCATATCAGTTAGTATGGACTAACGATGCAAATGATTTTCCGTTATCTCCTAACAATAGTTAAAATAGTTGCATCGTTAGTCCTCCTTCAGTTAAAATTTTTGCATCGTTAGTCCTTTGTTACGTTTTCGTCCGATTTTTTTACGTTTTCTTCATTTTTTTTACGTTTTCGTCCGATTTTTTACGCTTTCGTCTTTTTTTTACGTTTTCGTCAGTTTTTTTACGTTTTCGTCCGATTTTTTTCGTTTTCGTCTGTTTTTTTACGTTTTCGTCCGATTTTTTACGTTTTCGTCTGTTTTTTTACGTTTTCGTCCGATTTTTTACGTTTTCATATGTTTTTTTACGTTTTCGTCCGATTTTTTTACATTTTCATCCGATTTTTTTTCGTTTTCGTCTGTTTTTTTACGTTTTCATCCGATTTTTTACGTTTTCGTCTGTTTTTTTACGTTTTCGTCCGATTTTTTTCGTTTTCGTCCGTTTTTTTACGTTTTCGTCTGTTTTTTTACGTTTTCGTCTGTTTTTTTACGTTTTTGTCCGATTTTTTTCGTTTTCGTCCGATTTTTTACGTTTTCGTCTGTTTTTTCACGTTTTCATCCGATTTTTTACGTTTTCATGTGTTTTTTTACGTTTTCGTCCGATTTTTTACGTTTTCATCCGATTTTTTTCGTTTTCGTCTTTTTTTTTACGTTTTCGTCTGTTTTTTTACGTTTTCGTCTGATTTTTTACGTTTTCACCTACCCACCTCCACCACCACCACCCACCACCTTCACCCACCACCGCCACCACCACCCACCACCACCCACCACCTCCACCCATCACCACCTACCACCGCCGCCACCACCCACCACCTTCACCCACCATCGCCACCAACATCCACCGCCACCACCACCACCACCACCCATCGCCACCACCACCCATCGCCACCTACCACCGCCGCCACCACCCACCACCGCCACCACCACCACCACCACCCATCGCCACCTACCACCGCCGCCACCACCAACCACCTTCAACCACCACCGCCACCAACATCCACCGCCACCATCACCACCACCCATCGCCACCACCACCCATCACCACCTACCACCGCCGCCACCACCACCACCGCCGCCACCTCCGTTGCCACGGCGGTGGTGGGTGGTGGCGGCGGTGGTAGGTGGCGATGGGTGGTGGCGGCGGTGGTAGGTGGTGGTGGTGGGTGGTGGTGGTGGCGATGGGTGGTGGTGGCGGCGGCGGTGGTGGTGGCGGTGGCGACGGTGGTGGTGGGTGGTGATGGGTGGAGGTGGTTGGTGGTGGTGGTGGTGGCGGGTGGTGGTGTTGGTGGCGGTGGCGACGGTGGTGGTGGGTGGTGATGGGTGGAGGTGGTGGGTGGTGGTGGTGGTGGTGGCGGTGGTGGATGAAAACGTAAAAAATCGGACAAAAACGTAAAAAAACAGATGAAAACGTAAAAAATCAGACGAAAACGTAAAAAAATAGACAGAAAAACAAAAAAAAATCGGACGAAAACGTAAAAAAACAGACGAAAACGTAAAAAAACAGACGAAAACGTAAAAAATCAGACGAAAACGTAAAAAATCAGACGAAAACGTAAAAAAACAGACGAAAACGAAAAAATCGGATGAAAACGTAAAAAATCGGACGAAAACTTAAAAAAACATATGAAAACGTAAAAAATCGGACGAAAACGTAAAAAAAAAGACGAAAACGTAAAAAAATCGGACGAAATCGTAAAAAAACAGACGAAAACGAAAAAAATCGGATGAAAACGTAAAAAATCGGACGAAAACTTAAAAAAACATATGAAAACGTAAAAAATCGGACGAAAACGTAAAAAAACAGATGAAAACGTAAAAAATCGGACGAAAACGTAAAAAAAACAGACGAAAACGAAAAAAATCGGACTAAAACGTAAAAAAAACAGACGAAAACGTAAAAAAACAGACGAAAACGTAAAAAATCGGACGAAAACGTAAAAGATCGGACGAAAACGTAAAAAAACAGACTAAAACGTAAAAAATCGGACGAAAACTTAATAAAGGACTAACGATGCAAAAATTTTAACTGAAGGAGGACTAACGATGCAACTATTTTAACTCTTGTTAGGAGATAACGGAAAATCATTTGCATCGTTAGTCCATACTAACTGATATGACTAACGGAGGGATGTATTTGTGCCAATTTTACTAACGGAGGGATGATTTTGTTCCAAAAAAAAGTTTAAGGATATAAATCGGTTTTTGGGGAAAGCACAGGGATGTATTTTGGACTTTATCATAAAGATGTCTCAAACAATTAATATAAAGATAAATATGACTTATCAACTCACAATCATGCGGCTGTCATGGTCATCTTCCTCACTTCCACCTGCTCGGGAGTGACTAGTAGTGGGACCTGGACGAGCATCTCCTCCATCAGAACTTTCACCATCAGAATCACAATCTGGAAGGGTTATATTGAAACGATTGCACACAATATCAAGAGTTTTTCTCCCGCCCGTCGTCTACCTTGGTAACTGCAGTTGTTTTATTTCCAGTATCTGTAATATAATCAACTCTTTTTTACCCAGCACCATACAAGTTTCTTTTCTTTGCACCACTTGTTGCTGCAATGTAAAGTGTTGTTTCGTCTACCTGACTTTCTGCAGAAGCTGGATTTTCCTCCCTTTCTTGCCTTAGACGCAACACACTCTCCTATAAGTGTGTACATTTTATCATGAGTAATCATACAACTAAGAACTATATTGTTTAATAAGGAACTCAGAACTTACATTAATTGTTTTTGACTTCTCATTAATAAATGTTTTCTTGTCATGGCCGCTGGTATGAGTATGCAAAAAAAAGCTCAAATCCTGTAGGTGGACGCTTGTATATAGATTCTTACATCACATATGCATAATTTGGTAATCTTTTATTTGCATAACTACCAGTACACTACAAACTATCTACAATGCGCGAATAGCATAAAAGCCTATTTCATCATTCAGAAGGCTCCAAATAAATTGTAATTGACTATCTTCTAAGATTCTTTTTTTCAGTGTCTTTTGATAATAATGAAATAAGGTTAAACTAACCAAATCATTGGGAGGCCTATAACAATTGCATTGTTAAGAAAAACTGGAATCACTGTATAGAATGGTCCAATTCCATAAGAAACGTTAGTGACACTTGAAGCATATGGGAGGCCTATAACAATTGCCTTAGCCTGCCCGAATCGGAAAACACCCTAAACACAAGACTGTACTACACTAATAAGACCACTATGAATGCCAAATGCCCTAACCACAATACCTGTACCTAAATTACAAAGACCACAACCACATTGAATGCCACAAAACAACATACCACACCTGATACTCCATACAAGTAAGACTTACTTGTAAATCACATATAACTTAAGATATAGCGAAGTTTATATCAAAACATTGATTACTGGTAACCCAAGATACAATACATTAGTAATCATAAAATTATTCAATATATACCAGTAAGACTAATATACAATCACTAGGCTACTTGAGCACAACAATATGATTAACCAAATTGAGAATGCAAAACTGAAAAATCTAATGAATTTAGTATGTCACTTCATTGACTTTTTATGAACCCATCAACCATATGAAACTTTTCACAATCTGATGCCCACAATTTGCACACACATATATAAATTATTATAAAATTCAAGAGTCGTTTATAAAAAATTCAAGAGTCTAACTAAGTGATGCCCACAATCTACACAAAAAGTGATAATTTTACTTCATCTAATTAAAAAGTATTAATGGACATATAGACATATCAGACGAAAAGTATTATTATAAAGAAACATTAGTGGTAGATAATTTATTTGCCAAATTACCTGATCTTGTTTATTATTCCATAAGCGAAGCAACTGTAAAAAATCATTTTACCGGATACATTTTGGACGTTGCTTTAATCTAGTACTGTTATTCTTGAGGTCATAAAAGTGCTTTTTCTTGAGCCTAGATTTGTGTCCCCTCCAACACGCTCCAATAGACTGCAGCACCCAGTTTTAGCTTCTCCTGGCACAATGAACTTTCCTAAAGCAAAGAGTAATATGTTAGTAAGAAAAAGGAAACATTTATACATATAAGAAGGATATAACAGCATAAAAACATACCAACACATACTCCCACATTCTGTCCTTATCAGGCACTTTGTGCCATGAATTATAAATCAATGGACAATAGCTATAAGTACGAGCTATCATACCCAAAAACCGAGAGAATTTTCCTACTACATCGTTCTCCTTGGTTGCCGGTCCGATAGGTTGTCCAGACATATAAGAACAGTATCATCAGTGTTCCTCAGAAAGCAACCTTGTCATATAATCAAAATAGGTTCTTGTAACAGAGACAAAATACATAAGTATTCTGTCCACACTAGCTTAGGTCATCTTTGTCTGTATCACAACGGTTGTAAAATACTTGTGTATAAATAGGAATCATAAGATGGAGTAAAAGTTGACAAGTTTGTGCATTAAATGCTTAGACATTCACAAACAACTTTTACTCCTCCAAATAGCAACCTAGTCCCTGAGATAGCTCAGTAAGTTCAGTGTAGTTGCTACTTAAGCTTAGCTTAAGTTTAGTGAGGAGTCATACCATACTTGTCATTTCAATCCCAAGTGTTATTCCGCAAATACTTTGGTATAATTCTTTGATTGATTTCTAATAAGAATTAAACATTGACAATCTTGTCTATTTTACTTTTACGTTTTCTTATAACTGTCAAAGAATATCATCACATTACTTTACCATGGAACTCAGTTAGTTTAACTTCGTAGTTAACTCTAACAGTGTAAAGGGAACAACACTTATTGAGAAATTCACATTACCGGCTGTGGATGAAAAAATTCAGTGGAACAAGTTAATTCCTATTAAAGTGAATATTCACACCTGGCATTTGTGCATATGATCGTTTACCAACTCGATGCAACCTTGATCATCGTGGCATAGATATTGTAACAAACCGAAATTTTCCATATTGATTTTTAATAATAAATATTTATTATTTCTTAAGTTTCACTTTTGGACTTTTCCGAACTTATTTGAATCGAATACGAGAGGTTATCTCGCAAAAAGTAAAAAACCGCACACAACGCGTACCGGCACAACCGTAAACTCAATAAGCAATTTGATTTGATTATTATACTATTTACGAGAAACTAGTCACGTGGATACTTGTTTTTATTGGAAAAATATTTATTAACGATATGGCGTAACTCTCGTGTCGTGAATCGAACATTAACTAACCTAAACGAGTCCCGGACCTTAATTTGTCAAAAGATATAAAAAAAATACGAATATCGTCCCTGTGATAATACTTTTGTTTAACACCCCCCCCCCCCCCCTCATCTTTTATAAACGTTTCAATTCTAGAAAAAAAAAAAAAACTTTTCGGGTATAAAAGGAACAATATAGGGTTTCTTTTCATTTTATTATCACAAAACCCTAACCCTAATTTCCTCCCTCCTCTCTCACACTCAGCCGCCGCCCACCACAGCCGGCCACCACCACTACGCCGCCGCCACCACCTTGTATTAGGGGTGAGCAGGAACCGCACCGCAATCCGCAAACCGCAAAAAAAAAAAAACGCAAAATCCTTCATTATTCCTTTAAGATCCTCGTGTTTTGAAGACTATTTTGGTTTAGATCGTGGTTATTTGCTCGTGTTTGTACCAAATCGACATCTAACTCTTTTTAAATCCGTGGTATGTTAATAATATAACTGAAAACATCATTTCTTTTCATCTTTTAGTCGAGTTAAATCATAAAACGAATTTTATATCATAAGGGTTTTATAACCTTCGATTCACACAAGATTATGTGAGAATCGAACCACATATAAACGAGAACATAAAAGTGGTATCATCATCTTTCATGTATTTGTTCGGATCTAGACTTTTGATGTCGAAAACTTGTATTAAGCTCTTGATAAGCTCACATAAGCTCTCGAAATAAGCTGTTTTCGGCTAATTCTTCTTGTTTTCGCTTGTTTGGTCGCGACTGGAAATAGGGCAGCTACGAATGGCATGGGCCGAGGCCTATGTAATTTGGTAAGGATTCAGATTTATTTGTTTTAGCCGTTTGGGGTTTGTGCCGAGACCACCTTGGTCTCGGTAGTGTTTGGATTGCTTGTTTTAATTCTTTTTCGACTTATTCTCATCGTTTCATTGCTTATTCGAATTTGAAATAAGCTATTATAGCTTATTTAGGGGACTTTGTGGATTTCGGTATTATTTCAACCCGAGTGGGTTTTGCTTGTTTTGTGGTCGTATGGGGTAAAAGACCCCGAGGGGCTGCCTATTTGGTTCTCGGTCAGAAAAAGACCCCAAAGGGGTCGCTCGTTTATATTTGCTCTTGGTCAAAGGTGAACTTGAGGGATTCTTGTTTCGTTCTTAAATCGAAAAGGGTAAAAGCACTCCTAAGAGTGTGATTGGTTTCCGTGCAAACAGAAAGAAAACAAAAAGGGAAATAGATCCTTGACATAATAAAATGTAAAGAATAATTTGTTTTTGATAAACTGAAACATAAATGCTTATTTGATTTTTGAAAACATAAAATAATAAACATAAGTATATATGATGACTTTGGCGAAAACTAGAAACTCATGGGATTGTTTGGTTTCGGGACTTACCTTAATTGGTTATTTTACTTCGGCTTATTTCGAGGCCTATTTTGATTTAGTACTATTTGAATTACGTATTGGTCTTGGGAATTAAATATCGTGTTGGGGTTATTGGTTTAGGATTTTTTGAATTTTGTGGCATATTCAATTTGAGTTTATTACTTTTAGTCACTTGCGGCTTAATGGGTTTGAATTCATTATTAATAGTTATTTGCGACTATTTGAATTAACGAACTAACTCATTCTACTTGTTTTGAATTTTGGATCTTTGGTACGCTCCGGATATATTTTGAATAGTTTGAACAATTATTTACTTGTATTGACACCTATTAGACACTAATCAATAAGCACACTTGAATCATTAATATTTGTTTCCTGTTAAATTGTTTTGGGAAATGGAGTTGCAACAAAAGTCTTTCGACTTAGGAACGTTCTCTAAACGAACGGGTCATGGAAATTTTTTTGTAAAAACATCTATACTTAAACTTATTTCAAAAACTCTTTTATTATAAACTCGTCAAATGACGAATTGCACAAAATAGTTGTAAAACCTTTATTAATTGAATTGTGAATTCAAACTTACCTTTACTTATAAAACATGTATGTTTATGCAAACTATTTGGGATTATGGGGTAAATACTGACACTTGCCAATCGATCTACTTTTATTGACATATTCTTTGTCGTTACTTTCTTGAATTCTTTTGTCATTTCTTTCTCGACTGGAGTCCACGTCCATATTTTCTCGACTATTCTTTTATCTACTCTTCCCTATAATATATATGTGCTAAATATATATATTATACTTTGGCGTGTGTATTCACGAGTCGATACTTTTCACCACTACACGAACGATGATACCAAACTCTTTTACAAACAACGATACGAGTATTCCACGAAAACTAAAACACCCTACCTTTTGAAAACTCATATAATATATACTATTCTTATGGGATATATTCTGAGATGAATTATATACTTATAAGGTTGTGCCGATCCCTGTTTTACTTGTTTTGAAATACTTTTGGAGGAGAATACATGCTCGTTTTTACCTAAATTCAATACTTGTTTTATTTGAATATGCTACTTGTTTACTCAAAACATTACTTGCCTTACTTAAATATTTGTTTGTTTACTCGAATGCGTTACGTGTTTACATGTTACATACTTGATTTCTTACTCATGGACACAAGTACTTACAACATTTATGCCTGCATAACCGAATGAACCGGCCCAACTGCTATGTACATAGATGACCGAATGAACTGGTCACATAACCGAATGAACTAGTAACATGACTGAATGAACTGGTCACATAACCGAATGAACTAGTAATATGACCGAATGAACTGGTCACATAACAGAATGAACCTGTCAAACCAACTTTAACCCTTGTGGTCCACATTACAAATTTACTTAAGGTAAACTTTATTTTCGCGACATTGTGAGCGACACGATGGTCACAAAACTTTCTATTGAACTCACATTACTATTACTGCCTTATTATAAAACAATGAACTCACCAACCTCGTGTTGACACTTTTAGCATGTATTTTCATGTTTAAGGCGATAGCCTAGTTGTGGAGGCTTTTGTCATGGCATGGCATGGTCATAGATGACTCTGATGTATTTGGGACCGCGGTATTTCTTTTATGGGCCTATATTTCCGCACTGTTTTTGGAATGCTATAAACATAATGCTTTTTTATTATGAAATTTCTTCTAAACGGTTGAGGTAAAACCGTTCATTGTACTTTGTGTTGTGATACCAATTTAGTAGCACCCAAACATGTATGCTTCCGCTAAACCATATTTTGGGGGTGTTACAGATATTGATTTGGTTCGTTGCCCGGTTTGTGATCAAGCAATTGAGGACTCGCAACACCTTTTTGTATACTGTTGAATCGCTATCGACCTTTGGTCTATGGTTAAAAGATGGTGGAGCTTGGAAGATTACCCAAAGGATCTCGATAGTCTTATCACATGAGGTGACTCGGTACCATTCAATACATTGGAAAAATCATGCTTTGATGCGGTTGTTCATACAATGTGTTGGATCATTTGGAGATATCGAAACCATTTGTGTTTTGATCCAAAGACACCTAGGAAAGATATACTAGGTGAGGAGATTAAAGTTCTCTCTCATACTTGGATTGTTCATAAACATAGGCATTTTAAATCCAATTAGATTTATTGGATCAATGATCCCAAAATTGCTTGTAAAAACATGATGTAATCTCGTTTCTCCTCTAGCACATTGCTAGAGTGTTATAAATAAATAATCGTTAAAAAAAAGAGTTTACAAAATTGTTAGTAAGCTATAAAACTGTTAACCATAAGCTTTAAACTAAGTTTATAATTGTTAATTATTAACTAGGGTAAATTGCAAAAATGGTCCCTAAAGTAGCCCAAATGCGCAAGAAATACACCGAGACAAATTTTGTTGCAAAAATGACATTAATGTTTCATATTTTTGCAAAACAGCCACCAAGAGCTACTTTTTGCTAACGCCCATTATTTATCTCCTTAGTGGCACGCGAAATGACTAATATACCCTCGTCTTCTTTTAGGGACTTAATTTGCAATTTACCATGTTCTTTTTTTTGGGTTGGAAGCCACCACATCACAAACACAGCCACCACCACCACCACCCTCTACCACCACACAACCAACACCACCACCGTCTACCACCACCACCACCGTCTACCACCACCCTCTACCACCACACAACCCTAAAAGGATATAATGCTTTTATTTCTTTTAAAAAAATTATTTTTAAAGGGACAAAAAGTTTTCATTTTTTTCTTTGGAATACATATATTGAATGCCGCGCTGAAATTATTGCTTCTAATGCATATGTTGAAACTTGAAACATTATATTTTGTTTTGATTTATCATATATATTCATGATCTTCTTCTGTAGCCAGATTAGTAGATCTTCACATAAGATTGATTCAACATACTTTTAGGAGATGCTCGAACACAAAACATGAGTTGTAACATACATCAGAAATGTAAATAAAAACACTAGCAGATGCAATCACAGTCGCAACATCTCTCAATGTATCGAATTGATCACACAATTATGAGAACTGTAAATCAAGGTTGAGTTTAGCTTTTTCTATAAAGGGTGCACAACCCTTTGTAATTTGTATACTTTTGTCTCGCGTCATTGTAACTAACTGTTGGATAAAAGTGATTAAAACATGAGAAACTTGTTAGTTCGAGTCGGACATGGATATGTAAGCTAGTTTTTCACTTTAAACGAAACCCAAAACAGTGTTGCTCATTATCATATATATGAGTTCCATGACTGATGACACTGAAACTTATAATCAAATAAACATTTCATAATATCAATTTTGGACAAAGTATCAGTTCTGCAAAAAGAAAATGAAACAAATAGCCAGAGCAGATCCTCAATTACAATTAGCTTAACTATAGCTTAGAGGTGCCAAAACCGGCGGGCCGGGCGGGCACGGGCTAAAACGGGCACGGGCTAGAATTGGCACGGGCTTAAACGGGCACGGGCTAAACGGGCACATGTTATACAAATCGCTTTATAGAAGACCAAAAATGATGAAATAAATTCCTTAAACATAATACCCCATTTATATTTAAAAAATTAAATATATTATATATATAAGTTTTTCTTCAAAAACGATTATAATGTTCTCTAATTGAGAGAAAATATGTGTCCGTTGTGCCTATTTAACATTTCAATGGGTTAAATGTGCCCATTTCAAAAAAAGAAGGGGGCTAAATGTGCTCAAATCTTTTACAAAGTAGTCAAAATTAATCCGTTTTATTCATTTTGGGCACAAATTGACACCTGTAATATAATATAGCTCATTTGCTAGTTTAAAACATCAAAAAAGGCCACTACTTTCAATTTTGTGTCATTTATACCAAAACTTTGATGTAAACTTAACTATGATACCCTTTTGGTCAATTTTAATTTTAAATGTACTGATGGGTCAGTGTCCATTGGTCGTCATTATCAATGTCAAAATGCTGCCAATCTAGTTGGCTGTTGTTGTTGAGATGGGACAGATTTGGTGTTTTGGTTTATTGTTGTTCGTATGAGTTTTTCTTGGTGGGTCAATGATGCAAAAACTGAGACCAATTGGTTAACGAAGACGAAGAAAATGTTGGTTCAAGCATATTACAAAAATGGATAACCATGACGATGATGAGTAGAGCTAGTTTAGGACTTCATCGCAGTTGTATTGTTTCAGGATCCCGACTGGCGTTGCTTTGTTTGCTAATGATTGGCCACTTGATTAATGGTGGAGAAATATTTGAGGTGCTGCCAGTTGGTGGAAGAACGCAAACACGAGATGGTTAGATTCACAATTTTGGTTAAATACACTACTTGGATGATATCATTTCCGTTCACATAGATGAAATGTTTACTTAAATTTCTTGGATTTATAGTGATTGGATTGACTTGCTTGAAGGACAGTTTTCAGAACCGTCCATTTGATTGGAATGGTGATCCTTGTTTACCAAAAGAAAACGCATGGACTGGAGATGTGACATCAGTCAAGATATTTTAATTAAAGTTGTTTATCAGTTGCCGGAGATAGATCGGATCCTCAACTTGTGGCTGTCAACTATATAGTAGTTGCGGGTTACCATGTGCTTGTAGACTTTCATAGTACATGAATTCAGGTTCGTATATACAATTACTCATGATTTGATTTAATATTTTAGAGTCTTTATATTTCAAAATTTAAGACAAAATATATTTATATATGTAGGTGAGTGTATTCCCTTGGATTCAATAGATATATTCTGGAGAACGCTAAATCTTTCACCGACAACGTCTTTGCAAAGTGACAATATTCGTTACGACACTGAAATAAACCATTTTAAAGAACATTTTAACAAGCAGTCTGAAGCAGGAAAAAGAAGTTTCATAAGAAAGTTGGTTGACATATTCAATCCAAGTAAAACTACCATGAAACCGCCCACGGTTAAGAGAAATACTCGTGGACGACCGAGTTTGAAAAAACAACAACAACAATAACAACAACAACAACGACGACGACGACAACAACAACAACAACGTAGTCAGTCGGCGAGGTTTTCTAGGATTGATTTGAATGTCGAACCGGAAAGACATAGTTTGTTTGCAGATTTAAATGAAGAGCCGGCGAGACATAGTTTGTTTGCAGATTTAAATGAAGAGCCGACTAATTTTTTTGATTATATTCAAGAACCTGCGAGACACAGTTCATACGTCCAAGAACCCGTGAGACACAGTTCATACTACCAAGAACCCGTGAGACACAGTTCATACGTAAGACACGACACATACGTCCAAGAACCTGCTAGACACAGTTCATATGAGAGACATAGTTCATACGTTCCAGATAATAATAGCGAAGGTTTGATGAAGTATATTCCAGGGCTTTTCCATCGATACATCATAAGTTTTCATGATGTGTTTGGTGATGGAAATTGTGAATTTCGGTCAGTTGCCGTCGGTCTTCGTCTCAAAGAAAATAGGTGGTCACTAATTCGACAACATTTGTTGGAAGAGTTAGATTTTCACGAGCTAAATTACACGACTATGTGGCATAGTGATGACTTTCAACGAATTCGAAACTCTGTGGAGTTTTTTGAAACTAGATTTGCACCGCAGAACAAATGGATGATCATGCCAGACACGGGGTTGGTTATTGCTTCACGCTATAACAGGCCAGTTATATGTATATCCCCGACACAAAATTATATATGTTTTCCGCTTTGGTCTGGTCCAAACCCATCACAAGAAAGTGGTCTCATTGTGATTGCACATGTGAGGGATGCTCATTACATTTATGTGACGCTAGATGAAAGTTGTCCAATCCCGCCAAATCACGAACAATGGAGGAGGTACAAAACTGAGGTCGCATCCGCATGGGAAACTATATATTTAAGTCGACAACGCATGTATACTCAAATTATTCAAATGTATTCATGACTTTTTATTTTATAAAGTTATTACAATTGTTACATGTTTCTATTTTTTTAATAAACAATTTAAAAAATATAAATAATTAGCTATCTATTAATTAACTATTGCTTGTAATTGTAAAAAAAATAAATGATAAAAAAAGTAACAATAATAACAAAATAATAAATGAGAATGATAAAAAAGTAACAAATAATAACAAAATAATAAATGAGAATATCACACTAATCACAAACATAATAAATGAAAATGATGGGGTGGATTTCCTAATTTGATGGGGTATAAACCCACAATGCCTATTTGTTTTGTATAGGAAAAGAAAAACTGATTTTGGCGTAACAGATAACGGCTATTTAAACCGTTCTAAATAAGTGATATTTAATATTGTATGACCTCATTAAAAGAACTGTTGGTTTTTGGTGTATTAAAAAATATATAATGGTTTAAAACAACCGTCCTAAATAAGTATTGTACGGAGTAATATATTAACATTATACGCAATTGAATGAGTCATGTCGTGCATGTCTTTTATAACGGTTTTTAACCATTATAAATAACCATCCCATTATTTACAACGCTCTATAATAAAACGGTTCAATTCCGTTTCAAAAAATGCATTCCAACCGTTCTTAAAAAACCATTTGTGTACTTGTGTGATAGTGTTTGCTGCAGCGTGTAATTTTTTTCTTTATACGAGTCTTTGATAAGATAGTTGTTAGCTATAACTATGATATGTAAAATGACACAAAATGATATTTGCATTGCACTATAAACCCAATTTCAAAAATCTCGTTCTTAATGTTTTTAAGATAAGATATTCGTAATAATCAACGTCGCCATGCATTTCATATTGAACTAACTAAGAAAGTTCTACCAGCACAAAATTTTAATATTGTGTGCATTTAATAAACTCGATATACTTTAGAAAATTAACAAATCAGGATCCCGTGACACATCGAGACCCTTAATTTTGCCACTGCATTCAATAAACTAACACACATATTTATTTTAATGATACACCATTACTTGGCAGATTCTGATGAGGCTCCGTGGCGCCCATATCCGTTGGGTCCTCATTCTCGTTCGCCCCGAACAACCCCACGTCGAAGGGGGCCCAAAAAAATTCCTATATTTAGCTTTCTTTTTTTTGCCAAAATGAAAAAGAAGTTCTCGCTTATTTTTCTAATTTTTTTCATATACACAATTACGCAAATAAGATAGGACATAAGATATTAACTATAGGATTTGCTAAACAATACTCACCAGGCAATGCTTAAAAAAACAATTAATATGAATATAAAAGAAAACTTGTACTTTGTTAAATTAAAAATGACATACATTTAAGTTAATTTTTATTTCATTTATTATGCATTAAAAACACAACTAATTTAAATAATGAAAAAACAAACTATTTAATGTAGCTTATGCATGCCCAGTGAGCATTGTTAAGCAAAACACGTTAATTTATTATAAAAAGTGACAAGAAAATGATACTAATGTTTTAATTAATGGTGACATAACATTAAAAAGGTGAAAATGATACAAGTGTTTTATTTTATTTTTTTGAATGGCAATTTTATTAAGAGCTAGCAAGAAGCTAGAAAAAATTACAAAGAAAGAAAATTAAGATTTTGCATCCAAGTAACCTGGCCAATCTTGGATTTACAACGATTAGAGATCCATAGAAAAGACATTTGAACAATATCATCAAAAATAAGATCCCTTCTAGGATGCTTGGATCCGAACAAAATTTGGTCTCTCAACCGCTATCAAAGCCACCAAGCTACATAACAGACGCCTTCAAAAATCTCCTTTTAGTGTTTAGATAGACGAAGATTTGATAACCAAACAAGCCACTCAATGTATGAATTGAAAAAAGTATACTCGAGCTCCTACCATCCACTACAAGAAATCAGGCAAATAGCCACGGACAGAATTTGTGGGTAAAAGCCATATTTTCGTGGGTAACTGGGTAGTACCCACGGATTATCCACAACTCTCTATAGATGGGTAAAACCTCCGATGCTAATTGTTTGCCCACGACATTTTCATACTGTGGGTAAGTTTACCCACGTCATTCTTGGTGGGCGTTTGTTTTGCATTCATGGGTAAATTATTTGTGGGATTTTCTATCTCACCACGAAACACCCATAGATATACTCGTGGGTATTGTGTGGGTAAAATTGCCCACAAAACTATTGGTGTGTAAAAGTCAACTCCCCCATCACAATCCTTGAATAGAATTAACCACGTATATAGTCGTGTGTAAAAAGCGTGGGAAATATTGCCCATGATAATCCCTGGGAAAAGTTACCCACGCATATGACCGTGTGTAAATATCATGGGCAAACATGACATGTTTGCCATGAATAATTTGTGGGTATATTCGTAGCTAACTTACCCACTACTCTTTGTGAGTAAATCGTGGCTAAATATTTACGTCATATTGTGAATAATGCATGGGTAAATATATCGGTAAATTATGATTCTATTTTAATATTTAAAATGTGACAAATATGTAGCATCTAATATAAAAACCACACATTTAACACAAATATTCTTGAAATATAAAACACACGATAATAAATAGATCATTCTTACATAAATATTAAGGCTGCTAACCGAAACCATCATTCTAATGATGTCTCAAAACAAATAAAATAAACTGAAAAGAACAAACCATCATCATAAAGATGTCTCAAAACAATTAATATAAAGATAAATATGACTTATCAACTCACAATCATGCGGCTGTCATGGTCATCTTCCTCACTTCCACCTGCTCGGGAGTGACTAGTAGTGGGACCTGGACGAGCATCTCCTCCATCAGAACTTTCACCATCAGAATCACAATCTGGAAGGGTAATATTGAAACGATTACACACAATATCAAGAGTTTTTCTCCCGCCCGTCGTCTACCTTGGTAACTGCAGTTGTTTTATTTCCAGTATCTGTAATATAATCAACTCTTTTTGACCCAGCACCATACAAGTTTCTTTTCTTTGCACCACTTGCTGCTGCAATGTAAAGTGTTGTTTCGTCTACCTGACTTTCTGCAGAAGCTGGATTTTCCTCCCTTTCTTGCCTTAGACGCAACACACTCTCCTATAAGTGTGTACATTTTATCATGAGTAATCATACAACTAAGAACTATATTGTTTAATAAGGAACTCGATCAGAACTTACATTAATTGTTTTTGACTTCTCATTAATAAATGTTTTCTTGTCATGGCCGCTGGTATGAGTATGCAAAAAAAAGCTCAAATCCTGTAGGTGGACGCTTGTATATAGATTCTTACATCACATATGCATAATTTGGTAATCTTTTATTTGCATAACTACCAGTACACTACAAACTATCTACAATGCGCGAATAGCATAAAAGCCTATTTCATCATTCAGAAGGCTCCAAATAAATTGTAATTGACTATCTTCTAAGATTCTTTTTTTTCAGTGTCTTTTGATAATAATGAAATAAGGTAAAACTAACCAAATCATTGGGAGGCCTATAACAATTGCATTGTTAAGAAAAACTGGAATCACTGTATAGAATGGTCCAATTCCATAAGAAACGTTAGTGACACTTGAAGCATATGGGAGGCCTATAACAATTGCCTTAGCCTGCCCGAATCGGAAAACACCCTAAACACAAGACTGTACTACACTAATAAGACCACTATGAATGCCAAATGCCCTAACCACAATACCTGTACCTAAATTACAAAGACCACAACCACATTGAATGCCACAAAACAACATACCACACCTGATACTCCATACAAGTAAGACTTACTTGCAAATCACATATAACTTAAGATATAGCGAAGTTTATATCAAAACATTGATTACTGGTAACCCAAGATACAATACATTAGTAATCATAAAATTATTCAATATATACCAGTAAGACTAATATACAATCACTAGGCTACTTGAGCACAACAATATGATTAACCAAATTGAGAATGCAAAACTGAAAAATCTAATGAATTTAGTATGTCACTTCATTGACTTTTTATGAACCCATCAACCATATGAAACTTTTCACAATCTGATGCCCACAATTTGCACACACATATATAAATTATTATAAAATTCAAGAGTCGTTTATAAAAAATTCAAGAGTCTAACTAAGTGATGCCCACAATCTACACAAAAAGTGATAATTTTACTTCATCTAATTAAAAAGTATTAATGGACATATAGACATATCAGACGAAAAGTATTATTATAAAGAAACATTAGTGGTAGATAATTTATTTGCCAAATTACCTGATCTTGTTTATTATTCCATAAGCGAAGCAACTGTAAAAAATCATTTTACCGGATACATTTTGGACGTTGCTTTAATCTAGTACTGTTATTCTTGAGGTCATAAAAGTGCTTTTTCTTGAGCCTAGATTTGTGTCCCCTCCAACACGCTCCAATAGACTGCAGCACCCAGTTTTAGCTTCTCCTGGCACAATGAACTTTCCTAAAGCAAAGAGTAATATGTTAGTAAGAAAAAGGAAACATTTATACATATAAGAAGGATATAACAGCATAAAAACATATCAACACATACTCCCACATTCTGTCCTTATCAGGCACTTTGTGCCATGAATTATAAATCAATGGACAATAGCTATAAGTACGAGCTATCATACCCAAAAACCGAGAGAATTTTCCTACTACATCGTTCTCCTTGGTTGCCGGTCCGATAGGTTGTCCAGATTCATTGCATATGATAACCTCACGTTTGTCGAATTCTTGTGTGTGTATGTTATGCAACATTGTTGGTCCTCTTTTCTTAGTTGTAGAGATAGCTAAAACTTCAGACATATAAGAAGTTAATAAAAATTATACTCATTCAAAAAAAAAAAAAAAAAAAAAAAGCCTATAGTATTTAAGTTAACCTGTTCCCTTTTCCGATCAGGGGACTTGAAGTAGTTCAAGTTCAACGTCCTCATTTTCAAAATCATCCTCACTACCATCAGATTCTGTCTCATTATTGTTATTTTCAAACTGCTCTATGTTTTCATTCTCATCATCTTCAACATATTCTCTATCAGCTTCACTAACATCTAAATTCTAGAGTCAGGTAGGCAATGATACACATTGGTTGTTATTACGTTAAAACCACGTATTTAAATTTTGATGCTTCACACTAATTAAAATAATCTGAAAACAATACACATACTGTGTAATCTCAAGTCATCCTCTATGTCTTCATTCTCATCATCTTCATAGCCTACCTCCTCTCTATCTCTTTCATTCAAATCCGTAATTATAGAAAAGTAAATATGACAGCAAAAAGGTTTACAAATGCCCTATTATCTTGCTATATAATTTTAATTTTGATGTTTGTGGCTGCTATATCATATCCGTACCTTGAGATCTTACGCCATCCTCATCCTTGTCGTCTTCATCAACGAGTTGTCTCCTTAATCCACTTGAGATGCTTGTTGTAGCAGAATTGGGCTTTGATGCATTTTGTTTCAACACATCCCTTTGTATTTGTGACCTTTTTGTGTTTAATACGAGTTCACCCATGGTGACTTTTGCTCTGGATTGATTCTTTTTTGTTGCACTTGCATCAACAAATTGTCTATTTCGGTCATTAGCTTCCTCACATTGTTCAAATAAAGAAAAAATCAAAGACATACAACTTGTTGAACAACCAAAGTATAGTATGGGGTCAAGAAGAGTGAAATTTACATCAAAGAAGAAAAATTTATGTTATTTCTTGGTCTGTGTCTGGTTCTTCGGGTTTAAATGGTTATCTGGATGGTTTGAAGTCTGATGTTTTGTTGTTTTATTTGGAGAAATAAGGCTGGTGATTGTTCTTATAGTTGCTGCTATTTTGTTGTTGATAATGGTCCTTTTAATTGTTTTATCTCTGAGAAGATCATGGTTTTTACTACTTTGATGAGTAGAAACAATGGAATGATTTTAATGTATAGTATGGATGAGGAAACTGGTGTTTTTGGTTAGTTTTTCACTTATTTTGGCTGGTTTTGGTGCAAAAAGGGTGTTTGGGATATGACTGTACGATGATGAAAATGTTTAACTTTTGTCAGAAATGGTTGGTTCATGGATTAAAAGGTTGATATGTTGATGTCTGGTAATCTCATTGTTCTACTACAAGTTTATAAATTCCATCAACAGCACAACAACATTAGTAAGCAACATGTACAAACAAAGTGGCTTAATTAACATGTACAAAACTTTTCATTTGTAAGCAACATGTAGAAATAACCCCTTTTCATTTGTAAACAACATGTACAAACTTTTTCAAATGCACTCAGCAATGTTAAAACTAAAAGAATAAATAATGTGATTGTATATCAAGTTGTGACATCCTAGAAAACACAAAAGAGCACATTGGTGAATTCAAATTAGGAATAGAAAACTAAACATTAATGGTCAAAATCATATTGCAGAGACAATAATAGAGTCAGCAGAGTCCGATTCAACTAAAATCACTAAAAATATCAAAATTTCATCCATAAGCGAACTGAATTCCTTATTACCCAAATCACACAAAATACATAACACACACACATAAGAGACTTTTTAATAGTTTACCTTTGATTGCGACCAAGATGAGGCTCCACAACACAAAGGGAGTTGCTAAGTTTAGATACAGGTAGGGGCGATGGGGTTATACAGTTATACTCAACTGGTAGTTGTTCACTATTCAATGGGTGAGGGTAGTATCGATTTTACGATTAGGGAGATTCTGAAGGAGGTCGAAGCAGTTTGATAACGGTTATAAAACAAAATTTATTACATCTATGACTATAGTTTTTTTAAGATATAAAAGATGCTTAATCAAGAACGATTTTAATTGTCTGGTCAACGAAGAAGATTGTTTTTTATGTGTTAAAATATCTTTGATTTTAATAAAAGGGTTTTGTCATAACAAGTGCCTACCGAGCACAAGTTAGCGTGTAATTAATAAACGCTAACTTTTTTATTTAACAAAAAAAATGCATTCATCACACATTAAATAAAGTGATAAATTACTACTAGGGCTGTTCACGAGCCGAGCCGAACCGAGCGGACCTTTGCTCGTGCTTGGCTCATTTACAAACCGAGCCGAGCCGATCGGCTCATTTACAACCGAGCCGAAAATCGGAGCATTTTTCGAGCGGACATTTTTTCGAGCGAGCATCGAGCGAGCGATGAGTGGCGAGTTTTTCGTACAACCATAAATTTGGGTTGTTTCCTTTAATGTTCTCGCTGCCTAGTGATGACCAAGGTTCGACCGTCCAGGATGACACTAAGTTTGAGGTCCGGTTGTCAGAGAATGAGGCTCAGGTTGAGGCCAGTGAGGCGATGAGCATACTACAGAGAACGATTGTCGCGTTGTGGCGTAAGTTGACAGCGGGAGACGATTGATGGCGGACAACTAATGAGAATAGGAAGTCAAGCATGTCTTTTCACGACTTAGGGTTTTACAATTAAACTTAGTGTTAAGGTATCATTGTGTTGACTGGGTCAGTAACTATAAATATAATTGTATATATTGAGCCAAACCCAATAGAGTGGTATATATAAAATTATAAATATAATTATAATTAATGTGTATATATATAATTATATATATAATAAATTAATAAAAATTATATCGAGCCGAACCGAGCCGAGTGGACCTTTGCTCGTGCTTGGCTAGTTTACAAATCGAACCGAGCCGATCGGTTCGTTTACAACCGAGCGAAAAATCGAGCAAGCATTTTCCGAGCAAATTTCGAGCGATCGGCAAGCGCCGAGCGATTTGAACAGCCCTAATTACTACTAGTATATTTTAACATAATTTTCACTTTAATGAACCAAAACATTTCTTTTATTAACACGTTAATATGTTCCCGGTAGGCATATGTTAGCACTACATATATAAAGGAGTAACAGGCAAGGATAAGTTGAGTGAAGTGAAATGGTTGGATAAAATTGGTACGAATGAGGGGTGTTTACTGGTCGGGCCCGTTCGGTTAGTTGAAATATTTAATATATTCATTGCGGGACGGGAAGTTCATTTAACTACAAAAAATAGGTCAACTGAAGATTGATATGGCGTAGCCATTTTTGTTGACATGCCGTATCCGTGGTTAAAGACGCA
The DNA here is from genome assembly GCA_021014915.2 of Artemisia tridentata subsp. tridentata. Lineage (NCBI taxonomy): Eukaryota > Viridiplantae > Streptophyta > Magnoliopsida > Asterales > Asteraceae > Artemisia > Artemisia tridentata. The sequence goes on from CP139507.1 coordinate 306,219,016, forward strand.
CGTGGGATACTCATTATTTTTTATCCGATAATAATTATTTTATCCTATACGACATATCCATTTATTGGATACGCCGTATCCACGACGGGTTTTGAGAAACTTATAAATACAACCCTAAAACGATTTTCGGGTTATCATTCTTCAACCCCAAACGAACCAAAGGCGGTTTTATTCTAGAAGAACCACCATTGGAGACCCCTAGCATCACGGAGAACATCCTTGATCATCATAACGTTTGTTATTAACCACTTTGTATCAATTCGATTGTGAAGTCAGTTTTCACTCATTAATTTTACATCCATTTCATCTCTTGTTATTCTATTATTTTGTCATTTAATTTCAATCCTTGATTTGTGTCGATCTCTCAGATCGACACCCCCCCCCACTCCACAATTTTAAGTGTTTATTGTTATTTACTTTACTTGTCATTTTCATTAATCATATTAGTTCATCGATCCTCGCAAATGACCTGATCTTACCAAGTGTGTACTATACACGATCGGGTACACTACTCAGGAATGTTAGTCTACTTGTTGGGTCGTTTTATAAAAATTATTAAAATGAGATTTAACACATCAAGTTTTTGACGCTGCTGCCGAAGAGCGGTTTCGATAATAGGTAGATATAGTGAAAGTTGTGTTTATTTGTTTAATCTTTATTACGAGTTTCCCCGACCTTCTGAACGTGATCTTGGTCTCTACAATTAATCTCTCCCCAAAGTGATGTCATATGGGAATTGCTTACAATGTTCCCTACAAGTCAAATTAGATATAAAACATAAGCACAACAGCTCTGAGAAAGGTCTTCAAACTTCATTACTTCGTTCTACTTGAAGAATCTTCTCATCTGCCATTTCTTTACTTGCAGAAGAACAGGGTGAGCAGATCTAGTTAGTGTTTTAAATCTTGACTTTCACTCTCCCCTAATTAGTGCTCTCCCCCAAACTAACAACCTTTCTGATGAATGCCCTGTATCTGAAGAAGTCTTTTGATAATTAAATGCATTTCGTCTTTAGTCTTGTAACACGCAGCGAAAAATGTAGAACAGACTGTAGACTCGACCTTCTTCAAGATTATCCGTTCGAGGGAATATAGTATCAACATCTTCATCTCACCAAATGCATCCCAGTTATCTTTCATATGAAAAATCAGCCCATAACATACACATGAAATGATAACACCAAAGTGACAAGTTAAACCACTGATCATCTTGATTTTGTTGCCCGAAATTGTTGAATGTGGATAAGGTAGAAGTACGTAGAATAAGATGAGAAGATAAGACATAGAATCAACCAATCTCCGACACAAATCATTTCATAATCATTAAACCCGATAACGTGAACTTGTTGTGCGTCCTCGATGTACACATTTCTCTCCCCTGCTGGTTATGATTTATCGGAAGCAGCATAATGTTGTGTACGTGAAGTATTAACTGGAAGCACTTTATCATTAACCCAATCAGCCTGTGAGAAGATGTCGATATACCTAATCTACTAACAATACCATTTAGAGTGTCTAACTCTTTATCAACCCCCTGTATCAAATACAACGGCTTTTTGTAGTAACCACATGTGAAGATAACCCAATATGACGAACTTTAGAATGAAGTAAAATCGCCCAGATTTGTGACTTAAGCTTGTACTATCCTTGTGACTAAGAACGGTGTACCCTATATTCTTAACAGAAGTATTAGTACAAAACCTCTTGACATATCCTCAACTACGTGAGACACTGAGCACTACAATGTAACTCCTTAAAGTGATAGCTACTTTGTGGAAAGAGAAAGAATCACAAAAGTAACTAGATATCCAAGTCTTTGTCACCATTAATATATGCCCAAACAAGTCATCTTCGCGTGAGGGCAGAAAAACTAAACTTTTATAACAAATCTAAAAGGATACACATATAATTAATAATATTGTTCAAGCATTATTTTTCACATTAAACTATACTCTAAGTTTTTGTAAACAAAGTTTTCATATTTAAAAAGAGGTAAAACTATTCAACCCCCCCTTCTAGTTTTCCACATAATAATTAATGATGAAGATCCAAAACAAATTTCACTCAATCGGTTATAGTTTTTCACGATCTAATAATGTTGAACACAAAAAGTTCAAACTTAAAATCAAGAAATACTAGAGAGCTATCAAAGCTTGACAAAGCAACTCGTAAAATCTATAACAAACACAGCCTTGAACCATAAAAGTTGTGAACGATTCCAAGAAAAATCGCAACAGTTCACGTTTTATGAGACAAAAACGCCACTGTTGGGTTCTTATGAACATAAATCGAACACAAACAAGCTCCCTATGTCGATGAAAAACTACCAAAAACTCGGCTGATGAACAGTAACCGAGATAAAACACACCTTAGATCACATTTTTTACCTCAAAAACACCACGATTCGCCCCTGGTTAGCTCTGATACCAATTGTAGAGACCAAGATCACGTTCAGGAGGTCGGGGAAACTCTTAATAAAGATTAAACATGGTATTATTAATATGAAGAATGGGGGAGGTGTGTATGTTTTCTAGAGAGAGAAAGGAGAGAAAACACACACACCTCAAAGAATACTGGGAATACCCTCTCTCTAACTACAATGATAAACACTTATATCTCTTGTATTAGGAGATATTACAAACTCTCTAAATTAACTCACAAATAATAGGAGAAAGAAAGAAACCAAGAACACGTGTGTTTCGTTGGAATGGGATGAAGAAATGGAGCATGCATCATTGCCTTTTATAGGCATTTCATCTTGGCACTTGCATTGCAGCTTGCATTACCAACTTGTCCATGAGATAAGATTCTCATATCTCATATCTCAGATACAATAACCAACTTGATCTTCCAACTTGCAAAAAGATTCCATATCAGATACATTGAATCTCATTCCCAACAATTCATTTGTTTAATCTCATGTAATGCATGACCCAGAAGTCTAATCCAGATACTATTTTGCCTTTCGACGAACCCGATAGAGAATTTCATTATAGAAGGAAGCGTTTTGACAAGGAAATACCCACACCTCCGAATTCATCTGAATTCGATCCTTTTGTTGATCCTGACAACCAATTTTTTCGACAACTTAGTTTAAGAAGAATCAAACGAAGAAAAAGCCATGGTAATCATCGACAACATGACCATGGAGGAATACATGGCCAGGACACGCACCGATATCGGTCCTGGGGTGGTTTGACCCGCCATTGACACAAACACCGAGTTTGAGTTTGAAGGGCCAATTTCTATAAGGAGCTTCATGAGAACACTTTCAGCAGGGGTAAAAATGAAGATGCTAACGAGCACATGTTACTAAAGACCAGCTTATGTTGCGAGTGTTTCAGAAAACACTCACGGGACAAGCTGGCCATTGGCTGAAGAATGAAGTTACAGGTACTATCACTACATGGGCAATCTTGAAGGCTAAATATCTGAGCATTTACTGTTCACCCTCTAAGATAGAAAAGAGGATGGAAGAGTTCCACAATTTTAAAGAAGAGGTGTATGAAACCTTTTATCGAGTGTGAGAAATGTACAAAGATTTATTATTGACATGTCCTCAACATAATCTTAATACTTAACAGTCAGTGGTAGTGTTTTATAGGAGCTTGGATGTTGCAACACGCCAAATGCTAGATTCTCGTTGGCCGATCTCTATGGATGTTCACGGGGTGGTTCAGTTCGGTTAGTTGGAAGATTTAAACTATCCATTGCGGGGCGGGTAATTCATTTTACTACCCGCAACAGAAACCGTACTAGGTGGTACCCGTAATGAACAATTACTCGTAGTTCGGGTCACGGTTAACCATTTTTGACGTTTAATCGAGATTAACAATATGAATATCTAAAACGTAAAATGTTATTTTCGTAAAATTAAATAACAACGGATAGATTAAATTCATATTAAAGTTACCCCGTCACATTAATCGCAATCAAATAAACATTCATATAGATTAACAAAAAATATTTATTCAACGTTTATAGGTGACGATCATTTCAATCAATTTTCACACATAACTGTTTAGTAATGTCTACACTAGGAGCAAAAAAGTCATTATACAATAAAAGTAGTGCAATGATATAATCAATATATGCATGATTATTTGAATATTTACTTAAAAATCTTTATGTATATTATAGACGATTCGGTTCGATTAACCACAAATATCTAAAAATAAAAACCGAAACGAACCGTGATTAGCTGGTTTTTCCAGTTTCGGTTATTTTCAGTTTCGAATTGAGCGGTTCGACTCGGGTTTGTCAGGTTATTTTAACACCCATTGCTCCTATCACAGATGTGGAAAAGTACGGTTTAATCCCCCGCCTAATTCCCCCGCCAAAGATAATTTCCCCGCCAAATTAATCATATACGGTTAACACCACGTTTCTTCATCTCTATTTTCACCCACTTAAACGTTCAAACCATGATAACCCATCATCTCTATTCTCACCCACTTCTAACTACCATCAATTGCGGGAGTTCATTTAAACATTTATGTGTTTCTAATATACGAACAAAACCGACAACAAGGAAGCAACTGACCTACGAACAAACAAGGTATGTGTAATATGTCTCCATTCACCGTTTTTTGTTAAGTAATTTTCTGTTATTGGCTTTCTTTGTTTGCTACTTGTGGTCTATAAGTTCTTTGTATTTGTTACATATATGCAAATTGTGAATACAAAGTGTTCGATGAAATGTCTAAGTGGCACATTAGCAACACAAAATCTTTTATATGTGTACATAAATGTATATTCAATGAATGTTGGGGACTGATTTCTTAAAATATTATGTAACTAATTAAACGATGTGGTACTTACATGAAAAAATATGCGCGGATAAGTTTTTGAACTCAAACCTTGATGCAGTTACATCTTTTTGGCTTAAGCAGAACTTGCAATCTTAAATATGATATAGTATGAAGAAGGCTCTTTTTATGTGTTAGGCAACATTTTTATGCATGTTTAATACGGAGTAGCTTCTTTATTTTCAGCTATCTTTTAGTAATGTCGTTAAGGATGGATAATGGAGTTAACATTACAAATTGCAATGATAGCCAACAAGTTGAAGATGTGCTTGAAATGGGTTGAATTGCAGATGGGTTTAGGGGTCGTCCCAAGTGTATCTTAAATACATAAAAGTATAAAACCTCCTGAATCATCTATAAACAAAGTCGAACTTTTAAATAAAAAATGTTTCGGGTCAGCCCAATTAAAATCTTATATTTTATTATTTTTATATCTGTTCATTTGCGACCTCTAACTTCTTCTAATCTGCTACATATGTGACCTGATAGTTGTTCATATTGTGCCTTTGTTTACAGAACTTAAAGTAGGAAAATAAAAAAGGAAGAGTTATATAGATGATATGCCTGAAATTCACTCTGTGAAAGCTCCCAAAGTCCCAAACTAGCAATTGGTGGTGCCAAGAAACCACAGAAGATTCAAAATACCAAGCCCATAAAATCTCAAACCTGCCCCTTATCTAATGGATGTGCTCGTGTGTCAATCAATGGGTGGCAATGGCGAAAGGACTCGTTTTCGAGGAACTCTAATCAGTAATGTTATGTATATCGGTCTAGAGGCTAATGCATCTTCTCAACTTTCAAGTGTCAAGGGATTATCTGCTAGAACAAGCAGGATGCAGCTGTGAAGCCTTCTTGCTGCAGATGGTGAAAGCTACTCAGCTAAAGGTGATAAAGGATAACACTGCTTTATATTGCCTTGTTTATGTTGTGGGTGGATGTGGCAAATCCAGTCCTTGTATGGGTATACGGTTATAAATGGGTTATACTACGTCTAACGGGTCAAATTGAAACTAATGGTAAAAATAGCAACGGGTTAAAGTAGTCCATAATGTGTTTAAAATGAAAAAAATATCGTTGATCATTTTATCATAGTAACTGGATTGTCATTGTAACAATCTATTTATCTTATCATATACAAGCATTAGTTATTTCTAAATTCCAAGCCAAAACGAGTGCGCCCGGGTGAGTAGAATAAACTGTTAAGACTTGGAATAAAGAAAATTCAAACGTATGGAAATTTTATGGTTTGTTTTTGAGAAAACACATTTGAAATAATGTAAAGAAGCCCACATAATCCTTACTAATGCTTATTTTCCCCATGTTTACAGGTGTGTTTAAAATCCTTATTTGTGAATTTGCTTTAGCCCACACCATCACTTCATTGTCAAACATTGCTTTAGTCCCCACTGTTTGCGAACAAAAGATTTGCTTTATTGCTGCTAGTGTTCCTGGTTCCTACTAATGCTACTTTTGCCTAATAATTCTTAAGATTAGTAGTAATGCTTAGGTCTACTGATTCTTGTTTCTATCCGCTAAAAACCTTATGTCAACTCATTATAAGATTAGGCTATGAATAATAAAATATGTACGAAGTGATGTGACTCAACCATCTGTGATTTGTGAGACCTTATCTTCTAGTATATTAGAAACCAAACCGAAATCATTCAACTTGAATCCAAAAACTAGTAAAAATATACATATCAGTTGGACTCATTAAACTTTGCAACAGTCGTACTTATGCATAAAAATGCTTATAAATTTTGGTTTATAACATCTTGCGAGACATATAAGCATCACTGATTCTGTGTGGTTCATTTAGCTTTACGGATTTTTCAAATTTACCACTATTACAAAGCTAAATTCTGTGTTTGAGCTTGCTTTTTGGTTATCTTTGTTGCTCTCTGCAGACATGAAATTTTTCTTTCTGCAATGTTTGGGCTGCTTACTCATGTTTATTTATTTTTCTACTTCAGAGAGTCAGTAAAACAACCAAGGCCAATTGGGCAAAAAAGAAGACAATTCAAGTCAATGGTAAAAAAGCTATGTTCTAGTGCATGAAGAACTAAAGGTAATGGTATACTATTGTGAAACGGTTAATGTAAAACATGCATATGTATCGAGTTTATATATTTTGTTCAAACAGAATTCTTTATCGGGACGTGAACCTAGTAGAGAGGAAGTGTTTTGTGCTTGCTTCTCTAAAGACAGCTGCAAATGCAATTGATGGTGCGTGTAGATGATGCAAGATGAAATGAGACTATCCGCATCTACTTTGATTTCCTATTGATGTATTTCCATGAAACAAAATTTAGTAGACTTAATTTTGGTGCATGTTTTGGTGCATATTGAATTTACGCATGATAGCCTTAAATAGTCCAACAATGTGTAATATTAGGACACTAAATTTGGTTCCAATAAAGATAGTTATGTACCTACATACGAGTTAACGCAACAAACTATTTCATGCTGTGAAAACACTTTCAGGTTGCACCAATGTGTCGCAAAAAATAATGAAAAAACGTAACATCTTAAAACATCCTATTAATTGGTTTTATCTTTCAAAAAAAAAATGGTTTTGCTAGGACATAAATTGCTTTGTATAAACTATTTTTTAATAGGACTAGGTAATTTGTTTCATATTATTGGTACTGATTAGAATTCTCATCACGAGTGTTCTAATAACTTTGTACAGTACGATTTTATAGATATGTGATACCTATATTATAGGTCCTATTACGTTAAAAACCAATTTTGTTGCAGCGGAAGTTTAAATTTTTCACAAACATTGGGTAATCTTAGCGCTATTATTTGTCCATAAATACTTAAATTTTAATTATCTTGTCTTCTAAATGTATGAACTTAAAAGAGAGCATGTTACTAAATGACATGCAATCAAATTCTAACGTGGTGTTTGTTTTTTCAGAGGGTCTGAATTTGAATCTGAACAGCACATCTGAATCTAAATCTGAGACGTAAATATCTGAATCTGAACAGGAAAAAAAAACCTCATGTTTGAACCGCACATTTGCTTGCTCGTACTAATTTTTTTTTTTGTTTATTTTTGTGTCAACAAGAGGCATTCAGACGCGTTAAGACACCCCTCTCAAGTTTTGACCATTAAGATCTAACTGCATCTGAACGGGAAAAAAAAAAAAACAAACGGTCTGAACGACAAAATGTCTGACCGATTACGAAGGAAGGGCCGTTAAGAGGCGTTAAGAGGCAAAAAAAAAAAAAAAAAAAAAAAAAAAAAAACACACTCTCTAAGAATGAGTGTTAGCATTTAAAAATCGTAAATGTTCTTGGTCTAAATCTAATGTAAAAGGCACACTACTGTTTCAAATGTTCTGCAACACTTTTTAAGATGTTGCGTTATAAAGTTAAAGTTGCAGCACATTAAACCAGGTGTTTCATTTTCTTGTAAAAAATACAACACCTTTATAAAGTGTGGCATTTTTTTTAGTAAAAGTTGCAACACTTGGAACCAGATGTCGCATTAGATCTGTAAATGCAACACTTATTTTGTAAAATGTTGCCTAATCATTATTGAAGTCTAAAACGCAACAAGTTTTAAAAGTGTTGCTTAAGAAATGGTGCAATAGCTTCATTTTCTTGTAGTGTAATAAAATTCATATTATTTCATTATTTTAGAATGGGGTATTTTTGTCAATTTACAATATTCCGGTGGGATTTTTTTCGGATTTGGTACAAGTGAAAAAGGAGATGTACTTGGACGGCCTCTAAATAAAATTTTAAACATGAGCGGCTTTAATGAAAAAAGTATAAAACTTGGGCGGCCTCAATGTACAAAATCCCTAAAATAAACCTATTTGTAGTTTTCTATTCACCTTAGGGGGCGTTTGGTTCCCAAACTTCAAACACAACGTTTTTAAATGTCATTAATTTAAATTTCTCTCAAGTTATAATGAACATGACCGGTCATGTTTTCTCACATACAAACTCAGATAATTGCTCATTGCAAAATACCCACACAAATGATAAGATGGGTAAAGTCATGGGTATATATTCACCCACAAAATACCCACATTAACTCACCTACCGATAAAAAGGATATTTGTATTTCGTGGGTAAATAACATTTACCCACTAAATTACCCACAAAAATAGCCACAAGAACTCACGATGTGGGTAATATGTGGGGAATGTTTTGGCGCCAATTATTTTTCCCACTAAATTACCCACAAATATATTTATGTGGCTATTTGTGTGGGTAAATCCGTGGGAAATTCGAGGGAAAATAAAATCGACTTTGAAAGTCACTGATCGTGGGTAACGGGTGGGAATTAGGTGGGTAAATTCTCTCAAAAGGATGAGTGTGGGTAATTTTCGTGGGTATTCCATCAGATTCTTGTAGTGATCTACACACCTTGAACATGACTTGGTGAGCTAGAGAACAAGAGAAAAAGATATGGGATGTGGATTCCACAACTTCATTGCAGGAAGGACAAAGGATCGAAGGGATATCCAAACCACGGGCGGTGAGATTGGCACGAGTTGGCAATCTGTCCAAACTAATCTTCCAAGCTAAGATATTAATCTTGATAGGAATCTCCTTAACCGATCGAGTGGGAACGCTTTGGTAAAAAGACATCGTCAATAATATTACGAACGGAGCTTACCGAGAAATCTCCTGAAGCATTGAGAGACCAAGACCAACGATCTGACATTTGAGGAAGGATAACATCTGAAACAGCATCACTTAAGCCACTATATTGCTCGTTTTCAATCCCTCCTCTAGGTAACCGACGGAAAGAAAAATGTAATGAAGATTGACCCATTTTTTCTGCCACACTAATGTCCTTACGAAGCTCCGAAGCAAAAAGTCTTGGATAAGTAGTTTTTAAAATAACCTCTCCAAGCCAAATGTCATCCCAAAATAACGTATGCTCACCATTCCCTAACTTTATTCTGATAAAGGCTAAGAGATCAACTCGTTTTTGGTTAAGAGAAGAAAAAGTATGAATCAGATCATACCATATGGAGCCTGTGTTCGAAAAGCTTTGAATGTCCATAGCTCCCTTTGTACCATGAATGGCTTTGATGAATCTAGACCATAAAGAGGGTTCTTGAGTAAGAAAGCGCCACACCCATTTGAATAAAAGGGCACGGTTTGTAGCATAGAAACTGGAAACTCCAAGCCCTCCATTTTTCTTTGAAGCCAAAATATTATCCCGTCCTATCCAAACCATTTTCCTCTCGGACTTATCTATACCATGAAAAAAATTCCGAAAAATTGATTCCATATTTTTTAAGATTCCAGCAAGAACTTTAAAAAGCGACATGTGATAAGTAGGAATGGTTCTGAGGACAGACTTAAGTAAAGTGAGACGACCACCTATAGAAAGGGTTTTAAGTTTCCATTTTGACAATCGAGAAGAAACTTTGGCCGTGATTTCTTTCCACGAATTAAGCCGAGACATGGAGGCTCCAACTTTAACACCGAGATAATGAAATGGAGGAGAGAACGCGGAGCATATCACAATAGAGGCAGCCAAGTCGATATCCCCTTTACTAACACCAATTCCCGTTGACTTGCTTTTGAAAAGATTTATTTTGAGACCTGAAGCCATAAAAGAACAATTCAAAACATTCACAATCGTTTTGATATTAGATATATCCCACTTTCCTACAAAGACCGCGCCGTCAGCATAGAACAAATGAGATATAGTTAAAGAATTATTAATGGCAATTCCTTAGAAGAGCCCAGCTTCCAAAACTCTAGAGAAGGAAAGATGTAAGCTTTCCATAACCAATATGAAAAGGAACGGGGAGAGAGGATCTCATTGCTTTAAACCTTTTTGAAATTGAAACTCCGAATTAGGACTACCATTAATAAGAACTGAACCCATGGCAGAAACAAAGCAACAAGAAATCCAACTTCGCCATTTGTCAGAAAAACCAAACGATTTAAGTACATCGTCTAAATAATCCCATCGAACGGAATCAAGAGCTTTTTCAAAATCTACCTTGAAGATCATGGCATTAATTTTCTTGTGTTTTAATTAACGGTGAAATTTATTTATTTTTTATCATGGTGACATGTTATTCCACGGAGGCTATTAACCATTAATTTTAAAAAGCTTCATAAATTTTTAACGCTTCATTGGAGCTAGATTGCAGCTGGATTTTTTATATAAAAGTTTTAAGCTTTGATCAACCAAACAAAGCTATTAATTTTAAAAAAGTTTATCATTGAAATAAAAAGTTTGTAGCTCTAAAATGGGGCTGAAATCTTGCTTCCAAATAGGCCCTTTATTTTGTACCGCGCATTTGAGGAAACTAACAATAACCATCCAGTTAATTGTTTCTAATGTAATTAATTACGCATATTTATTGTCAAATTTATTACGAATTTATCCTCATGTATAGACATGCTATAAATACGTAGGACTGTAGGAGACAACCAAGATACCATATCACCTGGGAAACTTTTTTTTTTTTTTTCATAGCAATGGAAAGCATGAAGAGAACAAAAGGTCGTCAATCGTTGAAGCTGAAGTTTATTGAGGACAAGAATAGTCGCATTGTTGCATTCACAAAGCGTCGAAATGGGATCTTCAAAAAAGCGAGTGAGTTTGCTGTCCTTACCGGTTCTGACATTGCTATATACATAACCAACTTATCAGGTAAAACTTACTCTTTTGCACACCCAAATATCGAGTCGGTTGAAAGTCAGTTTTTGGAACAAACCCTTTTGTCGGAAAGTATTCTAAAGCTATCCCAGGAGGTTCATGTTAGAGAAATTATCCAACTACTAGATGAGGTGTGTGACAATTTGAAAGATGAGGAGCAACGTGCTACTATTATGATGGACAAGAAAGATCTTCGGGCTAAGAATGTTTGGGAAGATCCCATTGGAAAACTTACACCTGACGAAGCTGAGAAAGTGAAGAAACAGTTGGGTGAATGGCGAACCATTGTTTTCAATATCCTTGATCAACAAAATCAACGTGGTCGTGCAACTTAAATCCTAAGACATCCACAATAAATCACCATATGTGAATTGTGATTAGTACATTAGTTGTACTATTTTATGCTTTGTTTGTTATATTCTGATCGAGGATCTATATATTCCTCATCTAAATAAAAAAATTGAATAAATTGTTATTTTGCTTATTAGTGTTAAATTGTTCGTGGATAATTATATACACAAGCCCGTTTCATAGATTTTAGTGGCTCTGTGCCATTAATACAAATAGTCTTTAAACACACACAAAATACATATATATTAAAATTAATTAAATTCAAATTTCATATTGTGAATATATAAAAGAGTGCCTGAAATTTTGTGGCCCTTATCAAACGATTGCTTTGTATAATGGCACCGCTGACATTCACTTAAAACCAGGCCATGGATATACACAACCTTTCCCCTTTTCCTACGCCAAAGTACCTCCTATATGTTTTTGGTTATCGGGTAAGCTTTTTGTTATAAAAATTATATTACATTCATACATGTATAATACCATAACACTATTCATTTTTATTTGGCAACAAATAGTTAAGTGCGCATTAAAGCATTCTATAATTCAAAAATTCTAAAAATTGAGGTGTCGCCAAAGGGTCAACTACAATAATAACACTGTTACGTACTAAATTACCATAATCTTATTTTTTGTAATAGGGGATCATGTGATTAAAGACATCACAACTACAGTCAACATTAAAAACCAACTAACACAACCAAATTTATCACTCATCAATATGCAGAAAACCAAGCTAGGGGTGCTCATGATTCTGTTATTACCGATAGGCTCAGAAAACCGAACCGAATTATAGCCAAAAATCCAATTTTTTAGAACATTTTTCGCTTCAAAACATAATCGAACTGAGTTAAATATTTCGGTTTCATTTTTGGTTTTGGTAAAATGTAAATTGATCCGAACCAAAAATCGAATTTGTAAAAATAGATTCTCAATTCATATACATAAAAAGATCCATTAAACCTTTTTTCTAGCATTAGTATATACCTCCGTATGAATCTTAATTAATGTGTTTTGACGTATGTCACAATATATCTAAATTTTATTATTTTGTGCATACAAATTGTATATTTATGTAATTTTAATAATACAATTAATTCAGAATGTAAATTTCTATCTTCGGATAATAAGGCATGTCCAGATGCATACACGAGGTTGTTAAATAAGTATTTTCTAGAGTAAACACTACTAGAAAAAAGGGCCTATACCGACGGCAAAATCCCTAGGAAATCTGTCACAAAAGGCCTTCAGTGACGAATTTCCGACGGAAAAAAATCCCTAAGGAAAACCATGCTCGGAAACCCTCAGTGACGAAGCTTTCCGATGGATTTTATATGTCTTCGACGGAATACAATCCCTAGGAAATCCCTCACTGAAGATCCAAAAGTAATGACAAAAAATGGTCAGATTTCTCACTAAATTTGCTATAGATTTCCTAGGAACTTTCAGTTTCATTTTCTAGTGATTACCTACCAAACAACATAAGTGTTTCCTAGGCACTTCCAACAACAAAATAACACTACTAAAAATATAAACATTTTCCAAATCATAAATAATTATCAAAATTTCCTATATATCACTGTTGAAAATGGTATGCCCAAAATAATTCATTCAACAACCAACAATTCTCCAAGTATGAAACCTCATAGCATATTAGCATTTAAGCTTATAACATGATGTCTAAAAACTAGCTCGAGTGAAAACTATTTGTCCATTTACTTGCAGCAGATTGGTTCCAAGTCCTCAGCTCTCTTGCTTGCTCTTGTAGTTGTTCTTAACTATTATTCAGCCTACGAATAAAAATAAACAGCCAAAATTATCAACCAACAACCGAACAACCAAACACCAGTATATTAATTAGCAACATATGACCCATTAATTCAGCAAATAACCAATCAACCAAACAGCCTATCAGCCAATATGAAACCTCACAGATTACCCATTTTATCACCTTTCAAACCAAGCCAATATGACCCATTACAACCATTGCAACCCATTACCCATTTTATCACAGATTACCCATTATAGCCTAATATGACCCATTACAACCACTAAGAAAACCACCACTAGCAAGTTTGCACATAATTCGTGAGAAATTTGTAGGAATTCCCTAGGTAATTTCCTACGAAAAAATTCCCTAGGAAAATTTTGTTGGTGTTGCCCCTTTTTCTTGTAGTGAAACTCCAAAATACATCCTCGTGGTTTACCCCATTAATTTAAGGACTAACTCTGCAAATTATTTATTCGTTATCTTCTAACATGAGAGAAATATGTGCACTGTTAGTTCCAACGTTAATGTTTTTTGCACCGTTAGTCCTCATTTTCTAAAATAAATTAAAAAGAGGCAGGGATCGAACTTGGGTGTTTTGCTTCACAAAGCGATGCCCCAACCACTAGACTAAGTGTCAAATGGTGTAAACATACCATTTCACATTTGTTTTAACCTTTTTTTCGTTGGGTTTAACATCCGGTTTTATACGTTTTCATATGTTTTTGTCCGTTTTTATATGTTTTCATACTTTTATGTCCGATTTTATAGGTTTTTGTACGTTTTCAATCGTTTTCGTCCGTTTCTATACGTTTTCTTTCATTCTTATACGTTTACGTTTGTTTTAATACGTTTTCATACGCTTTTGTCTGTTTTTATACATTTTCATACGTTTTTGTACGATTTCATATGTTTTTATCTGTTTTTATACGTTTACGTCTGTTTTTATACGTTTCATACCTTTTTTGTTCGATTTTAGACGTTTTCATACGTTTTTGTCCCTTTATATATGTTTTGTCCGTTTTAATACTTTTAAATCCGGTTTTATACGGTTTCGTCTGTTTTTATACTTTTCATAAGTTTTTGTCCGTTTTTATACGTTTCCGTTAGTTTTTATAATTTTTTTCCATTTTCTTACGTTTGTGTTCGTTTTTATATGTTTTAATCCGTTTTTATATGTTTTCGTCAGTTTTTATCCATTTTCATACCTTTTTGTCCGCATTTCTAACATTTTTGTACCAAAAGCGTATAAAAATGGACAAAAACGTATAAAAACGGACTAAAACGAAAAAAATGTATGAAAATGTATAAAAACGGACGAAAACGTATAAAAACGGATGAAAGCGTATAAAAATGTTTGAAAGCGTATAAAAATGGACGAAAACATATAAAACGGACAAAAACAGATAAAAACGTATGAAAACATAAGAAAAACGTGTAAAAGCAGACTAAAACATATAAAAACAGATGAAAACGTAAAAAAACAGAAAAAAACGTATAACGATGAAAACGTATAAAATCGGACAAAAAAGTATGACAACGTATAAAAACAGACGAAAACGTAAAAAAACGCACAAAAACGTATGAAAACGTATAAAAATAGACGAAAACATATAAAAGCGAATATTAAACCCAACGAATAAAAGGTTAGAATAAATGTGAAATGGTATGTTTACACAACTGGACGCTTAGTCCAGTGGTTGGGGAGTTGCTTTGTGAAGCAAAAGACCCAAGTTCTATCTCTGCCTCTTTTTAATTTATTTTAGAAACTGAGGTCTAACGGTACAAAAAACATTAGCAGAGGGACTAATGGTGCAAATATTTTCTCTCGCGTTAGATGATAACGGAAAAATAATTTGCACCGTTAGTCCTCAAATTAACGAAGGATGTATACTGGTTAACTTTGATTAACGGGAGGATGTATATATCTAAACTTTTAGGAATGTGATGTATAATGTGAAATGGGGTAAACCACATGAATGTGTTTTGGATTTTACTATATTTTTTATAACTTTATGTAAAATATTTTATACTTATACAGTTGAAAAGATTAGATGTTTCATCCTAGTCGTTTACCCAAAATAATACCCACCATCCCTATTCAATTTTAATTATACAATTGATACCAAAATTCCAAACTAATTGCATCGATGGTTCGTATTTTAGAAAATAGGGTGCAACTGCTTAATAACCATTATTTTTTATTACACGGATAGTCCTTATCTTTGGTACACGGATAGTTCCTATCTTCTAGAATATGAACTATCAATGAAAATAGTTTGAAAAATTGAAATTATCTATGTAATTAAAATCAAATAGGGACGATGAGTGTGATTTTTAGGTAAACCACAGGGACAAAACATGTAATTTTTTCTATATAGTTACAATACCCGTGCACACGCGGGTTTTTACATAATTTTTTTTATTATGTATTATTATCGATTAATATTTTGTATAGATTTTTTGTTTGACAAATGATTTGACTTTATTTAATTGGCATGGTGTTGAGGTTGATGTTGTTTAAAAATACCTTTTTATATCGTATTTTAGACATTATGTGTGTTTAATAACGTGTAATGACCCTTGAAAAAAATTGTTTTTCGGGATATCCTTATTTAAACTTTAAAGATGAATTACATGTGTCATTGTTAGATGTACAATATCGTGTATTTATTTTCATCTCACAGTAGCCCGTGAGGCCGTGCCTTCATTTTGATATTTATATTGTTTACCGTATTTAATTTTAAACCCGTGAACACGCGAATTAATATTTTAAATATGAATTGTCAGTCATTTGTATTAGGGCTGAGCATCGAAGGTTCAAAACCGAAACGGACCGACAAAACCGACCCGAACCGACAGCCCGTCGGTTTGGTTTCGGTTTTGGTTTTTCATGATTTTTGGTTTCGGATCGGTTCGGTTCGGCCCAAAACCGACAAAAACACACACAAACACACATGAACCGGACCGAATCGACGGACCCGACGCAAAACCGAACAGAACCAACCATATTTGGTTCAGTTTCAGTTTCGTTTTTTCTAGATTTTCGGTTTTCGATTTTGTTGGTTCGAGTCGGGTCGGTTTTAGACCGATGCTCAGCCCTAATTTGTATATGTACTTAGCGTGTACTTATTTTCATATCACAGTAATTCATGTTTTTATTTTGAAATTTATAATTTCGTGCATTACATTAATTTAATGTATAATGATAATAATATTTATAAATAACAACAGCATACATGTTGTTTTTAAAAAATATATAAAGTTAGGGGGGGGGGGGGGGTATTTGTTTAGTTTATTATAAAATACATGCAAATTAACATGTTTACTTAAATACATATAATTTATTTAAATTCAACAACTAAAGTATTATTAATTAACCACTCGTTTTTTAATTTTTTTTTTACAAAATTAACACATGTATTTTTATGTTTTTTTTTTTTTTTTTTTCTTTTATGTTGGATGAAATTGCATTGAATTTGATCAAATTGTTTCAATTTAACTTTCAATTAGACAACAAAATGGATCAATTTTGCGATGTGGCAAAATAGTGACACATTAGTCAAATTTATATTGCTCAAACATATATTTTTCAGTTTTTGTAAATCTCTTTACTCTATACGAGAAAAAAAAAAAAAAATAAAAAATAACAAATATATATATATATATATATATATATATATATATATATATATATATATATATATATATATATATATATAGGGAAAAGTGTAATTAGATAGAAAAGTGAGAAAAAAAGTTATAGGGTAGGATTTGAAACATCTCAAACTTCAGAGTAAGTTTTGAACACCCCCCCCCCCCCCGGTTTTTTAATTAACCACTAGTTTTTTAATTTTTTTTTACAAAATTGACACATGTATTTTTATGTTTTTTTTTTTTCTTTTATGTTGGATGAAATTGCATTGAATTTGATCAAATTGTTTCAATTTAACTTTCAATTAGACAACAAAATGGATCAATTTTGCGATGTGGCAAAATAGTGACACATTAGTCAAATTTATATTGCTCAAACATATATTTTTCACTTTTTGTAAATCTCTTTACTCTATACGAGAAAAAAAAATAAATAATAACAAATATATATATATATGTATATATATATATATATATATATATATATATATATATATATATATATATATATATATATATATATATATATATATATATATATAGGGTGGGGATACAATGGGAAGCCCCTTAAAATGAGAAGGATGAGAAGCGATCTCAACCATTGAATCTAATTTGCAAGATCAAAAAGGTGGAGTGTCATTTTTGTAAATAATAGAAACATAAGGGGCAAAGAGTTAGTAATAGAAAACGTATTAGTATCTTATCCCCTTTTCATTTCTAACCCTAATTTCACACACATTTCTCTCCGTCACCACCAATCACCACCGCACCACCAATCACCACCGCACCACCAATCATTACTGCACCACCAATCAATCATTACTGGATCAACTATTCACCACAGCACCACTAATCATTACTGCATCAACTATGGCCAATATAAAATCGAATCGTAAGTTTATCTTTTAACATTAATTTTGTTTACTGCATCTTTTAATTAATTTACATTTACTAATTTTGAGATCTTTATTATAAAATTAGCAAGTAGAAAGAGTAATCGGTTGATTGTTGCTGCTAAATTGGAGGAACAAAAATCCATACGCGACTCAACAAGTAAGCATTACTTTAAGTAATTATATGATGCAGTAATGAAATTTAGATTTTAAATTATTAATGCAGTAGGTGTATAGAAGTGATGCAGTAGCTTTATTAGGAAACACATAATTAATTTAGGAAACGCATAAGTAATTTGAATGCTTAATGCAGTAATGAAATTTAGATTTTAAATTATTAATGCAGTAGGTGTATAGAAGTGATGCAGTAGCTTTATTTGTCAAAATGAGCTTTACTGTGTATTTGAATGCTTAATGCAGCACTTTTATAGAAATGAGCTTTACTAATGCTTAATGCATTAGTAGAATAGAAGTGATCTAAGGGGCTTGTATTCTGTAGTAGTATAGAAGTGATGCAGAAAAATATGTTTTGTAGCGTATGATGGGTTATTAGATTATGTATAACTAAATTAATTATGCATGAACACTCCTTATTAGATGCTCATTAGTCCATGTGTAAGTAATTTAGTTGAAAAAAAATTGATGCAGTAGGTTTTGTTTGGCTTAATTCAGTGGGTAATAAAAAAAAAATCTTTATCAGTTCATGTATAAGTAATTTAGTTGTCAAATGTGCTTGACTGTATATTTGAATGCTTAATGCAGTAGTTGTTTAGAATTGATGCAGTAAGTTAAATTTTGCAGTAATTTAGTTGTGGAAATGTGCTTCATTGTGTATTTGAATGCTTAAAGAAGTAGTTGTAAAAGAACTGATGCAGTAATTTAAAAACTAAATTAATGCAGTAATTTTTTGTTCAAAATAACTATTTTAAGTCATGTGTAAGTAATTTAGTTGTCGAAATGTGCTTTACTGTCTATTTGAATACTTAAAGTAGTAGTTGTTAAAAGAATTGATGCAGTAGAATAAAAGTGATATAAGGAGCTTGTATGCAGTAGAATAAAAGTGATCTAAGGAGCTTGTATGTAGTAGTAGTAAAGAAGTGTCTATTCAAAATGTCCTTTATTAGGCCACACAAAATTAGATTTAGTTCTAGTGTATGATTGTGAATTGAGTTTTCTTGTGTTTTTTTTAGTTTTCTTGTGTTTGTTTGTGCCATGTGCGAAAGTGACTTTGTATGCTTGATTATTTATCTGATGCTTGATTATATATATATGGTCCGGTTATAGGGAAAAGTGTAATTAGATAGAAAAGTGAGAAAAAAAGTTATAGGGTAGGATTTGAAACATCTCAAACTTCAGAGTAAGTTTTGAAACCCACCCCCCCCCCCCCCCCCCCCCCCGGAAAATTTTTTTTCCCGCCAAAAAAAAAATTCTTTTTTTGGGCAAATTTTTTTTTTCCAGGCCAAAAATTTTCCCGTCAAAATTTTATAACTATGATGCACCTTTTTATTTTAGTGCATCACAGTTATAAAATTTAGTTATAACTATGATGCACCAAAATTTATAACTGTGATGCACCAAAATAAAAAGGTGCATCATAGTTATAAAATTTTGGCCTGAAAAAAAAAGTTTTTTGGACCCCAAAAAACACATTTTTATTTTGGTGCATCACAGTTATAAAATTTGGTGCATCATAGTTATAACTAAATTTTATAACTGTGATGCACCAAAATAAAAAGGTGCATAAAAGTTATAAAATTTTAGCGGGAAAATTTTTGGCAGGATTTTTTTTCCGGGGGGGGGGGGGGGGGTGGGGTGGGTGGGGGTGGGGGGGGAGGGTAGGGTGCGAATGTACAAAACCTCCTTTAAAGAATAGAGGAAAATACAATAAGGTCCCTGTAGTTTGGTGGGAAAAAAGGGAGGGGAAGGAGATGGTGATTTGCACTATTTTCTCACTTTTCCACCAAAGTGTATTTTTTCCAAAAACCAATATATATATATATATATATATATATATATATATATATATTATATATATATATATATATATATATATATATATATATATATATATAGGGTCCGGTAATAGGGAAAAGTGTAATTAGAAAGAAAAGTGAGAAAAAAGTTATAGGGTAGGATTTGAAACATCTCAAACTTCAGGGTAAGTTTTGAAACCCACCCCCCCCCCCCCCCCCGGAAATTTTTTTTTCCCGCCAAAAAAAAAATTCTTTTTTTGGGCAAATTTTTTTTTTCCAGGCCAAAAATTTTCCCGTCAAAATTTTATGACTATGATGCACCTTTTTATTTTAGTGCATCACAGTTATAAAATTTAGTTATAACTATGATGCACCAAAATTTATAACTGTGATGCACCAAAATAAAAAGGTGCATCATAGTTATAAAATTTTGGCCTGAAAAAAAAAATTTTGGACCCCAAAAAACACATTTTTATTTTGGTGAATCACAGTTATAAAATTTGGTGCATCATAGTTATAACTAAATTTTATAACTGTGATGCACCAAAATAAAAAGGTGCATCAAAGTTATAAAATTTTGGCTGAAAATTTTTTGGCCTGAAATTTTTATTTTAATTATTTTTTTTTTGGCCCAAAAAAAATTTTTTTTTTGCCGGGATTTTTTTTTTCCCGGGGGGGTGGGGGGGGGGGTTGGGGGGGGGGGGGTAGGGTGCGAATGTACAAAACCTCCCTTAAAGAATGGAGGAAAATACAATAAGGTCCCTGTAGTTTGGTGGGAAAAAAGGGAGGGGAAGGAGAGGGTGATTTGCACTATTTTCTCACTTTTCCACCAAAGTGTATTTTTTCCAAGAACCAATATATATATATATATATATATATATATATATATATATATATATATATATATATATATGTAGTGTAACTTTCTTTTCAGAACCACTTTAAGTGCGAGAACTGCGAGAACCCATCTATGACTGTTAGATCATTTAATCAATGTATAAGATGAATTGTGCCTTTAATGAAATTAGTTAAAAGATTTGGTTATCATTTGTAAAACACAAAGGGTATTTTAGGAATCACAAATTATATATATTTTTAATTGTTCCTGGATATCAGTTACTAAACAAAACCCTAATCCTCTCTATCTCACATAACCGCCTCCCTCAACCCTAGATCTATTATTTTTTTTTCTCTCTGGACAAAAAAAAAAAAAAAAAAAAAAAAAAAAAAAAAAAAAAAAAAAAAAAACAACCATCACCCCACCTCTTGAATTTTTTCTCTCAATCTAATACAATAATGATCGCTGATGATGATGGTAAGGTTCTATTTTTTTTCTTTTTAATTTGTTTGTGTGATTTTGCTCGTAGAAAATGCTACATAGTATGATCTTCATGTTTGAATGTGAAGATCATACTGATGGGTGGATTTAAATCATCGGAAAAAACAATCATACTGTTGGGCGGAGTGCTTTTTTTTTTTTTTTTTTTTTTTTTTTTTTTTTTTTCGATTTGAAATATAATATTTGGGTTTTGATCTGGAAACGAAATATGTGTTTCGATATAAAAAAAAGTTTGATTGTGTGGCTGACATTTTCAGATGGGATTAGGATAGGTTGGCTGTGTTTGTTGATTGTTGTTTGCATATTGATTGTTTGTAAAGATCAGTGATTTTTTGAGATGAGATTAGTATAGGTTGACGTTTGTAAAGATTTGTTTGGATTAGTAATAGGTTGATGTTTTTCTTAAAAAAATAAAAGATTTGTTGATGTTTTTTCTTATAGGTTTACATTTTGTTAGTGAATAAATAGGCTCAAGCTCGACTTGTGGGTTTTGGAATTAATGGTCATCAATAAAATTATACATACGGGTTTTCTCATAATATTACATGGTATCAGAGCCCTACCGATCCAAATAACCTAAATTCTTCCGCTGCTGCTGCCTCCGGCCGCCGGCTACACGCCGGAGGTTCGGAGGGCTCTTTTAAAACCTTAACCTCTGTCCGAATCAATCAATTAAAAAAAAAAAAAAAAAAAAAAACCACACCGGTATTAACTTCTTCTTGTTCACGATCTTTACCAGCAATCGGATCTCCACCACCAGTTGATGATGAGCTGCGACGTGTTAAATCTTGATAACTAATCGTCTTGTTTGATATATAGTTCAGTCGATCGTTGGTGTTTTGTTTGTGATCACCAGTCGACCTTTTTTAATTCCGGTTTCGTTAATTTGTTGATTGGCTGGTGAAGGTGTGTTGTTCATGGTTGGAGTTTGAAAAAGTGAAAAGCTGTGACTTTCGTATAATAGAAGTGGGATAAAAAGAAGTGATTGAGAAAGAAGTGATTGAAAAGCAAGTGGGAACATCACGTGTGAAAGTTTGCAGCAGACAACATGTTGAGTTGTCCTTTTATTTAAGTAAAGTTGGTTATTTCATTGTTTGTTATGTCGAATCTAGGGTATTAATTCTCGAGACGACTTTTGTTGGTGTCGAATCAAGGGTATCAATTCCCAAGACGACTTTTGTTGGTGTCGAATCAAGGGTATCAATTCCCGAGACGACTTTTGTTGGTGTCGAATCAAGGGTATCAATTCCCGAGACGACTTTTGTCGGTGTCGAATCTAGGGTATCAATTCCCGAGACGATTTTTGTTAGGTGTCGAATCTAGGGTTCTTATTCCCGAGACGACTGTTTGGGATACTTTAGTTTATCCGGTTTGTTTCGTTTTTGTGTCTGCTGCTGCTTGAAGATGTGATTCCGCTTGTTGTCGAACGTCTTCTTCAACAATTATTTATTAGTTTTACTTTATTGTTTATTAGCTTTTAATCTCCAGTTCGAGCTTTCGCGATTTCGCCGCTCGAACTGCAGGGGAGTGTTAGTGAATAAATAGGCCCAAGCCCGACTTGTGGGTTTTGGAATTAGGGTTTTACCATTATAAATAATGGTCATCAATAAAATTATACATACGGGTTTACATTATCTTACACATTTATCTTATAGATATTGAATTGCATAGTTCTATATAGGTTGACGTTTGAAAATATTTGTTGGGATTAGTATAAAAAAACATATATGTTTTGTGTTTGGATTATAAAAACATATATGTTTTCCAAAGATACATATATGTTTACCAAAGATACTGGTAATATAAGCATATAGTAGAAAGCAGAGTGGCCACAAACAAATTGTTGGATATGATTAATAAGTTTGATATCTATGCTATTCGTGCTTGTTGTCTAAGTATTATGTATTACTGTATGTATTATGTAAATCAAAGCACTTAGTACGTCTGGCATTTTACAACTATTGATATATGAATTTCTTTTTCTCTAATTTAGATTCACCTGTAAGGAAAATGGGTTTATTTAGATTGTGAATAATACCCTCAGAGACGCTGTTTGATTTGATATAGCTACTTTCTGTTTGGATTATAAAACATATATCAAAGATACATATATGTTTACGTATAAAACATATATGTTTTGTGTTTATTATTAAAAAACATGTTTACATCATTAGTTAAATATACACAAGATTGTGCATATGTGTTATGCTAGTTGTGATTAATTTTCGTTTCTTATTTGTTTGTGGTTTAATTGTTTTCGTGCATGTTTGTTTCAGATTGATTGATGAAGATGATGATATCATTTAAGACCGGGAAGTGGATGAACATGAATATACATGAAGATAATTTGCGACTTTTGGAGATATATGATTATTGCATGTGTTTTTGTACTTGTAATCAAGTGAAATGTAACATTTAAGTCTATCAATCTTGTTTTTCTTTTTATAATGATTTATGTTCTTTAATTTGTGTTTCAAACTTTCAAAGAAAATAATAATCATAAAAAAAAGTGTTAGCTAAAAAAAAACATGTATGCACCTTGACTATTTGGAGAAAAAACATGTATGCACTTTAGCTAATTGCAAACGTGTATGCACCTTGTTTTGGAAAAAAAACATGTATGCACATTTGCCTATTTGAAAAGAAAAAATAATAATAATAATAATAATAAAAAAAAAATCCGAAATTTAAAATTTATAAAAAACGGGAATTATAAGAAAAAAAAAACAAAAATAATATGAAAATGTCTTTTACTATTATACCCTTTTGAATTAAATAAAAATAACAAAATGTTATGGAGCATTAAATGATTTACATTGTGTATTATTAGTTGTAAAAAGATGATTCTTGCAGTTCTCGCACTTAAAGTGGTTCTGAAAAGAAAGTGTATATATATATATATATATATATATATATATATATATATATATATATATATATCTTACTCCACTTTGACAAAAAGAATGCCACCTTAAACACGCTCCTTCCACACCGTTTATGCGTTTTTCTTCCATCCTCATTCAAGATCATCCGAAATTTACTCAATCATATTTAAACCCTCACTATAATCTCTCACAAAATCAACTTATTTTTCATAATTATTCAAATCAAATAACCACATCCTTATCAAATCACAAAATTACGACACTTCAAAAACTCACAATCTCTATAAACAACTTATCCGAAGATGATGTTGGTATGTATTCAATCCCGTAATCTAATTATTTTTTTTTTCTTTTCTGAATCTAGTTATTTTGATCTTAAAAAAATTATTTACTTTGATAATTGTTAATTTATGTTTTATTTAATTAGGATTTTCTTCATTATGAAATCTTTTAAATATCTGTTAGTATTAGAACTACAAAATTAGATGTTGTGAAAGAAAGTCGGCACCAAGTGTTTGATGAAATTCCACATAAAAAAGTTTGTAGAATTTATTGAGTTTTAATGCAAATGGATGATTTTATGATTTATTCAAATGGAATAAATCATTGTTCTTGAAAAGTGATAAGCTTTTTGTATTAAGGGGTGTTTTGCATCGTGTTATGAAAATAACTTATTGATTGGTGGGTTTTGAAATAGGATGTTTTTTATGGACCACTCCCGTGGATTCACATATGGTTTGGAAGCAGAATAAGTTTCATGGTGGTCGATTTTCATGGGTATGTATGCATCTGTGGATGTTTTTACTCTTATTGCATTATTAAAAAGATATAAATTGTACGGTATTATTTTAGTCAATTTTCCTTAATAACAAATCATATGTATAAACAATGTGCGATTAATTATTCAAAGGAAAAGGTTGTTTGGGTTTGCTTATTTATATGCTTGTCTGACTATTTTTAAGTAGATAACAAACGTATAGTTAGCTATCCAAACACCCCTTTATCTGCATTAACCATTGGAAAATCCAAAACCTGTCCAACTCCATAAAAGAAATGCAGAAACAACGTCATTACAAATAAGCAATAACATCATCCTTTAAAAGAGTTCATGATGGTGTTTTTTAGGTTTTCAATGGCTTATTGTGTTATGAACACACAAAAAGGTTATTTAAATACCCCTTTGATTAAAGAAATGCAGAAACAACATCATTTTAAATAAGCAATAGCATCAGCCTTTGATATCGTCTGTTGTTAGAATGCATAAGTTGTTCTACAAACAAAGTTAGCCAATCACCTGCTAAATAACATATATAATTCGCCGGAAGGTTACACAATCTTTTAATTAAATATATCAATTGTGTTTCAGGTTACTGAGAGCGGGAAGCAAGAACATCACTTGGTTGCAACAGTAGGAAAGTTCACTATTATTTGGGATTTCCAACAAATGAAGAACAAGTCAGTAGTGCACATGAATGCTACCAAAACCAATAAGGCCTCAACAGCAATGCCGGGATTGATGTGATTACTGACATTGTTAGTGAAACAAATTCTTAACAAACATTGATTAACTGGTCGCATTGTAGCAAGACAAGTTTAAATTTTTTGTCCAAAGTAAATTGGTCATGTTTGACCAGAATTTTCAGGATTTCTTTGTTCAAATTCGTTAAATTTGCACACATTTTATCCTACGCACCTAGGAAAAGATTTTTGGCAGTACCAATATATATCTTATCTTCACGTAAGTAATAGCATTAAGCATACATCTTTAAGGGATTGATATTGTCAAGTTATCTATTGGTAATTACGTTTGCTTATGAATTTATCTATTGGTTCAACAGGGAAGATGATCAACCCAATGTGCCGTCAGAAAGTAAATCCAAAACTAAAAAGAACCTAGCAGCTGCGGGAAGAGCAATAGATAAATTCATAGAACTGATCGTAGATGTTTCCTCAAACTGTATGGAAGTGGCTCTAAAGGTATTTCTTCTTTCAACTGTTTTAACATGATGTTGAATAGGTGTTGGGTCCATCAGTACCCAAGAATACTTAAAACAAGATTTGGACACAAATTAACTAAGTGTAAATTAAACCGAGAACA
The DNA here is from genome assembly GCA_021014915.2 of Artemisia tridentata subsp. tridentata. NCBI lineage: Eukaryota > Viridiplantae > Streptophyta > Magnoliopsida > Asterales > Asteraceae > Artemisia > Artemisia tridentata. The sequence continues at coordinate 306,245,436 of CP139507.1, forward strand.
ATTCAAGTTACTGAGAGAACAGTCTCTCAGTGAGTCATCTTCAGGATGCTTAAGGCAAATTCAAGAAGAAGGATTCACTACTCAGGAAGGCTGTACTCCCTGAGTAGGACTTAAGCCAAAGAAGAAGATGATGGTTCAGTGAGTGTTGGACAAGAACTCACTGAACCCCAGTCTCCTCAACAACATTTAGTGATTGAAGACTGAAGAACTCAATGCCTGAATGAAAGGCGGGAAGATCTGGGAAGAGTTTAAGATAAGATCAAATCTTATCTTGTCAGGAAGAAACTTTCCCTAAGACGGCTAAAAGTCATGGAGTGTCAGACCAACCACTCCTAAAGACTTTATAGTCCATTCCCATTGGTTCTTGGAAATGACAATTACTGTTGTAATTGTCAGACACGCTTGCTTCAACAAGTTGTAGTTTTTTAATCACTTTTACTCTTTTATACTTGTGTATAAATAGGTTCAAAAGGAGAGAAGTTGTGTGTGTTTTGTACATTGAAAGCTTAGACTTTTACAAAGCAACTTCTCTTCTACAAAGAGTAAAGTATCCCTGAGATAGCTCAGTGGGTCGAATTGTTACCACTCAAAGCAAAGCTTGAGTTTAGATAGGAGGCAACACCATACCTTGTCTGTTCAATCCCAAGTGTTTGTTCCGCAAAACACTTGGGTAATAGATTCTTTGATTCATTTCTAATAAGAATTTAAACGTTGAAAAATACTTGTGTGTTTTTACTTTTACGTTTTCATTACTCTGTTATAATTAATCATAACATTGTATTAGTCATAAATACGAATAGTTTAACTTTATAGTTAACTCTAAACGTGTTAAGGGAACAACAAGTGGTATCAGAGCCTCTGGTTTATAAAATCTTTCAAAACTAACCAAGAGTGCTCAAGGTATTTAAAACCAAGATCCTACTATGGCTGATATTAATGTACCCCAGCTAGTCGATAAAAAGGGTGGCAGCTATTCTGCTGTTGCACCCAGACTAGAAGCTGGAAAATTTAGCAAATGGAAAAAACGTATGATTTGCTATTTAACTTGTATGGAACCTTACTACATCACCTGTATCATGGATGGCCCATTTGTCCCTAAGACTGCTGCAGGGCTAAACAAGCCTGAGGCACAATGGACCATAGATGGAGGAGGGTGGTCAATCAAGACCAGCGCCTTAAAAGCATCCTTATATCTTGTCTTCCTGACGATATAATGGAATCAGTCATCAACTGTTTAACAGCCAAGCAAACTTGGGATGACTTGGTTAATAGCTTTGAGGGCCCCTCAGATACAAAGGAAAACAGGGTCATGGACCTGAAACTTGAGTATAATACTTTCAGGGCAAAAGACTCTGAAAGTCTCTCTCAGACTTATACCAGATACAAGACTTTGATAAACGAACTATCAAATGATGGTGTAGTATTATCTAAGCATGAGACAAATGTTAGCTTTGTCAACAGTCTCCCTGAGAAGTGGCTAAACTTCTCACAAGGCCTGAGGAATGCTAATCACATTCAGACCCTTGAGCTCCCTGAAATCTATGGGAAATTTGTCTATGAGGACAACTTGATCTCAAGGAGATATCCTGACTCAAAAGCTCTTGAGTCCAAAAAGGCCTTAACCTCCACACCCATATCAACTGCTTTTTATACTAATGGTGTTGTGCAGGACTTTCAAGAGGATTCTGAGGATGAAATTGATGAAAGGACTAGTGATGAGTACCTAAAAGATCTAAACTTGGAATTCCAAGAGAGGGCACTCCTTGCTAGTTCAAAACGTTTCATCAAAAGAAACCACCTCAGAACCCTCTTACAAATTTTCAGGAAATAGTTCCTCAGGAACTAGCAAGTTTCAACCTAGAATGTTTCAGTCGACCCAACAATTTCAAAACAAGGGTCAAAAAGACTTTGAAGCAAAATATAGGAAAGCCAAGGCTAAACTTGCAATTCTTGAAACTAATCCCTCTATGTCTCAGGCTGCTCAAACATCCAAACCTGTTCAGGCAAAGAACAAGGTTTTAGTAGCTGAAGCCTATGATTGGGATGAAGAAGAGGTATCCTCAGATGAGGAAATTAGAGTGAGTGCACTGATGGCACTCTCTGAAGGTGATCAGGTGGCTGTTGGGAAAAGTCATGCAAGGAATGGATAGTGGATAAACATCACCATGAAGAAGGTAAACACTTTACTTTCTATGGATGATGATTCTGATTGGCAGTCTTACATGAATTATATTTGTGTAGATCTTAAATTTGTTGAGGAACAAAGGCTTAACATGTGTTCAAAATATAACAACATGGTGTCAGAATTGAATAAATGTAGAGATGAATTGCTTGTACTAAAGCAAGCCAAATTAGAAACAATAACTCTACAAATTCAGAACACTGAAATTTTGAAACAAAACCAAGCCCTACAAACTGAACTTAACAAAGAAAAAGCTGTCATCCAAAAAGAACCCCAAGGTCTTTGACACTGTGGGATTAACCTCTTAGAAAACCATTGGAATTGACCCTCTTATGGTTGATCCCAATGTGAGTCACAGTGAATTAACCTTTGTTCCAGCTGGCATATCTTTTGAGCAAGAAATGCTTCCCAAGTCTAATGACTAGATTGTCAGGGACAACCCAGTCAGTAAGTTACCAAACTTTGAGACTGGAAAGATCTTGCTTCCTGAAAGTCAGGCTTTGAAAAATATGCTTGGACTTACTGAACAACTCAGTAAGCTTGAACTCACTGAACAACTCAGTAATACTGAGTCTGTGAATGAGTCTGAATCAGAATCATACCCACCACTTCCTCCACTGAACCACCAAACTTAGGCCTCCCACCAATGGTCTTCTCACCACACTCTCCAAAGGAGAGATCAGGAATGGGAACAACCATCCTGAAGAGACCAACCCTAGAAGTCTCAGTAAATACTGATGACTCATCAACTTCAGTCCCTTCTGAAGTAACAACTCAAAGCCCTGACTCAAAATTTGATCAGTTGGCTGAAATGGTCAGGAAGCTTGGTGAGAAGATTGCATCTTCAGAGAAATCTTCTCAATCCAAGAAGGAACTAAAACCAACTTCCTTAAAGACCAAACCCAAACCCTCAAAACCCCTTAAAAGATGTGAACTGTGTAACTATACCAATCATGTCACTGACGATTGCTATAGAATCCTTTATTGTATGGTTTTCAAAAAGGATGATCACAGGACCTCTGATCACAAAATACATTCAGTCACATCAAACATGGCAAGTCTTAAAGCTCAGTCTTTAAACTATCCTTCTGATTCTAAACAGAAACAGAAACAGAAACAAAAGGCAAAGCCTTTTGCACCTTGCCCTTACTGTGGGTTCAATGACCACCATCCTAAGGATTGTCAAATTAACAATTGTTGTGAAAATAGTGGAAGTTCCATTCATAACACCTCAAGATGTGGTAAGGCCATTCAGGCCAGTAGAGGTATGACAAAGTCAGCCTCTCAGTCCACTGAGTCTACATCAGCAATCAAATGCATAATATGTGGTAGCTCAGTCCACTCCACCACTGACCATAAATCACTTGAAAATGTTAATAAGACCCTCAAAGCTAAGCCCTCCAAGAAGTGGAGCCCTAGAAAGAACTGACCCAGTTTACCATTTGTGCAGAAACATACCAGGGATCCTGTTTGGCATCTTGATAGTGGATGTTCAAGGAGCATGACTGGTGTGAAGGAGTATCTGCACAAGTATGTGGATGAATCAGGACCCAAAGTGATATTTGCTGATAACTCATCATGTCTCACTGAAGGTTATGGTTCAGTAAACTGCAATGGTATAGTCTTTACTAGGATAGCTTATGTAAATGGTCTAAAATACAATTTGATAAGTGTCAGTCAACTATGTGATGTGAAATACATAGTTCAGTTTGATGATAAACAAGGAATCATCTTCAATGCTAATAAGGAAGTTGTCCTTATTGCACCAAGAAGACATGATGTTTATGTGTTAGATATGTCCAGTCTGACTCAGAATGGAACTTGTCTCTTTACCAAGGCCACTGATACTCTTAACTGGCTTTGGCATAAGAGACTCTCCCACCTGAACTTCAAAAACATAAACAACCTTGTAAAACAAAACAAGGTCCTTGGCTTACCATCTCTTGTGTTTTCAAAGGACAAACCATGCTCAGCTTGTGAAAAAGGTAAACATCACAGAGCATCCTTTAAAACCAAAACCAACTTTTCCATCAGGAACTGCCTTCATCTTCTCCATATGGATCTATTTGGACCAATTAGTCCTAGATCCATTAACCATGAGAAGTATACTCTGGTCATTGTGGATGAATACTCAAGATACACTTGGGTATACTTCCTGATAAAAAAGAGTCAGGCAGCTGAAACAATTATGTCCTTTGTCAGGAACATTGAAAATCAGAATGACATCAAAGTCAAACAGATTAGGACTGACAATGGAATAGAGTTCAAAAATTATGAACTTGAATGTTTCTGTGATGAGAAAGGTATTTCACAAAATTTTTCCTCACCCTACACACCTGAACAAAATGGGGTGGCTGAAAGGAAAAATAGAACACTCATTGAAGCAGCTAGGACAATGCTAAATGGATCAGTCCTTTCCAAACACTTTTGGACTGAAGCAGTAAAGACTGCCTGTTACACACAAAACAGATCCATCATTGTCAAGAGACATAGCAAAACTCCTTATGAGTTATTCAAGGGAAGAATCCCTGACATCAGCTACTTTCATGTCTTTGGGTGTCCTGTGTTTATTCATAATAACAAGGATCACTTAGGAAAATTTGATGCCAAAGCTGATGATGGATACTTCCTAGGTTACTCCCTTGTCTCAAAGGCCTTCAGGGTGTTCAACACTAGGAGACAGCATGCTGAGGAAACATTTCATGTTACCTTTGATGAGAGCACTGATGCAATCAGTGTCTCTAACAACTCAGTGGAAGAGATAGGTATTGATGGATCATCAAGATACCCTCCTGATGAACATCATGCTGATAATGGTCCTTCCACTCAGTACCATGCAAATGCTGACATCTCCTATTACATCATTCCCCACAACCTTCCTTATCCAACCATCACTGAGTATATTGAAGCACAAAATACTGATGAATTCATTCAGTCAGTACAAAGTGCTCAGGTACTAAACAATCTCAGTGATGTGTCAACCCACTCAGACACTCAAGATGCTGAAGAACATCATGTGTCTGATCCTGATCCTACCCATCAGGCCTCTACAAGTTCTAATCAGTATCCAAGACCTCAGGACAGTTGGACTAGGTCTCAGGATATAGAACTTGTCAATATAATTGGTGAGCCTACTGAAGACATGCTCACAAGAAGCATGGCTGCTGAACTGAGAGCAGCCTCAGCCAATGAATGCCTATTTGTGGACTTCATTTCCACAATTGAACCCAAAAGTGTTAAGGAAGCACTAAAACATCCAAGTTGGGTTCAAGCCATGAATGATGAACTGGAACAATTTGACAGAAACAAGGTAATAACCTTGGTCAAATGTCCTGAAGATGTTTCAGTCATTGGCATGAAATGGGTATTTAAAAACAAATATGATGAAAATGGCATAGTCATTAAAAATAAAGCCAGACTTGTAGCCAAAGGCTATAATCAACAAGAAGGCATTGACTATGAAGAAACATTTGCACCAGTAGCAAGGATGGAAGCCATCAGGATCTTCCTTGCTTTTGCTACATACATGAACTTCAAGGTGTACCAAATGGATGTTAAAAGTGCATTCTTAAATGGCTCACTGAAAGAAGAAGTTTATGTTCAGCAACCTCCTGGATTTGAAAGCCATGAGTTTCCTGATCATGTCTGCAAGCTTAACAAAGCCCTTTATGGACTGAAACAAGCTCCCAGGGCATGGTATGAGACTCTTTTAGCCTTCCTGATCCAAAACAAATTTTTCAGAGGCAAGATAGACAATACATTGTTTATTTACAAGACAAATAATGATGTCATACTTGTACAAGTGTATGTTGATGACATCATCTTTGGCTCAACAAATTATAAACTTTGCAAACAGTTTAAAAAACTAATGGCAAAGAAATTTGAAATGAGCATGATGGGAGAACTGACTTACTTCCTAGGTCTACAAATTAAGCAGACTGATAAAGGAACCTCTATCAGTCAAGAGAAGTATGTCAAAAGCCTACTGAAGAAGTGTGAGCTCAGTGACTGTGCCTCATTCAAGACTCCCATGGTACCCCCAAACAACCTTGGTCCTGATCTTACTGGAAAACCGGTGAATCAAACTTTTTTTAGAGGAATGATAGGATCACTGATGTATTTACTTGCATCAAGGCCTGATATCCAATTCTCAGTCTGCTTATGTGCCAGATATCAATCTGACCCAAGAGAGACTCATATCACTGCTGTGAAAAGGATATTCAGGTACCTGAAAGGTACTCCAAACCTTGGATTATATTATCCAAAATGTTCAGGCCTTGATCTTAAAGGATACTCAGATTCTGACTATGCAGGATGCAACATGGACAGAAAAAGCACCTCAAGCTCTTGCCAAATTCTTGGTGGAAAGCTAGTCTGTTGGAGTGCTAAGAAGCAACAATCAGTTGCCATGTCCTCAGATGAAGCTGAATATGTTGCAGCAGCAAGTTATTGTGCAAATGTACTCTGGATGAAAAGTCAACTCAGTGACTATGGAATTCAGTACAAGATGGTTCCCATCTTTTGTGATAACACAAGTGCAATTTCCATCTCAAATAACCCTGTTCTTCATCAGAGAACAAAACACATTGATATTAGATATCACTTCATCAGGGACCATGTAATGAATGGTGACATTGAATTACACTTCATTCCTACTGAATATCAGCTAGCTGATATATTCACCAAGCCATTGGATGAACCAACTTTCACCAGACTGAAAGCTGAACTAGGAATGTTGGATATTGAGAATCAGTCCACTGATTGACTCCATCCAAATATGTGTAAATTCTAAATCCCTGACTCAATGTGTTCTTCAGTGAGAAAGGTCACTGAACTTCAGGAACTAAACCCAAGTTCCTGAACCTTGAACCTCAGGAATTAGACCCAAATTCCTGATCACTAGAACCATCAGTGACTAAACCCAAGTCCTGACAATCAGGTTCACTGAATGAAAAGTCATTCAGGGTCCTCAAGAGACATTAAATACTGACTTAAATGCTCTAAGTATCTAGTTAGTAAATGTCCGAGGTTGGTAACTGAACTCATATTTAATTTAAGAATATTTGTTCTTTTTGCCTTTCTGGCTTCCACCTCTGGGCCCCCACATTCCCACTTGGCATTAAATGCCTCTCCAATCACATTACAGATATGTGATGACTCATCTCTGCAAATTACACTTTTGCAGAACTGCTCAACTGTTCACCTTGACTGTTGCGCCAAACCAATGAAAAGTGGAGTGTTGGCATTAAACGGGGATCCCAAAACATTTTATTCAAAACAGTTTCCAAAAATTCTTTTTGAATAAATAAAATCCGCTTAATGCCTAAAATACCCTCCACTTCTCTTCCCTATAAATACCCCAACCAAAATAACAACACACACATCTATTAGAAATTTTAAGCAAATTCTGCCCATTTTTTTCTCTCTCAAAACTAATAGTGTGTGTGTTCTTAGGCTTTAGAAACACTGAATCATTTTTTAACCCAGACCTACCAATACAAATGGCTTCTTCTAATGCTATCACATACGCCCCTAATGTGGATTTCATATTAGAGGGCGTAGACCTCACAAAGAACAATGTGGTGGGAAACTTTTCCTATCCACAAAAGTTCCATGCTTACAAGAACGTAATGAAATATCTTCAAAACTGTTTTCTTGCAAAAGCATTTACCAAAACCCCCTCAGTCATCTACCATGACTACTTGAGGGAATTCTGGTGTACTGCTGTGGCTACTTGCCCAAAAGACACCAAAGAATCCATCATCACTTTCACAGTGATGAATGGGAGAAGGACCCTCTCCCTGGGTTACAATGACTTCATCAAGGCCAATGGTCTTGATTTTGCTAAGGCTTTTGAGCCCAATCCTACTGACCAAGAGGTCAAAGCAGAGTTGATACTCTTAGGACCTCATGACCCAAAACGTCCTAAGGAGTCCGCTGGAGCCTTATTAGAAAAGGCACCAATTGTCAAAACCTGGTTCCACCCAGTCTGGAGGATCCTGATGACATTCGTCATTGAGGTCCTTGGGGGAATAAATCCTCCACTGAGCAATTGAACTCATCACAACAATTGATGTTGTTCAGTCTCTTGGAGGGTATAAAAATAGATATCAGAGGTATTATCTTCCATGACTTTGTTGCTAAGCTCTCAGGAAAATCTAGGCAAAAACACTTGCCTTATCCTAGGTTTATTTCTTGTGTGCTTCAAGACCTTCTTGGTTCTGACTATGTGAGGCCTGACGTCGTAGGTATGAAACCTGACGTCTTACATAAGACCAATTTCACTAGTGGCATCACTGAGGTACAACCCATTGCCCTGACTAACTACATGCTGGTGGTTATTCAGGGGGAGAACGCTGTTTCTCCAGTACCTTCACCTACAAAGAAGGTGAAGAAGACAAAGAAGGGTCAGTCCAGTAAGGTGGTTAGACCCAAACCACTCGCCACTGAGACTGATGCCAAAAACCAACTCAACCTTAAAAAAGGGTTGAATGTGGCCCAGACCTCTAAGACACCCACTACAGAGACCCACTGACCACAAAACAAAGGCCAATGGAGGTCACTGAGCAATCATCCTCAGTGTCCTCGGGCAAACCTACTCCACATGTCCCTACTGACATACACAAGTTAGTAGGGTCAGGAACAACCACCCATTCACATTTCGATGAAGGAACTGACAAATCACAATCAGTTCCTGAGGGAGAAAAGGGTTCTAAATCCTCGGTGGGGCAGCACTACTCCACTGAGAAGGGGACCCATCACCAATCACATCCCGTTAACGTTCCTGAGCAATCACACTCAGGGTCTCAAGGAGTAAAGGTCCCTGAATCCCCAAAAGGGCAGTACAACCCTAATGGGAAGGGGGACCATCAACCATCACAATCAGTGCCTCATGATAGTTCTGAAAAACACCCGTCAGGACTTGAAGGCGCTCAGGGGGACAAAGACTCAGAGGGATATAAACCACCCGCTGATACGGAACCCATAACCACCTCAGGCGGATCCCTTCACTCAGGAACTGCCCCCAAAAGTCAGGCTGGGCAAACCCCCCCCCAGTTATTATGACTAGTCAGGCTGAGCAAACCCACTCAGTTATTATGACGGGGTCAGGACCTGGCCACAACAAAGGTGAGCCCTCTTTTGAGGGGGAGCCGGATACCCTGAAGGTTCCTTCTCTGGCTGATCTTGAAATCTTACTGAATGAAGATTCAGAAGAGGAATTAGTGGATTTTGGTGATGAAGATGAAGTTCTGGGTATTGAGGAGGAAATGGAGACTGAGATAAGCCCTCCTCAGCACCTTGAACTACAAAAATCTTCTCCTCCCCCTGAGGATCAACAACCCAGCTCCCCCACATCATCATCATCATCAGGTGCTTCCTCTCCCGCCATTCCTTAGTGGTTGGCGAGATATGATAACGTTCTTCCATTGACTGAAAGACAACTGGTTAAATTCCTTCGCAAAGCCAACGAGGGTCTTTACACTGAACTTACGGAAGAACAGTGGAATCAGCACACTGAAGTGGCAGCCTCCTATGCCGACTTCAGGGCTTCTGTTGAAGAATCTCAGGATAAAGTGCTTCAGGTCGCCAAACTTACTGACAAACAACTTGGCGACCTGAGAGAAACCATTGATGAAATGGGTACTGAACAGCACAAGGAACTCTCCAACATTCTTAAGGGTATTGAATCTGTTCAGGAACAACTTGGAGATGATCCTATCCTGATCAAAAGACTGCACAAGTACATGGATACTCAGAAGTTCACCTCCAATTCCATCATTGAGCTTCTCAAGCTTGTTCAGGGGGTGGATTTCAAATCTATCACGTCGCAGCAAGATTCTATTCATCAGGCAGTCACTGATACCAAGGGGCACCTGGAAAGGATATCCTCATCCTTTGATATGCTCTCAACAAAATATAATGAGCTGATCGACCACTATACCTCCTATGTCACTGAACTTACCACAACCCAAAAGGCAATGGCGGCTGAAATTACCACCCTGAAGAATGAGTCATCAGAAACTAAAAAGATGGTCTCCAGTATCCTCACCATTCTTCAGGCCTCTCAAGTAGCTCCTCCTCCTCAGTCAGCAGGTACATCCACTGAAGTTCCAATACCTGCTGAGGGGGAGAAAAATGATGAACCTATCCCTGATCCTTCATCTGCTATCGTGGTTGTCCCTGAAACTTCCACCAGTCAACCTCCTCCCACTTCCAAAGGGAAATAAATCATGGTGACTGACAGCTCTCCTCCAAAACAATTTGTTCAAGCCTCAACTGAAAGGCAGGCAGATCCTAATGCACCACTCAAGTAGCTCCTCCTCCTCAGTCAGCAAGTACATCCACTGAAGTTCCAATACCTGCTGAGGGGGAGAAAAATGATGAACCTATCCCTGATCCTTCATCTGCTATCGTGGTTGTCCCTGAAACTTCCACCAGTCAACCCCCTCCCACTTCCAAAGGGAAGGAAATCATGGTGACTGACAGCTCTCCTCCAAAACAATTTGTTCAAGCCTCAACTGAAAGGCAGGCAGATCCTAATGCACCATTCTATGTGATGGAGGAAAAAGGTTCTTTGGGACTCCTGATGAAGTAGCTGAAGTATTACATCAAAAAGATCTCAGGAGGGCCCTAGAAAAGGACAAGGAACTCAACAGACCTTTAATTGTTGAGGTTGCCAAGGAGGAAATCAAGGAGTCTGATAAAGACATTCAGGGGGATGAATTCATCAGGCTACAAGCTGAACTTCTTCAAGAACACAACAAACAAGCCAAACTAAAAGAAGAAAGGAGGCAAAGAACCTATGAGAGGTATGTGTGGCACATGACCAAGACTAAAGGAGAGGGCACAATCACTGACATAACCATTCACCCCACCAAGCCCATAAGCATAACGGTTCACAGGGGACCAAGGAAGTCTGAGGTTAACCAGCCCATTAAATTCTCAGACTTTGGGCTAAGGGAATGGGATATGATGATGCCCATCCTGAGGAAGAAGACACAAAGCAAGATAGCCCCATCTCTTATCAAGTCCCTGAACGCAAAATATGAAGAACTTGAAAGGGTAGCTAAGAGTCTTGGGATTGATCATGAGAAGGCGCTTGCTTCTCAGGGACTGGCAATCTCTAAACCTACTCAGAAGTTCGGAAGGAAAAGAAAAGCAGTGGATCAAGAACCTGAACAATATATAGATGCTTTGCACTGCAACAGGATTCCCCCTGAGGGAGTCAAGTTCATTCCTAACCGTGTCATCAAGAAGCCTGAGTATGGTATCTTCTTCATTGATGAATTTGCACAGCCAGCCTTCCAAAGAGTAAGTGACATTGATCTGGTGGAAACGACAACTTTCCTCGCCTACAAACTGATGGAACTTAGCGTAAAAAGTCATGAGAACGAGGAGTTTGTCAAGCTACTGGACAAGATGATGAATGAAAGACCTGACAAGGAGGTGTTAGTGTCTAAAAAGGCGAAACTTGAACTCATGGGTTATGTACAAGAACCCTGAGTATTTTGTACTTAGTTAGTTAGGACTTGTAATGATATTAATAAGATGATGTTTTTATTATTTCAGTGTCCTTATTAACTTTCTAGTAAATTCAGTATGAGCAGAAGTCATTAGCTCACTCATTACTGATCAGAACACTTAGGAATAATTTATATCTAAATAGGGGGAGATTGTTGGGTCCATCAGTACCCAAGAATACTTAAAACAAGATTTGGACACAAATTAACTAAGTGTAAATTAAACCGAGAATAATTCAAGTCACTGAGAGAACAGTCTCTAAGTGTGTCATCTTTAGGATGCTTAAGGTGAATTCAAGAAGAAGGATTCACTACTCAAGAAGGCGGTACTCCCTGAGTAGGACTTAAGCCAAAGAAGAAGATGATGGTTCAGTGAGTGTTGGACAAGAACTCACTGAACCCCAGTCTCCTCAACAACATTTAGTGATTGAAGACTGAAGAACTCAACGCCTGAATGAAAGGCGGGAAGATCTGGGAAGAGTTTAAGATAAGATCAAATCTTATCTTGTCAGGAAGAAACTTTCCCTAAGACGGCTAAAAGTCATGGAGTGTCAGACCAACCACTCCTAAAGACTTTATAGTCCATTCCCATTGGTTCTTGGAAATGACAATTACTGTTGTAATTGTCAGACACGCTTGCTTCAACAAGTTGTAGTTTTTTAATCACTTTTACTCTTTTATACTTGTGTATAAATAGGTTCAAAAGGAGAGAAGTTGTGTGTGTTTTGTACATTGAAAGCTTAGACTTTTACAAAGCAACTTCTCTCCTACAAAGAGTAACGTATCCCTGAGATAGCTCAGTGGGTCGAATTGTTACCACTCAAAGAAAAGCTTGAGTTTAGATAGGAGACAATAGCATACCTTGTCTGTTCAATCCCAAGTGTTTGTTCCGCAAAACACTTGGGTAATAGATTCTTTGATTCATTTCTAATAAGAATTTAAACGTTGAAAAATACTTGTGTGTTTTTACTTTTACGTTTTCATTACTCTGTTAGAATTAATCATAACATTGTATTAGTCATAAACATGAATAGTTTAACTTTCTAGTTAACTCTAAACGTGTTAAGGGAACAACAATAGGAGATATATTTTTATTCAAGGCGAAGTTTCAGTCAGCGGATTGATCCATTTCATGATCTGTTATGACAGTATAAATACACTAGATCCCTTAAAACGACTATAAAAAAATATCGGTGGTAGATGTGTGACGGTAATTCAGTTTAGAAATCTGAAATGAAACACAAAGCACTCTCTTTTACTTCATTTTATTTGTGGGTTTATGTAGGTTTTGGAAAATAACCAAAAACTGTATATGTTCACGTTACACCTTTTCTTGCTAACATATACAAAATCCAGATGTATATCCATAAGAACTAATATGTGGTTGCATTGATATAAATATGATAATTTTTGATCGATTTACACCTGTAATTTGAACCTGATGATGGCTTTTTGTCTTTGAACTGGAAAAAAGATTTTCAAGTGCATCTAAAAAGAAAAACAAGAAAGCGAATTTAGGGAAAGTCCTTTGGAAGGCATTTCAGTTTGCATTTCAGGTGTATTCCTTTGCAGGCGGACAACATGAGCGTGCTGACAAATTAAAACAAAGACAAATAAATATCCATACCCCTGAAAAGTATAGAAAAGGATGTAGATCATTTAACTTTAACGAAGTATTTGGCGCCTCAGCAAGCCAAGGTTTGTGTATCCACTTCTGGTCACTTGAATTTTACGTTGATCATGTTCTGATTATTTACTCGATGATACTCAATGCAAACTCTATAGCGATACATGTTTTTTAGTGTCTGTGTTTCCACACATTCTAGTGCAAACTCTATGGTTGTTGCAGGATGCAAGTGGTTGTATTTTTCATGATGGAGATGGTGAACGAATGATACAAGCATATGGTACAGGATCTAAATATTTACTAAAATTACTCCCAAATGTCTTATATCATGCAAAGTATACATGTATGTATATTTGCTTTGCTAATATATTTCTCAATGATTAAAACTTAAGGGCGGGAGTCTATTGGTGCCAAGCTTACAGCAAACCTGATTACAGCAGCAAGTGCAGATTTGTGTGTGCGTGCGCGAGCACATAAATAAAGGGGGCTTGTGCTGCCAATCTGTCACATGTGTCCATGTGTGTGTACATATAATTGTTAATTAATGGACATAACTGTTTTTTTGCTTCTGATTTGTAATTTTTATTTGGCAGACAGTGGTTAATCATTTTAAGCAGTTTGCTGAACTTTTGCAATTGAAAACGTTCGAGTCAGCAACTCAAGCCACAGAGATTATTGCAGAGGCCTTGTTAATAAGCTGTTATTCAGAGAAACTACTTGAATTGAAAGAGGATGCTCTCCTTCATGTATTGTCTGTTCTAGGAAAGTAAGAATGTATAGCCTTTCAAAAGGTTTTTATTTGAGGTAATGAAGATTAGATTACTAAAGTTTATATAATCAACCCGCAAATTTTATAATTTATGATAACCAGACAACAAGAAGTTTTTAATATGATTAGTTGGATGTTGTAGTAGAGAATTGTCAGTTTCACATCTATGCTCAACTTATAACACATCTACCTCATGTTATATACATATTTAGGCTTCGGTATGTCTTTGATTCTACAGGAAGCTTGAAACCTAAGTATGTGTCGTTTTACACATATCTTTTCGTCCAATTTTCGAGTCAAAACAACCAAAAACACTTGACAACGATCAAATAATGATAAAAATATCTTTGAAATGTGTCTTTGTGTTTTCCATATGCAAAATGATTGAAAAAGATTGAAAAACAAACAAAATTTGCAAATGGCAAGTCTAGTCCCTCAAGCTTGAAAAAAATAAAAACAAATAGTAAAAAATAAATTTTTGGTCCTTGGAATAATAAGCTTGGCAATTTTGGTCCCTGGATTAGCTTTGAAGATTCGGCAGTTTTGGTCCCCACATTTTGCATAATTACTCCTTTGGTCCTTGGTTTAAACTTAAATTTACTCTAAACATACTACAACCGGATCCACACTAACCCCATTTAACCCTCACCAGCCCATTACACCTATAAACCCAACCCAACCCACACTTTAAAACCGACCCACCCATCCTATTTTAACTAAACAAAAAAAATACGGGTTCCAAACATTTGGTCAAATCCCCAAAATTCGGTCAAAATCCCTAATCACTTTCTTCTTCCCCAAAAAAAACAATCCGCCAAATCCACACTTCCCCAAACCCTTCCCCAGTCACTTTCTCCTTTCCACATCTACCACCTCACTCCAAAAGAACCTCACGGGTTCACCTCCACCTCATCAATCCGTGGCTAGAAAAGGATCCAACGGCCAATATGAGAAGTTGTGGGCACCAAGGTATTATCCAAAGGCTGAAAAGAAAGCACAAGAAGCAAAGAGTGAATCCTCACACCAAAAAAAAACACAAGCTCAGAAGAGGATAGAACCCTAGTTTATGTAGTATATATAGTTAGTTGCTACAGTAGGTAGAATCAGGTTTTATTTAGCTTAGCTTTCGGTATGTATTTCTTTTTAGTGTAATTTATTTTTAGTTGTAATTTTTGTTAAGCAATCGTAGGTTTAATTTAGCTTTTTCTTAAGGTATTTTTATTTTATTTAAGCATTGTAATTTATTTTTAACTTTAATTTTAATTCAGTTTTTATTTAAAGTGTTAATTTACTGCTTATTTTTTTTATCTTACTGCTTATGTTATTGCTGCCATTATTTAAAGTTTCTGCGTAAATTTACTTTTATGTCGAGTGCTTGATGTAGTTGATGTTTTTGTTTTATAAGTTGCTTGATTGTAGTTTCAGATGATTTAGAAGTATTAGTAGTTTGGAAGTATAAGCTTAAATTTTAATTCAGTTTTTGATTTATAAGTTGCTTGATGTTTTTGTTTGGAAGTATTAGTAGTTTGGAAGTATTTGTAAGTTTCGAGCTTAACTTTTTAGCTTAAATTGGCCTTGAAAAATAACCCAGCCTGCCCTGCTCCTTGTTAGGTCAGCAGACCCAAAGAACCCTTTGGCTTATCTTTTGCTTGTTGATTGCTTATCACTTTGTTTAAGTACTTGTATATGTTCATTTTTGCTCAGCTTAGTCCACTGTTAGCAGTATTAGTTTTTTTTTTTTTTTTTTTTTTTTTTTGTTCATGTGTTGTGATTTTGCTATTAGTGTTTTCTTTCGTTACTGCTCATGTTATTGCTGCGTAAATTTGCTTTTGATCGAACTTGATGTAGTTTAGATAGTTTATGATATGGTTTGTATTTGGATTTTGAAAATTTCTCTGATCAAGTGGTTGATGTAGTTTAGATAGCTTGTTGCTAAGCTAATTGGATTTTTGGCTAAAAAAAAGAAAGTTAAAGAAAAAAAAAAGTTAACAAAAAGTGCTAAGGCTTGGGTTCGAACCTGGGTTTTCTGATTCACAAACCCACAGACAAACCAACTGCTCTAAACGCTTTTGTTAGTTAATTGTTGCACTTGTTTTTATTTAAGCTTTTTCATTTTAAACCCTTTAAGCTTATTTTAAGCTGTTAAGCTAAGAAACAGCTTATCCCCTTAAGCTGTTTCAAATTTTTTATATTTAACGTTTAGGAAAATTATTTTTATAAATTTAGGACTTAGAATTTAGAAATTTACTTTTATTTACGTTTTTAAATTTCGTCGCGTACGTTTTAAATTTCTATTTTAGTTTTTAAAATTTTATGCTTAGCTTAATTGTACCTTTAGTTTAATTAGTTGTTTCCGTTTGTCATTTCATTATTCGTAGCATAAAACCCAAATCAATATCTAATCTTTCCCATAATTCAAACACGTTGCACGAATCGAGATTACGAATTCCATTCACGCCTTCGTTGGGGATAACGACCCGGGAATACAACTTCCGTTGTACTCCTTGGAAATAAATACGACTTGATTTTAACCGATCAAATTTTGGCGCCGCTGCCGGGGAAGGCTGAAGCGAATTTTTAAATCTCAATTGTCGTTGCGTGTTTTGTAAATATTTTCTTAAAAAACCCAAAAAGATTTTCTTCTCCAAATTATTTTTCCTTTTTCTTTTGTGATTTTCAATGTTTCTGAATTTAAAAATCCAAAAATATTCTTCGTAATCCTCTTATTCGTTTGATTCTTTATCTCTCACCCTCTATTCGTTTAATTCTATTATCTTCTCATTACTCTTGTCCGTTTGATTCTATCTTCTTAACCCTCATTTATGTTTAATTCTTATGTCGTCACTGGGCTCTCGCTGTTTTCATTGTAAAAGCCCGTTGATTGACACTCTTCGTTGTGCAAAGTGTAAGTGTGAGCGGTGTGGAAATCATGCACCAAAGGATCGTGGATCTTGTTATTGGTGTGAAGTAGCTCTCGAAGAAGAGCTTAATTCCGTCGATAATTCTCAAGATTCTTCCGACCACCCTCCACAACCCCAACCATCTTCACCCAAATATTGCGTATATTGTGAAGATCCGTTGGGGGATGATCCACTTTGTGGACGATGTTTCTGCAAAGGATGTGGGTTTGTCCCTGACCTTTGCGTGTGTTGCAATTCTGAAATCGAAAATACAAACACGTATCCAGATTTTCAAAAGGATTGCAACCTTCCTCAGAATTCATTTTGGCAAGAACCATGTTTCCAAAACTTAAATGTGCCAAATGATCCTAGTGCTGATTATGGAGGTCTTCACCAAAATTTTGATTGTCAAACGAGTGACATGCTTGTCTATGAGCAGGTTTCTTGTAACGAGCAAAATCTTGGTTATGACCAAAATCCATATCAGTCATTTCATCAATCACAACAATACTATTGTTGTGAGTACTGTGGAGGTCCTCACTATAGCTCTGATTGTCAAACAAGGTACCCGCTTGTCTATGAGCATGACCCTTGTAACAATTATGATTATTCTTATCCTCCACAGTATCAAACCACTCAAAGCCAGCCTCAGATATCTCCTGAAGATATATTCCAAGAACTTCAAGAGATACGAATTGAACTTACAAATCTGGCTGTTAAAACCAACCCAGAAAGTCGTCATGGTGAATCTATGGAAGATTTACTCGCCATAGAACGAGCAGCACACCACCGTTTCTTGTTTAATCAAGCGTGCATGCTCGATGACGAAGATGAGGAAGGGGAGAATACAATTCTTGTGAATAATTCTATTATTCAACCCCTTCAGACCACTGCATCCACACCCATATCACGTACTTTGGACTCCGATGACTCTCTCATTATGGGGGATGAGCTTCTTGACACTATTCCTGAAAAGGGATCGGACGAATTCATAAAGTCTAGTGTTGAGAACCTTATTCCAATCCCAAGTGAGTCTGAAGATATATCCTATAATGAGTGTGATTGGTCCTATTGTGATCCTCATGACATTTCTGAGGATAATTCCGGGATTTTCTCTAACCCTCTTTTCAATTCAAATGATGATTTTTCCTCTAGTGATGACGAATCACTTTCTGATGAGGACGCTTTAAATGAAAGCCTCAAAGTCTATTCGAATTCTCTTTTTGAATTTGACGATGAATATTTTTCTAGCGAAATCAATCCTCTCTTTGATCGAGTGATAGAGAACGATGAGGTCGAGGACTCTCTTAGTCCTAAACTTGATGATATGACCTCACTTGATCCCGAGATTCGTACGGATGCTCTTTCTCCGACATATGTGACGTTGCCCTTTGAGGATCGCCACTATATTGATTTCACATATGTCGTTCGAGTTTTTCTACCTTTTTCTTCTTATAAGGTAGATTGTCCTTTTATTCACTCGTTTGGGAGTGAAGACAAAGTTTTTGACCCCGGCATCTTCATTCATCATTCTTTAGAGCCGGATATATCTCATCGGAGTGGAACTTTCATGTACTTCAATGTTTATCCAAACATTTTGAATGAAAGTCCGATGGAGATTTTCTTTTCCACATGCTTCCCCAAGAACAAATGAATTCGGGGTCGAGTCAAGCTAGCGACTCGGTTAACAAAAACAGTAGCACACCATATGGGTTTTCACCCATATTTCTGACTTCTTTCTACTTTCTACCACCCTAGTGTGGGGGAGATGCCCCCCGCTGTTGTACATAAATTTCGAGAAAAAAAAAAAAAAAAAAAAAATTTTGCAAACACAAAAATAAAATAAATGGCCCGTAATATTTTCCTTTTACGTTCTCAGTTTCGGCATAACAGCCGGTACTTTGAATATTGAGGACAATATTCATTTCTAGTGTGGGGGGAATTCTCACGAATTTAATCACGTATATAAACCATCTAATTCCCCCCGTTTTTGGCCAAATTTTTTTTTTGGTGTAAGTGTTTTGCACTTACACAACAAATGGTTATCAGTCCACCATGTCTAACACACAAAAGGATTGGCTAATCCAAGAGCAAACGGCTCTTGGTAAAGATATATCAAATCCGTTTACGGCTTACAATTTGCCAAAAATTGTATGGTATTCGACTCACCATATCCTAAAAAGATGAAGAGTTGGCTAGCCCGCAAGATTATGGCTTGTGGTAAAGGCAGTTGGAAAACCATAATTGGTCATCAGCTCACCAAAGATAATAAGTTGTTTTATCTAAGAGTTGGCTAGTCCAGAAGCAAACGGCTTCTGGTAAAGACAAATCAAATCCGTTGGCAGCTGATGATTTGCTCAAAATCATATGGTTATCAGTGTACCATAGTTCTTACTTGAACTGAAACATTTGGTACTCCAGAGGTGATGGCTTCTGGTAAAGAGATACATCCATCAATTTTTGGAAAAAATTGCTAGGGACTAGCAATTGCTCAGTGTGGGGGATTTGATATGTGTCGTTTTACACATATCTTTTCGTCCAATTTTCGAGTCAAAACAACCAAAAACACTTGACAACGATCAAATAATGATAAAAATATCTTTGAAATGTGTCTTTGTGTTTTCCATATGCAAAATGATTGAAAAAGATTGAAAAACAAACAAAATTTGCAAATGGCAAGTCTAGTCCCTCAAGCTTGAAAAAAATAAAAACAAATAGTAAAAAATAAATTTTTGGTCCTTGGAATAATAAGCTTGGCAATTTTGGTCCCTGGATTAGCTTTGAAGATTCGGCAGTTTTGGTCCCCACATTTTGCATAATTACTCCTTTGGTCCTTGGTTTAAACTTAAATTTACTCTAAACATACTACAACCGGATCCACACTAACCCCATTTAACCCTCACCAGCCCATTACACCTATAAACCCAACCCAACCCACACTTTAAAACCGACCCACCCATCCTATTTTAACTAAACAAAAAAATACGGGTTCCAAACATTTGGTCAAATCCCCAAAATTCGGTCAAAATCCCTAATCACTTTCTTCTTCCCCAAATAAACAATCCGCCAAATCCACACTTCCCCAAACCCTTCCCCAGTCACTTTCTCCTTTCCACATCTACCACCTCACTCCAAAAGAACCTCACGGGTTCACCTCCACCTCATCAATCCGTGGCTAGAAAAGGATCCAACGGCCAATATGAGAAGTTGTGGGCACCAAGGTATTATCCAAAGGCTGAAAAGAAAGCACAAGAAGCAAAGAGTGAATCCTCACACCAAAAAAAACACAAGCTCAGAAGAGGATAGAACCCTAGTTTATGTAGTATATATAGTTAGTTGCTACAGTAGGTAGAATCAGGTTTTATTTAGCTTAGCTTTCGGTATGTATTTCTTTTTAGTGTAATTTATTTTTAGTTGTAATTTTTGTTAAGCAATCGTAGGTTTAATTTAGCTTTTTCTTAAGGTATTTTTATTTTATTTAAGCATTGTAATTTATTTTTAACTTTAATTTTAATTCAGTTTTTATTTAAAGTGTTAATTTACTGCTTATTTTTTTTATCTTACTGCTTATGTTATTGCTGCCATTATTTAAAGTTTCTGCGTAAATTTACTTTTATGTCGAGTGCTTGATGTAGTTGATGTTTTTGTTTTATAAGTTGCTTGATTGTAGTTTCAGATGATTTAGAAGTATTAGTAGTTTGGAAGTATAAGCTTAAATTTTAATTCAGTTTTTGATTTATAAGTTGCTTGATGTTTTTGTTTGGAAGTATTAGTAGTTTGGAAGTATTTGTAAGTTTCGAGCTTAACTTTTTAGCTTAAATTGGCCTTGAAAAATAACCCAGCCTGCCCTGCTCCTTGTTAGGTCAGCAGACCCAAAGAACCCTTTGGCTTATCTTTTGCTTGTTGATTGCTTATCACTTTGTTTAAGTACTTGTATATGTTCATTTTTGCTCAGCTTAGTCCACTGTTAGCAGTATTAGTTTTTTTTTTTTTTTTAGTTCATGTGTTGTGATTTTGCTATTAGTGTTTTCTTTCGTTACTGCTCATGTTATTGCTGCGTAAATTTGCTTTTGATCGAACTTGATGTAGTTTAGATAGTTTATGATATGGTTTGTATTTGGATTTTGAAAATTTCTCTGATCAAGTGGTTGATGTAGTTTAGATAGCTTGTTGCTAAGCTAATTGGATTTTTGGCTAAAAAAAAGAAAGTTAAAGAAAAAAAAAAGTTAACAAAAAGTGCTAAGGCTTGGGTTCGAACCTGGGTTTTCTGATTCACAAACCCACAGACAAACCAACTGCTCTAAACGCTTTTGTTAGTTAATTGTTGCACTTGTTTTTATTTAAGCTTTTTCATTTAAAACCCTTTAAGCTTATTTTAAGCTGTTAAGCTAAGAAACAGCTTATCCCCTTAAGCTGTTTCAATTTTTTTATATTTAACGTTTAGGAAAATTATTTTTATAAATTTAGGACTTAGAATTTAGAAATTTACTTTTATTTACGTTTTTAAATTTCGTCGCGTACGTTTTAAATTTCTATTTTAGTTTTTAAAATTTTATGCTTAGCTTAATTGTACCTTTAGTTTAATTAGTTGTTTCCGTTTGTCATTTCATTATTCGTAGCATAAAACCCAAATCAATATCTAATCTTTCCCATAATTCAAACACGTTGCACGAATCGAGATTACGAATTCCATTCACGCCTTCGTTGGGGATAACGACCCGGGAATACAACTTCCGTTGTACTCCTTGGAAATAAATACGACTTGATTTTAATCGATCAACAGGAAGCTTCAAACCTAAGTATGTTTATTTGAGGGCTTTTAAAGGTTTTAGGCTATTAGCTAAACATATATGGAATTAAATAACTTAAGTCCTAATGTTTGGCAAGCTCCAAACACCCACACTTGGCACTTCAGTTCTCTACATAATTCATAAAAACATATTTTGAAGCAAAATATTTGGCGATAACACATTAGATTACAGATCAGAATCCGGCCCATCATTTCGTCTTGGATATTAATGATTTGTTGCAAAAATGACAGCCTTCTATTACCAATCCATAGAGCATCTTGGAACTATTCAACCACATATAGAAGCCTTAATAAGAATAACCATCTGCTATGTTCATATTAGCTAAAAACCTGATAAAACCTGCATTATTACAGTAACTATAATAATTAGTATTTGGTTAAGATAATTTCAAGTGCTTAATGGCTTATTGTATCCTGGAAAAGCTCTTAAGCACTTTGAAGGTGTTGGTTTAAGCTTATTACAGTAACTATAATAATTAGAGACTTGAGAAACTTTGCTTCAGATGTCGACTCAATTTTCTACAAAGACATATACATAGTTCGAACAAAACATAATTTCTATGAACATGTAACTATATTATCATGCTTTTCCTGAGAAAGTTAACACATAATGTCAAATTCATGTTAATTGCACTTATTAGAAACCCAAAAGGTATCATATTTCTTTTTATGTTATCAAACAACACAACCATTGTTGTCCACCTCTTTTTGCACCTTTGTTTCGCTATGCAGTCTATGGTCAAAATCGTTTAACTTGATATATTTAATTGTATCAAATAATCATTTATAATAATATATGTACAAGCAAAATTCATCCCTTATTTCTTTTAAAGATATGAACTTGATAGATTTACCTTTATCAAAATAGTCCTACACTTTGTGTTTGAATATATCAAAAATAGTGTAAATCTCGCTAGAATCCTAAGTTAGATATATGATTATTACCAGTTTCATTTTATAAGTAGCTATGGTTGTAAACTTATCATTTTGTTTAAAGCATTAGTGGATTGGCGGACGGAGAGTTATACAAAAAAAAAAATAAATAATAATAATAATAATAATAATAATAATAATAATAATAAAATAAAATAGTATTAATGTAGTCTTTCATTGCAGTCTTATAATTATGAGAAGATATTCCACTACACAGAACACTTTCAATCTCAACTATATGGCGTGTGAATGTTTACACAACAAAACAACCCGATAAATAATTCTTAGGTCAATAACATGGATAGAACTTCTAGATTCTTTTTAACGACATATTTCAAGGTTTGTAACGAATTTTACATATAATAAACTATGAAAGAGATGTTCAATATTACTCGGTCTCACCTTCCAACTAAGTTTTGGCTATGATTTATTGAATATGTATAGCTCTCTTATGTGCTAATAAATGGGCTTATTATATATTCATCTAAAAGTGGTGTTATTGATGTAGATCATGAATTGATGGAAATTGCGGCTTCTTTCAAGTCCACTTCAGGTAAACCAGTAACCAAATACTTTAGCATAGCAAGATGGGTCAGGATTTTCGTAGGTCTGCATATCGGCCTTGCTTTGTATTTGCCTTTTGCCAATCAAATTGCGGGGACGTAAGTCTAAATATTCTCGGGGCATTTTGCACAGATACTAGACTACCCTGTGTCGTCAATCATAATACAGATGCTCATTTGCTCTGGAGAAGGAACAAACCTCCAAAGGTTTCCACAAGGTATAATCTGACGTGCTTCGCTATTACTTTGAATGAGCTTACCCCTGGATTGAAGGTTGTATGTTTATTTCAGCTTCCACCAACTGAATCAAGGTTAAGACCAGATCAAAGGTGTTCTGAAAATGAGGAGTACACAATGGAAAATGTAGAAGCTGAGACTAGAACAACTACAACGGCAGGTACTATTATGTGTTTAACAAATCCCCAAATTTATATATAAACCTTTTTTAAACTAAAGAAACCTTTTTAATAACTGTAAAAATTAAGCTAAAAACAACAAAAAAAAATTTTGAGAAATTTATTTACAGTAGATTAATCTGCAATGGGCCGAGTTTGTACAACATGCCTTTTTGTTCATTATGAATACTAAGGTGGATTCATATTTTATACTACTGCAATGTCTATGTATGGTTTCATGATCTTTACTCTAATTCGAATTCAGTAAAGTAACATCGTTTTCTTGATTATTTGTGGTCAATAATCATATCTGAGGTAACATGAGACATGTTTTTGTAGAGTATGAGGTTAGACTTTGAAAGGTTGTATAAAACCACACACTGAACGCTGATCGGTTTAGCACCACCTCTGAACCAGCCTATTCAGTGGCAAACAACCTATTCCAAAAACCATGAAAACAATACCTCAAAGTTGGTTTCTCAATGTGGGTCCTTCCAATTATCTTTTTTTTTTTGGAATTTAATCAATAAATGCATGAATGTTTTAAGGATGTTTTGTTATATACTACTCCATATGCTACCGTCTATGATTGTAAAACTTATAATATTAACCACTTATGTACATATTTTATAAATAATTAACAAAATTTCACATGAAGCTCGCCCGCCCATCGGGCGGGTCATGAAGCTATTAGTTCTTTAAAAAATATTTATCTTAGAAATCAGGTCAGACATTATTTATCTTTAGGTTGTTCTCATTTCCATCCTTTCTATTAGTTCTTTAACTAAGGTATACATAACATTTTTACTATGTATCATGCCATCCAGTAGAGGTGGCAGAATGACTCGGTCATTCAGATTGGCAATCTGAAAAGATATCAAAGAAAATACTGATAAGTTAAGATGAAATAACCTTGAAATCCATAGAGCATCTTGGAAACTATTCAACCAGATATAGAAGCCTCAATGAGAATAACCATCTGCTATGTTCATATTAGCTAAAAAGCTGATAAACCTGCATTATTACAGTAACTATAATAATTAGTGTTTGGTTAAGATAATTTCAAGTGCTAAATGGCTTATTGTATCCTGGAAAAGCTCTTAAGCACTTTGAAGGTGTTGGTTTAAGCTTATTACAGTAACTATAATAATTAGAGACTTGAGAAATTTTTCTTCAGATGTCGACTCAATTTTCAACAAAGACTTATACATAGCTCGAACAAAACATAATTTCTATGAACATGTAACTATATTATCATGCTTTTCCCGAGAAAGTTAACACATAATGTCAAATTCATGTTAATTGCACTTATTAGAAACCCAAAAGATATCATATTTCTTTTTATGTTATCAAGCCACACAACCATTGTTGTCCACCTCTTTTTGCACCTTTGTTTCGCTATGCAGTCTATGGTCAAAATCGATTAACTTGATATATTTAATTGTATCAAATAATCATTTATAATAATATATGTACAAGCAAAATTCATCCCTTATTTCTTTTAAAGATATGAACTTGATAAATTTAACTTTATCAAAATAGTCCTACACTTTGTGTTTGAATATATCAAAAATAGTGTAAATCTTGCTAGAATCCTAAGTTTGCTATATGATTATTACCAGTTTCATTTTATAAGTAGCTATGGTTGTAAACTTACCATTTTGTTTAAATCATTAGTGGATTGGCTTACGGAGAGTTATACAAAATAATAATAATAATAATAAAATAAAATAGTATTAATGTAGTCTTTCATTGTAGTCTTATAATTATGAGAAGATATTCCACTACACAGAACACTTTCAATCTCAACTATAAGATGTGTGAATGTTTACACAACAAAACAACCCGATAAATAATTCTCAGGTCAATAACATGGATAAAACTTCTAGATTCTTTTTAACGACATATTTCAAGGTTTGTAACGAATTTTACATATAATAAACTATGAAAGAGATGTTCAATATTACTCGGTCTCACCTTCCAACTAAGTTTTGGCTATGATTTATTGAATATGTATAGCTCTCTTATGTGCTAATAAATGGGCTTATTATTTATTGATCTCAAAGTGGTGTTATTGATGCAGATCATGAATTGATGGAACTTGCAGCTTCTTTCAAGTCCACTTCAGGTAAACCAGTAACCAAATACTTTAGCATAGCAAGATGGGTCAGGATTTTCGTAGGTATGCATATCGGCCTTGCTTTGTATCTGCCTTTAGCCAATCAAATTGCGGGGACGTAAGTCTAAATATTCTTGGGGCATTTTGCACAGATACTAGACTACCCTGTGACGTCAATCATAATACAGATGCTCATTTGCTCTGGAGAAGGAACAAACCTCCAAAGGTTTTCACAAGGTATAATCTGACGTGCTTCACTATTACTTTGAATGAGCCTATTACTTTGAATGAGCTTACCCCTGGACTGAAGGTTGTATGTTTATTTCAGCTTCCACCAACTGATTCAAGGTTAAGACCAGATCAAATGTGTTCAGAAAATGAGGAGTACTTAATGGAAAATATAGAAGCTGAGATTAGAACAACGAAAATGGCAGGTACTATTATGTGTTTAACAAATCCCCAAATTTATATATAAACCTTTTATAAACTAAAGAAACCTTTTTAATAACTGTAAAAATTAAGCTAAAACTACAAAAAAAAAAAAAAAAAAAAAAAAAATGAGAAATTTATTTACAGTAGACTAATCTGCAATGGGCCGAGTTTGTACAACATACATTTTTGTTCATTATGAATACTAAGGTGGATTCTTATTTTATACTACTGCAATGTATATGTATGGTTTCATGATCTTTACTCTAATTCGAATTCAATAAAGTAACATCGTTTTCTTGATTATTTGGTGTTAATAATTATATTTGAGGTAACATGTGACATGTTTTTGTAGAGTATGCGGTTAGACTTTGAAAGGTTGTATAAAACCACACACTGAACGCTGATCGATTCAGCACCACCTCTAAACCAGCCTATTCAGTGGCAAACAGCATATTCCATAAACCATTAAAACAATACCTCAAAGTTGGTTTATGTTGGGAATTATCACAAGATACGTGAGATGACTTAATATGAAGACCAGAATTAAGTCTGGTGGACTACAGAATTAAGTCTGCTAGTATTATTAGTTAAGTCTTGTTAAAGTTAAGTCTGGTCGTTTATTGTTAAGTCTGGTAGAGTAAATGTTAAAGTTAAGTCTGTTTAACTTAAGTCATTAAGTCTAGTCATGATGTATTATAGAAGTCGGTTAGCTATAAGTTAGGAAAGGATATGAACTTATCTTTGGAGAAGATACGTATATCCTTTAGCAAGTTTTGTATCTAAGGTTTCCTTGGTGTATAAGAGGAACCCTAACACATTAGTTTAGTGATAACGACGAAGATTGTAATTCATTAAACAATTAGTAATAATACGAAGTTAGTTATTGTTCTATTGTGTTCTTCATAGTTGATTGTTTAGATTCTGCATAAACATTCAATTCGTGTTAGAGTCTCACTTAGATTGATTTGATTTATTCAAGTCGTCTACTAAGTTGTTAAGGCTACTTAGAGATCCATAATTCGTGTGGACCAACAAGTGGTATCAGAGCCTAAAGAGACTCTGAGTTTGAAGAAACACAACAACCAAACCCTAAATTCACTCACCTAAACTCTACAACATGTCTGGCTTAGAAAATCCCAGTAAGAATGATGATTTCTCAGTTCACAACAGTGATGATGAAAAATCAGTCCATGATGAAGAAAAACCTGAAGCAAGCACATCTAAACAACCACAACCCATCTCTGCAACAACAACCATATCCAACATAAAACTCCCAATCCTAAAAAGAGAAGAATATGACATCTGGGCTATGGAGATGGAACATTATCTGGAGTATATTGACAGTGAAGTCTGGAAGGTCATACAGAATGGGAATTTGAAGAAAAGGATTTCACAAGGAACAGATGGAGTAATTAGGATATTACCACCAGTGTCTGCTGAAGAGATGCGGGCTGTTGAAAAGGAGAAGAAGGCCAAGACTATGCTGCTAATGGCAATTCCCAAAGAACATCTGAGAAGGTTTCATGGCATGAATGATGCCAAGGAAATCTGGGAGGCTATCAAGAAAAGATTTGGAGGGAATGCTAACTCCAAGAAGATGAAGAAGGCTGTTCTTAAACAGGAATTTGAAGATTTTACTGTATCCAGTTCAGAAGGGTTGGAAAAAGCTTATGATAGGTTTCAACATCTTCTATCACAATTGGAGGTTCAAGGTGCAGCTGTTTCAGAAGAAGATGCAAACCAGAAGTTTCTTAAAGCATTACCAAAAGAATGGTCAAGTGTGACATTGACCATGAGGATGAATGGTGAAATTGACACCATGACTACTGATGACCTGTACAACAACCTTAAGGTATTTGAACAGGAAATCCAAGGAAAAGCATCTTCAAGTTCTACAAATGTTGCTTTTGTTTCTCAAGGCAAGAGCAGCACTAACAAGGTTAAGTCTGGCAGCGTTAATTCTGGTGGTTATGGAACTTCTCCTAGCAGCATGAGAAAAGAGAGAGATGTTCCAGCAGGCTTTGCTGATGAAGTAATTCACTCACTTCTTGCTCAGGAACCAGAAGATCAAGATTTCATCAGTGAGGATTTTGAGCAAATTAATGATGTTGAAGTTTAAGAAATGGATATCAAATGGCAAATTGCCATGATTGCTTTCAGGGTTAAGAAGTTTTACAAGCAGACTGGGAGGAACATTAAGCTTGATGGAAAGTCACCAGTGGGATACAATAGAAGGACTATTGAGTGCTACAATTGTCACAAGCATGGTCACTTTGCCAGAAATTGCACAGAAAAAGTGACTACTGATTGGAAAAAGAAGAAGGGTTCTGACTCTCAAGATGATGATAAGATGGGGAAGAATCAGACGAGCTTGATGACATTGGAAGCTGGAGCTGTGAATTGGGATGAACACACACCTGAGGATGAAGAGCCAAATCATGCACTTATGGCTATTGGGTCCAGTAATGAGGTATCTTTGTGCTCAAAATTATGCATTGATTCATATAATCATCTAAAAGATTTATGTGATGAGCAGTTAATACAAATAGGTGATCAGGAAGCAAAAATTCTTGCTTATACTAAAGCTGTTAAAACTTTAGAAGCACAAATAGATAACTATCAAAACAAACAAGCTTCCTTAAACGAAAAACTCACCTTTCAAGCTAATGAGATATATGAAAAAGATGAAAAACTTAAGAGATATAGGAAAGCAGGCTTAAAAGCTGTTAAGGAAAGAGATGAGCTGCAAAAGAAACTAGATAAATGGACTCATTCTGCTAAGTGTCAGGATAAGATAATAGCATCTAGTATGAGCTCTACAAGTAAGATTGGCTTAGGTTATGGAATACAGTCAGATAGTGAAGTTCTAAGCTATGAGGAAGAGATGGACAGATCTGTGTTCAAATGTAGGAAAGAGGATTCTATTGGTAAACCTGTGTACAATAGGTTTGTTAAATCTGATGACTTTAAAGGGGTGCCACCTCCATTAAGTGGAGATTACACTCCTCTACCAAAGAAAGACCTAGATGACTCTTTGTTTGTATATGGTAAAAAGGGTCCTATCTATCCTGAGACAGGCAACTCAGAAAAATATAGTGAATACTCCACTTGTCAAACCAATGACAGTGAAGGATCTACTAGAGATGTCTCTGAGCAGTCTGATTCAGAATCAGAGAGTGCACCTAAAAATGTTTCTGAGTCAAAATGAATCAAAAATAGTGAACCCAAACCTCATACAGATAAACCTAGTTGTGATTCTCACATAAAAACTCCTAGGAAGTCTGTTAGAAATCAAGAGTCACCAAAGACTGATAGATTGAGAAGAGAGTACAATGGAAACCACAGTTTTGGTCCTAAAAGATGCTTTGTGTGTGGTAGTCTAAGTCATTTGATTAGGGACTGTGATTTTCACGAGGTTAAGATGAAAAGAGAGGCTGAACTAAGAAAGAATAAGAATGTTAATGCTGGCTACATGAATGATAAACCAGTTTGGAACAATGCTAACAGGATTAATCATGCTAATAAGTTTGTGACTAGACCAACACCATTTAATTCTGGCGTGCCTAATGTTAATTCTGGTTGGTCATCTGTTAGTTCTGGTAGACCAAATTTTAGTTCTGGTAGACCAAATGTTAATACTGGTAAACCAAATTTTAATTCTGGTAGACCAAATGTTAGTTATGTTGGTCAAAATGTTAATTATGTGAGGCCAAGTGTAAATTCTGGGTGGTTTAATAATTCTGGACCCAGACAACCAGTAAATAGACCACAGGTGAATTCATATAATCAGAGAAACAATTTTTATAAACCTCATTCACCTGTGAGAAGTCCTTTTGTTAATAATACAGCACAAGTTTCAAGTTCAAATGCTGTAAGGGATAATGGGGAATCTGCTGTTAAGACCCCAACATATTGGTCTTGGGATCCTTTTAAGAACACACTTACCTATGAATCCAAGACCAAAGGTGGATCAAGCTCATATAAGACTTATAAATATGTTGATCCACAGGGCAGATCCAAGTCTTCACAGGCTTGGATCTTAAAGAGAAACTAATTTCTCTACTTTTGTGGAGGAACATCCACTGAAGAACATGGAAGACAAAGGAATATTTGATAGTGGGTGCTCTGGGCACATGACTGGTAACAAGAATCATCTGAAGGATTTTCAAGAATTCCAAGGAGGTTCTGTTACCTTTGGAGGAAGTAAAGGACAGATAACTGGTAAAGGTAGAATTGTTGTAGGCAATTTAGAATTTGACAATGTATCTTTTGTAAAAGAACTAGGGCAGTTTAA
The DNA here is from genome assembly GCA_021014915.2 of Artemisia tridentata subsp. tridentata. NCBI lineage: Eukaryota > Viridiplantae > Streptophyta > Magnoliopsida > Asterales > Asteraceae > Artemisia > Artemisia tridentata. Next base: position 306,275,981 of record CP139507.1, read on the forward strand.
CCTTTTCTTAATATCACAAATTTGTGATAAGCAGCATAAGGTGCTTTTTAGTGAAACTGAATGTTTTGTATTGACTTCGGACTTTAAGATGCCTGATGAAAGTCAGATCCTTCTTAAAGTTCCTAGACAATACAACATGTACAGTTTTGATATGAAAGCACCTGAAGTTGCAAAAGGTTCTGCCTGTTTGCTTGCAAAAGCCACGTTGGATGAATCTAAATTGTGGCATAAAAGGTTAGGTCATGTTAATTTCAAGAATATGAACAAACTTGTGAAGGGTAATTTAGTTAGAGGCTTACCTTCCAAGGTTTTTAGGAATGACCATGCCTGTGTAGCTTGTAATAAGGGCAAACAGCATAGAGCTTCTTGTAAGGCTAAGTTGGATAGGATTGTTACTGAGCCTTTGCATACCTTACACATGGATCTGTTTGGCCCTACATCTGTTAGAAGTATCAACCATGCTAGCTATTGCCTTGTCATTACTGATGACTGCACCAGATATTGTTGGGTATTCTTTATGTCCACAAAAGATGAAACCCCTGATTTAATTCAAAGGTTCATTAGGCAGTTAGAAAACCTACTAAATCACAAGGTTAAGATCATTAGGAGTGACAATGGCACAGAATTTAAGAATAGGAGCATGATTGAGTTTTGTGGTGAAAAAGGAATTAAGCAACAATATAGCAATGCAAGAACTCCACAGCAAAATGGAGTTGCTGAGAGAATGAACATGACCCTAATTGAGGCAGCTAGAACCATGTTAGCAGACTCACTCTTACCTACAACGTTTTGGGCTGAAGCAGTAGCAACTGCTTGCTACATATTCAATAGGGTTAGAGTGACCAAGCCTCAAAATAAAACACCTTATGAGCTTATTTTTGGCCATAAACCAATTGTTAGCTATATAAGGCCTTTTGGGTGCCATGTGACCATTCTTGATACCTTGAGTGTGCTTGGAAAATTTGAAGGGAAGTCTGATGAGGGGTTTCTAGTCGGGTATTCACTGAATAGTAAGGCCTCTAGGGTTTACAATTTAGTGACTAAGAAAGTAGAAGAAAATCTGCATGTTAATTTTCTTGAGGAAAAACCCAATGTGAAGGGACTAGGTCATAGATGGATGTTTGATCTTGATTATTTAACTGATTCTATGAACTATATTCCTGTCTCCAAGGAGAATCAAGCTAACCCTGATGCAGGCTCCATAGAAGTGCCTAACAATGTAGGTACTCAAGATGCAAGCACTGCTGATCAAGGCAAAGAAGTTGAGGAGCTTATTGTGATTCCTACCACAGAAGTCAACCATGTTGCTGCTAATGAAGGAACAAAGAAATCTTCTATAAAAAGGAAGGAGACTGTGCTCAAGCCTCAACCAAAAGAAAAAGAGGGTTCTCCTACAAATGTTTCAGAAGAAATCTTATCCTTCAAAGAAGAAATGGATGCTTTGACTGACAAGTATCTTGGGAAAAAGGCTACCAGCACTAATTCAGTTAATTCTGGTAGTGCCTTGATTAATTCTGGTGGAGAGAAGGCTACCAGCACTAACCCTGTTAAGTCTGGTAGTAATGCTGTTAATTCTGCTCAACCTGAGTCTACTCCAAATGCTGATTTTGATGATTCTAAGATGCCTGAACTTAAGGTCTTTGATAAGCCAGATGAAGGCATTTTTGATGGGGCTTCTTATGATGAAGAAGGGATAGTTACTGATTTCAACAACCTACCCACTGAAGTGGCTGTAAGTCCAGCTCCAACACTCATAATTCACAACATTCATCCCAAAAGTTAAATAATTGGTGATCCTCAATCAGTTGTTCAAACCAGAAGTAAAGTGCAAAAGATTTCTACATCTTATGCACTTCTCAGTCTCATTAAGAAGCAGCAAAGGGTCAACCACAAAGACCAACAACATTGCTTGTTTGCTTGTTTCCTTTCTCAAAAGGAACCCACCAATGTCTCTGAAGCACTTGAAGATGAGAGTTGGGTGGAAGCAATGCAAGAGGAGTTGTTGCAGTTCAAATTGCAGAAACTTTGGGTTCTTGTAGATCTACCAAGTGGAGCTAAGGTGATTGGCACAAAGTGGGTCTTCAGGAACAAAAGGGATGAAAGAGGAGTAGTTTTTAGGAACAAGGCAAGATTGGTAGCACAAGGATATAGACAAGAGGAGGGGATAGATTATGATGAGGTTTTTGCTCCTGTAGCAAGGATTGAGGCTATTCGGTTATTTTTGGCTTATGCATCATATATGGGGTTCATAGTCTATCAAATGGATGTGAAGAGTGCCTTTCTGTATGACACTATTGAGGAAGAAGTATATGTTCATCAACCTCCTGGCTTTGTTGATCCAGCAGAACCCAAGAAAGTGTACAAATTCATCAAAGCTTTATATGGTCTCCACCAAGCTCCCAGAGCTTGGTAGGCAACTCTCTCCAACTTCCTTGAAGAGCATGGGTACAAAAGAGGTGTGATTGACAAGACCTTGTTTATCAAGAGAAACAAGAGGGATATCATCCTAGTCCAGGTTTATGTGGATGATATCATATTTGGTTCTACTAAAAGGTCTTGGTGTGAGGAGTTTGAAGCATTAATGAAAGGGAGGTTTCAGATGAGTTCTATGGGTGAACTCACATTTTTCTTAGGACTACAAGTGAAACAACAAGCAGATGGACTCTTTATCTCTCAAGACAAGTATGTTGCAGAGATCTTGAAGAAGTTTAAATTTACAACTGTGAAGACTGCAGTCACTCCCATGGAGAACAAGGTGCCTTTGACAAAGGATGAAGATGCTGCTGATGTAGATGTGCATCTTTACAGATCAATGATAGGTTCTCTAATGTATCTTACTGCTTCTAGACCTGACATTATGTATTCGGTCTGTGTTTGTTCATGTTTTCAGGTTAACCTAAAGACTTCACATCTTCATGCTGTGAAGAGAATCTTTAGATACCTAAAGGGTAAACCTAATTTGGGCCTTTGGTATCCTAGAGAGTCATCTTTTGACTTGGAATCCTATTCAGATAGTGACTATGCAGGTGCAAGCCTTGATAGGAAATCCACAACTGGAGGTTGTCAATTCCTTGGAAGAAGATTAATCTCTTGGCAATGCAAGAAGCAGACAATTGTAGCTACATCAACAACTGAAGCTGAGTATGTAGCAGCTGCAAATTGCTGTGGACAAGTCTTGTGGATTCAGAATCAAATGCTGGATTATGGTTTGAACTTTATGAACACTATAATTCACATAGATAATGAGAGCACTATCTGTATAGTTAAGAACCCTGTTTATCACTCTAAAACTAAGCACATAGAAATTAGGCATCACTTTATTAGGGATTGCTATGAAAAGAAGCTAATTAGAGTGGAGAAAATACACACAGATTTCAATGTTGCAGACCTCTTAACTAAACTGCTTGATGTCCCTAGGTTTAATTACTTAGTGGTTAGCATTGGTATGATGAACCCATAGCTGGACTTAAGGGGAGGCCAATATGTAAAGTTTGTATACTTACCAGCACTTAGATTTTTTTTAATTCTGGTAGTTTTAAATTTTAATTCTGGTAGTATTAATCAGCATAGTTGTGATTGAGGGGAGGCTTTTTGTTATCCATTAACCATTATTTGTTTAGTTTGTATATTTTGGTTAACTTTGTTTTGCAGTAGTAAGATTTTATTGTTGCTAGTATAATTGGGGCACAATAGTATCAAAGAAACATGGAGTTTTCATTCATTCAAAATGGTTGCATTCTCAGATGCAACTTACAAAAACAAGACAAAAGCCTATACATATTCATCAGACCCAAACATCTACATCAACAACCCAGACCACTACTCCATCTTCCTCTTTCCTTTCCCTTTGCAGTCAGGCATAGTTTTATGGACTCCTCTGACACCAATGGCATCAGACACCTGCTTGCAAGGGAGTCCCAGCACTACTGTTCTTGGCTTTGGACTTTGCTTCTTCTCAGGCACAGGGATCTTTTTCATTGATGATGCAGCCTTTTCAAACTCCTTTGTTAGTAAGACTGATAGCACTTGGAGATCGCCATCATCAGATGAGTCAGAAGAGGAGGATGAATCATCCACATATGGTGGAAGTTCATCTATTGAAGGTTCTTCAGAAGAGGTTGTTTCAACCTTTTTCTTTGAAGTTTTGTTTCTTGATGTTGAGGTGTAGTTTGGTGGAAAATATCCGCTCCATCCTCCAGAAGATGCGTCCGAAGAAGAATCGGACGAAATCTCTACAATGTTTGATGGGGAAGGATTCATTGTGTTTAGGTGGATGCTTAAAGTTTGTGAAGTGTGTGATGAAGTTATGTTGAAGATTTGAGGCTTTTTATAGAGCCAATGGAAGCTTAAGACAATTCAATGTTCGGTTGGTAATGGAATTAATTCTTACAGGCATGAATTAATTATCGTATTTATGGTACTTTTAGGGAGTTGACCAAAAACTTGTATACCTTTTTCTCTTAATTATAGTAATTAGTTGATTTAAAAAAAATAAAAATTAGCTTACATTTAAGGGTGTTTCTATGTTTTTATTGGTGTTGAGACTAACATTTGCCAAAAGAATGTGGATTGGTGATGATGTGAAGTCCTTGCTAACGATCTTAGTAAGTGTTTGTGTGCAAATTTGCTTAAGTCTGGTGAGTCAATGATTAAATCTGGTTGACCAATTTTAAGTCTGGTAGTGTTAAATGTAATTAATTTGTTACCGTTAGGTCTGGTCAGTCAAATAAATTTTTTTTATCTTATTCAAAATTTGACCGTTGATATTTTTGAGAAAAGAGGTATATATGGATAAGATTTAATTAATTTTTCATCTTTATCCATTATTTACTTCTCATTGTTAAAATCTTTACACACGGCAAAGATTTACTCTGTTTTCTACTACCAGCACAAACCCTAATTTTAATTTTCAACCAGCACTTAGTTATTCTCTCATCTATGGCTTCACTAAAGTTTGTTGACAAGCACAATTAAGTCGGTTTCTTGAAGAAACCTCACCAAAGTGATGGCTTTGCGCAAATAGTAGATTTCTTGAAAGGTTCTAATCTTTGGTACGCGTTAACTCATAATCCTACTATTTATGCATCTCTTGTTAGTCAATTTTGGGGGTCTGTGACCTATGAAACCCTTGCTGATGGTACACCACAGTTAAGGGCAACCATTGACTCTCATGACTTTACCATTACTGAAGCCTCCATTAGGAGTAATCTCCAATTGGGTGATGCTTCAGGGGAATACATATTGCCTAATGATGATCTTTTTGCGGGTATACAAACTATAGGATATCCCACTGATGGTACATTTACTTTTTGGAAAAGCCATTTTACACCACAGTGAAGATTTTTGATACATAATTTGCTTCATTGCCTAAGTCCCAAGAGTGGAGGATGGGATCAGTTTGGAAGCAACATTGCTTCTGCGTTGGTCTGTCTTGCACTTGGAAGGAAATTTAATTTTTCAAAAATGATTTTTGATGGCATGGTTGCAAATGTCAAAAATGCAAAACATAAGTTTTTAATGTACCCAAGATTTTTGCAAATGATTTTAAACTTTGAACCTGAAGATAAAATGCAGATATACATAAGTGTGGCCTTTACAACCAAAATTTTTGCAAATATGAAAAGAGGTTTTGATGGGGCCCATTGACCTTTATTGCCTGCTATGCTTGTTGGTGTTACTAACATTGCAGGTACATCTGAGGCTGCACAAGAGCCAACTACTGAAGAGCAAGCACAGGAACAACCTAAGTCACCCACACCACAACCAAGTCCATCACCATCTCCAACCAGGGCAGCTACACCTACACCATCTCCTACACCCTCACCACAACAAACCCAGGTTCCAAGTCCCATTCCGGAGGAGGAATCTACCCTTTCTCAAAGGGTGTCAGCATTGGAGAAGTCCAATCAAGCTTTGAGCAATGCTGTCATCACCTTGGTCAAGAAGGTCAAGAAATTGGAGAAGCTTTTGAAGGAGAAAGGGGTTCAATTTAGTGATGAAGAAGGGGATGAAAATTCTTCAAAACAGGGGAGGAGTTTTGGTGAAGAACAAAGTTTTAAGACACCTTCTCAAGGCAAATCTGCTGGTACTAAGGATGTAAGTCCAGAAACTATGGAAGCAGCAGAGACCTTAGCTCAATCCTTCAGCAAGATTAAACTAAAAAGAAAGAAGCTAAAAAGAAAGTTAAGGATTGAAGAAAGTGAAAATGAAGGAGTTAATTCTGGCGAGGAGAAAGATAATACTGGTGCTAATGCTGGTAATGATATTAATTCTGGTATTAATGCTGGTAAGGATGTTAATTCTGGTGATAAAGAAAAGTCTGGTGAGGTTGATAAGTCTGTTCAAGAAGAGTCTGTTGGTCCAAAAAGAAAAGGAAAAGAGATTCTCATTGAATCTCCTAAGCCAAAGAAATCCAAAAGACAACAAAGGGAAGAACAAGCAACCTTGGCTACTATTGCAAGGCTACAAGAAGAAGATCAAGCTGAAGCTGCTAGGGTAGAAGAACAGAATAGACAAGATAAGTTGTATGCAAGGAGATTAGCAGAAGAATCTGATGATCCATTTATGTCCTTGATTGAAGGAGATGATGAGTTAAAAGCAAAGTTTGAGGAGATTAAGTCTATTCCTGGTTTGACTGCAGATGAGAAAGCAGCAGAACTAGCTAATTTCATGAATGCTAGAAGAGCAAATGAAGCTTTGGGGGATTTCTTGTCTAAGTTTAGAGAAGCTCAAAAGTAGAAAACAAAAACCAAAGTTTCAAAGAAGATGACCAGGGCTGAACAAATGAACTACATGAAGATTTATTTAAAGCACACAATGTACTCAGACTACAAAAGGATGCAAGGAAGACCATATGAAGACATTTTGGGAATGTTTCAAAGAGCTTATGAGAGAGATTATGGGTACAAGCCCATTGATTATGAAGATACTCTTCCTTTCAAAAGGCAAAAGACACAGTCTGAGCAAATTAAAGAAGCTGAAAAGGAGATTGAGAAAGAACCAGAGGTTGAAATGGCTTCAACTGAAGTAAGGAAAGAAGAAGAAGTGAAAAAGCCTATCATTACATTTACAAGAAGGAAAAGTGTTGCAAGGAAAGGCAAGTATAAGAAGGTATTACAAGAGGAGGAATCAGAGGAAGAACCTTCATCTGAAGGGGTTACTATGGGAACAATTGAAAGCACAAAGGAACTAGCTAAGATAGTAAAGTATCATGTAATCAAGACTGGGAAAAGAGCTGCATATCAAATAATAAGGGAGGATAATTCTGATATTGTGTATACTAATTTCCCAAGGATCTTAAATGATGTGAGTAGAGAAGATCTCCAAGAGCTTTATAAGTTGGTGAACATCAAACATGGAGATAGTCCACCTGAAGAAGAATTTGAGAGAGTATTTTGGGGAGATTTGAAAGTGATGTTTGAGCCTCCAGCTGAGTCAGATGTAGTGTGGAAACTACCTGAGGAGCAAAGAATTGTTAGTTGGAGATATTTTCATAACTGTAAAGTACATTGTTTGTCTTTACAGAATGCTGAAGTTTATATGCTTGCAGAAGTGGAGTATCCTTTACCATCTAGTGTCTACAAGGCAATGCTGGAAAAGAAATTGTTTGCTGGTGTGAAAGATGAAGGATATGAATTGCTATTGGCTCTGATTAAGGAAAAGTCTTTAAAGGAAACATATTGGGATGTTTAAGTATGTTTGAAAGAATTTTCATAAGTTGATAAGTAGGATTATTGGAATTTTCTACTTGGTGAAGGTGCATAGCACTAACACAACAAATGGTTATCAGTCCACCATGTCTAACCAACATAAGGACTGGCTAATCCTGAGCAAACGGCTACATGTAAAGATATTCCAAATCCGTTAATGGTTGGCAATTTACCAAAAATTGTATGGTATTTAACTCACCATACCTGAGATAGTGAAGAGTTGGCTAGCCCACAAGATTATGGCTTGTGGTAAAGGCTGTGGAAATCCATAAATGGTAATCAGTTCACCGTGATGAGGTGCAATTCCATCAAAGAATTGACTAGTCCAAAAGGGTACAGCTTTTGGTAAAGACAAAATAAATCCGTTGATAGTTGATGATTTACTAAAAATCATGTGGTTATCAATGTACCATGGTCTAACACACCAAACATTGGCTACTCCAGTAGTGATGGCTATTGGTAAAGAGACATCAAATCCATTAATTTTCAATGATTCACCTCTCACAGGAGTTAACACACCTGGAAGTGATGAGAATAGTATGAAACTTAACAAGAATTTGATGTACAAGTAGTCATAGTTGCTGTGAAGATCAAGTGGATTGCATATTAGATGGTTGCTGTGAAGATTAAGTTCAGATTTGCTGATACAAAGTGTTTTAAAGATCAGATCAAATGATGGAAAAATTATCAAGGTTAAAGTTGCTGAACAAGTTTAAAGTTTGAAGTGTTAGAGATAATTCCAAGTGTTGAAGATTAAATCCTCAGAAGCTTATTCAGAAGGAACTTGAACTTCATGAAGCATGAAGATCAAGTTAGGGGAGGATTGTTGGGAATTATCACAAGATACGTGAGAACACTTAATATGAAGACCAGAATTAAGTCTAGTGGACTACAGAATTAAGTCTGCTAGTATTATTAGTTAAGTCTTGTCAAAGTTAAGTCTGGTCATTTATTGTTAAGTATGGTAGAGTAAATGTTAAAGTTAAGTCTGTTTGACTTAAGTCATTAAGTCTGGTCATGATGTATTATAGAAGTCGGTTAGCTATAAGTTAGGAAAGGATATGAACTTATCTTTGAAGAAGATACGTATATCCTTTAGCAAGTTTTGTATCTAGGGTTTCCTTAGTGTATAAGAGGAACCCTAACACATTAGTTTAGTGATAACGACAAAGATTGTAATTCATTAAACAATTAGTAATAATACGAAGATAGTTATTGTTCTATTGTGTTCTTCATAGTTGATTGTTTAGATTCCGCATAAACATTCAATTCGTGTTAGAGTCTCACTTAGATTGATTTGATGTATTCAAGTCGTCTACTAAGTTGTTAAGGCTACCTAGAGATCCATAATTCATGTGGACCAACAGTTTCTCAATGCCTGTCCTACCAATTATCCTTTCTTTGGAATTTAATCAATAAATGCATGAATGTTTTAAGGATGTTTTGTTATATACTACTCCATATGCTACCGTTTACGATTGTAAAACATATAATATTAACAACTTATGTACATAATTTATAAATAATTAACAAAATTTCACATGAAGCTCGCCCGCCCATCGCAGTCATGACTGTTAGTTCTTTAAAACATATTTATCTTAGAAATCAGGTCAGAAATTATTTATCTTTATGTTGTTCTCATCTCCATCCTTTCTATTAGTTCCTTAACTAAGGTATACATAAAATTTTTGTTAGTGCAAGCAGTCTCGTTTGTTTTGATTGATGACAAACATGTAACTTGATACATAACATAAAATGTACAAGTTACTTGTAATCTTATTTTGTCTCAACAATACATTCAACGCCTCTCGACTTCTCGAGTCCTCGTATGGTACAACACTGGTTCGTACATGTTTTTTCTGTGGCATTATGATCAATCCCTTAACAAGCCATTTAGAATGTTTAAAATACGGCTTGGTCATTAAGACTAACCATTCTACTTAGAACCTCATTTCACATTTTACATATACAAGTACTTTTACTTGTACATCATGTTTCCTAGGATTAATAGGATAAGTACACTTTAGGTGTCAAGCTAACATGATACATATTGGTAAACATATATTAGTTAAGCTAGTATATACATAGGAAATACATTTACATTTACATTATTTACATTTTAATTCTTAAAATTGAAATATGTTCATGACATCATTGCATACATCATTTGGATATCTTTACGATATCTTGTAGATTTAGTAAATATTTTGGAAAGATCTTTCAGCAAAGAATTGGATTGTGTAAGATCTTGGCAAGATTTGGTAAAATATGTTAAGATCTAGCTGTCATGTCCCGGCGGAACCAAACAACATAAAGGGCGGACCCCTGGATTTGGATCCGCCAAATCCGTGGCTTGTATGAACAGTTTTCCTATAAATAGTAGCCTATTGTTTACCCATTGTTTTAACCCACTAGAACATACATTCTCTCTACCCTTTGCATACATTTAGATCAGTAGTAAACCATGTAGAATCATACATTAATCACCCTTTCCATAATGATCATAATGTTACTAACTTTCATTATGTTGTAATCATACACTCGTAATGATCCTGTGAAGCAAGTTCAGAGATCGTGAGTCATCATCCATCATAAGCATAGCATACTTCCTGATCCACCAAGAAGTTTAGAAGATCTTGAAGTCATCATTCATCAAAGCATACCAACATATGAAGATTCAAGTCCACTTGACATCCTCAATGTTTGAAGATTTCTTATTCAAGAAGTTCATGTAGATTCCACATGCATATATGAAGATCCATCACAACAAGTTTAGGGAGCTTGTGATCTTCATCCATTGAAGGCTTCCTTTCAATGGAAGTTCATTTAGATTCGTCATTCATATCCATGATACACTTATGTCATGGATCATCATTGTAAACATCATTGCATCACAATTTAAACACCAAACTAGATTAGGTGGTTTATGTATTTGTGCCATAAAACACAAGGTTTATATGTTGGGCCATAAAACATAGCGGGAGTGGTTGTACCCTTGTAAAAGAACTCGACATCTAGCTTAGTGTCGGAAAAAGTATAAGCGACGACGGGAGTGGTTGTACCCTTGTAAAAGAACTCGACATCTAGCTTAGTGTCGAAAATTGTATAGGCGACGTCAGGTTGGTTTTACCTTGAACTAGAACCCGGTATTTAGCTTTGTACCGGAAAAAGTGTAAGCGACGATTGTAAGGTTTTCTCCGCCGAGAAGGGAGCTTGTTGATCTAGTGAAGTAACTCTCGAGTTAGGTACTCGGAGATTGGAGTAGGGCGGAGAGGAGCTCCGTGACCGAACCACTATAAATCATCGTGTTCGATTTGCACTTTCTTTTACTTACTGCTTTACTTTAATGTTTGCATTATGTGATTGCATGTGTTGTTACTTGTTGATTATACTTGTGTGATAACATGTTTTAGTTTATGCTAGTCATAAACTACAAATTGACATCTTTCATATTAGAACAAGCTAAATTGGAAATTTGAAACAACAAGTTTTAAGTTTTTAAAACGGGAATGTATTCACCCCCCGCCCTTTACGTTTTCATAATTGGTATCAGAGACTCGTGGCTCTTATTTTCAAAACAAATGGTTTTTAAAATGGAGTACGATCCATGTATCAAATTACCATTGTAGCGGAATATAATATGAAAAATCTTTCGTTAAGTATACTTAGAAATTTTGTTGTTAAATGTTACTTTGTATACAAGCTTGAAGATGTCTTTGGAAAATCAAAAGAAAAGATTTCTCAAAAGAATTAAGTGTCAAATTGTGTGCTTAAAGCAAATTTACGGAAAAAATGATTTTAAAAAGAGTGTTTGGGATAACTATTAATTTAGTTGAAAAATCCCTTCGTAAATGATTTGATAAGTCATATGAATTGAAATGATGCTAAAATAGGAGATATTAATATATATAAAGGAAAATAATCAAGCTTGATGTACATCGTCATGTTTTAACACAAAGTGATGAAAAATATCTTTCCTTTTATGCTATGCTATGTGACTACTTGTTCTAGCTATTTGCATACATGTTGTTTACTTGTTTAATGTTGTGATTACACTTGTTTATTTGTAATGCATAAGTGTCAATCTTACCATGATGTTCATTTGCTTGTTTGTCAATTTCCTCTTTATGCACAATAGGACTTTTGCTAGATTTTGTGCAATAAGTTGAAAAATCGTTTTAGATAGCTTTTCTTGCAAATGTTATGCATAATTGACTTGGGAATGAGAACTAGGTAAAACTAGTTAAGTGTCTTGTAAATTGTTGTTTTGCACATGATCTCTCCAAATGGTTCAAGTGTTGAATTGAGTCACTGCCTTAAAGTATTATCTAACAATATTTTTGATAGAGTGTTGGGTATAAACAATTTGAAACAATGATGTATTGAATTGTCATGTTTTTCGAATATTATCTTGTAGTTAAACATCTATGTGAACTAACTTGACGATGCAGGATGATAACACTTGATGTTATTGAGAGGATTCGATACACTTAATAGGATGTTAGTCATTTATAACGAGTGTATGTGATACTTTGAGTGAATATCATTAAGTATGCGGAATCAACTTAACCACACTTAGAAGGATATTGTTATTGGAAATGGAACAGTGGTGGTTGTTGAATTTGATAATGAACAATGAATGTTAACACCAAACGATTCAATATTATTGAGAATAATACGAGTGATCTTCACTATCACTAGGGTTACAAAACCTTGAATCTCTATTACAAAGAAAAACTTTTTTCTTTTTTGTTCTATCAACTTAGTTAGTTTTTCTAATAGTTACATTAAGCACAAATTCACACACATGTAACTAAGATAAGATCTTCCTTTTATACAACTAAGGAGATCTTTTCAATAAATGATAAGTCTTGTCGAACTACTTGCTTGCTTGAGTGTGTCAGTCCTTAAGATACAACTTGTATCTGTGTACACAACTTGTTGACTGAACATCTATCAAAGATATTATCTACCGTATACCTTTGACTTTTATACACAAAATATCTTTGTATACTTATCCATCCAGCAGTAGAATACTCGACACTTATCTCTTCAACAGCAGTATCTGATGCACTAGCAGTAGAATGCTTGCAGCAGCAGAATCTCTAACACTAGCAGTAGAATGAAATGCACTAGCAGTAGAATAACACTTAGTGTATTTCCTTGAGCAGAACTAACCTTGTGAACGTTTAATTCCTAATACTAATCTTCAGAATATTTAATTCCCAACAATCCTCCCCTAAACATGTTATTTCCCTAATCAACATGTTTCTTCTGAATTAAATTCTGATTGTGAGGATCTTTTAAACACTTCATAGTCAGACTCTTGATCTGAGCTTTTCCTCTGTTCTTCAAGATTAAGTATCTTTCTGTCTAACTCATCTACCTTCTGTGAATCTTTTTCAGCAATAACATCATCTTTCTTTATCTTGAACAATAGTAGTACTTTGAATAAAAGATGGTGCAATTTCCTTGGAGGAATTATAAGCGGCAATGATGCTGTGTATCTTGGATGCTTGTTCCAAGAAGTCAAATCATCTTTTAGCTAGCCTTTGAAAGTGATGAACAAACGTAGTGAACTGAAATTGAAACTGAAAGAAACTAGATAGAACTTTCTCCATTTGAATGCTTCATCCCTTCTGAATATATAAAATACTCTAGAATCTTCATTTGAACTTTCTTCATTTGAAGAGCTTATTCCCAGTATCCATCAACTGAAAAAGTTTATTCCCAGCATCCATCAACTGAATGCTTGTTCTTATTATTGGCTAAATAATAAGACATGTTAGCTTCTCAAAAAGCTGACATCATCATCTTGTATGCTCTTGTCTTTTCCATTGTAGGAGGAGATACAACAACTGCTGCTGAGCCAGGTGGTTTTTGAAGGGGTGTATATATTATATTGAGATGCTAAAAAGTGAAGTCATGAAACTACTCCTTTCCTAATCTTTCTCCCCTGTTTGATTAATTATAAACTACCTCCCCTGTTTCTGAGCATACATGTAACAACCCGAGATTTCAGGTCACTTTCCTAACCACGACAATTCACTATTCATCAGTTACTATTCATCATTTACTATTCACCGATCACTATTCATCATTTCACTATTCATCGTTTTTGGAGTCAGTTTGAGACTTCGAGAAGCGTTCAGGAATTTTACTATTCATGTGACACTATTCATCCCCGGGAGGGAATCACTATTCATGTTCATTATTCATTTCAGCGTAAACGTAGTTTACGGGTATTCATATTCGCGTAACCGGTTTGGTTTGACTGCGAAATTCATGCATCATCAGTAGGAACACTGCATACGGACTAGGAATAGTCTGTATATCATCAGATTTCCATTTTCATACTATACCACTCGTAGGTTTATCAAATTAATATTTTTATTACATTTGACGTATTACGTATAATTACTTGTAATTAAAACGTTAACGCGCGACCAATAAATATGACTAACACGTCCGACAATCCCCACGATGGTCCCGATGTATTTTTATACTCATTTTAATATCAAGAAAATTATAAAATTCATTTACCCGGTATTTTGCAAATTTATTTAATTTATATCGTATGTTTAATATAATTACGACGGTTTTTGTAAAAACTAAACAATAATTACCCGAACACCCAATACTTGTGCCCAACATAATTTTACAATTTTTACAACTTCGTCGTATTTTATTTCACTTCGTCAGTATTTATTTCAAGACAACTCGGTACCCGATAACACCCAAAGTATACACCAAATCAACTAACACATACAATATCTAACTAATATCTTCATTTTCCCATCTTTTCTTCCATAAACCCACGCCCCCTCCCTAGTAGTCCCATGTTTCATGGATCTTGTCTCCTTTACTTTTCTTCCTAAGTTACACCTCATCTTTATTACACATTTATTTTCACACACAACAACTAGCAACTAAAGGTGTTCTTCTTTCTTTTCTCTCCTCTACCATTCGGCCAACACCAAGAACAAGGGCAAGAAACCATAACTTTTCAAGATCAAGTCATTTTCAAGCTTCATTAGTACTCCTTTTTAGAGTTTTGAAATAAAAACTCAAGGTTTTATAGGGTTTTCATCATCACTAGTTCACTAATCCTTCAAGTAAGTTGTCAAAACTCATTTATATAATTTTTCCAAGTTAATATCATGTTTATATAATTTTTGTACAAGATTTGCAAGTATATGTTAGTTATACCACTCCTTTTTAAACCTTTTGCAACTTATGAGCCCTAGAAGTGTTATATACTTAGATCCTTGTTAGATCTACATGGATGATGATGTTTAGGACCCTTGACACCTTAAAAAGATATATGGTAAGTTTTAGAATGATTGGTTGTTGTTTGTGACATTTTTGGACAAGATAATAACTAGAAAATCAAGTTTTAACAAATATACATAACCTACTGTCATTAAAAGTGGAACGTGGGAAACTCAGTAGGTGTGAGGTAATTTTTGGCCAAATATTTAGAAAATACCTTCCGAGACGAAGCCGTGGCCGAAAACGGGGATAAAAATGAGTTAATAACGAAAGAGATATGATTTTTACAAGTTTAACGACGAAAACTAATTTTCCGGAAAATAGCAAGCTGTTACACGACTTTCGACGGACCCGCTGAGGCGTTTAACGCGACCTAGATGACCCGAGCTACTGAAAATATATTAGTACATGTTTATACGAAACCACGGATATAAAGAACGTCAAAAACAAGCTAATAACGAACGAGATACACGCGTTTAAACATCGACTATATACATTTTATTTTGACAGCTTTTTAAGTAGAAAATGTTTACGTACTAGAAACTATATTTTTCACGAAACGACTATGGTGAACCGTAATTCTTATCCATTGGAACACGTACAATCAAAGGTTTATTAACGCGACTACCATATCACATTTCAATGTTTTCAAAACGCCAAGACCAACATTAACGTTTTATACACATTATGACACGACTAGTTTTACGTTAGCAAGTTAACATATTTATATCAAGTTTTGGAAAAACTTTACATATCAACGATAACTAGTATTTTCAAATGACGAGTGGTATAGGTTACATATACATGTACATGCACTACATTGCTTCACGATCTCAAGTAGTATTCATGCATTCATTTTAGGTAGCGGCTAGTGTTCGCGCCTTGTTATTGCCAAGTATTCCAAGTGTTCCAGTATTTCAATTATTCCAAGTATTCCGATTTCATAGCATTGTTGTATCATCACTTCAGGTGAGTTTTCATAGCCCCGTATACATTTTATTATTGTTTTCAAATCCCACGGGGGAGAATACATTGCAACTGTTTTCCATACGAGCCAAAGTATCAGACTTCCTGTACATAGATTAAGTTACCTTGTTGCCAATTGAAAGTCCCCATATAATCATGAACCGTTAATTTACCTGTAAGCGAGAGTGAGTGGATAGATCTATCGAGGGTGACGCCTCCATCCGTGTTGGCTTTGACCAACAACCGATAGCGGATGCATTTCATGTCTTTTCATTTGAGTGTCTGGCAAAACACTTCCAGGGGCTCCAGAGAATTCAGTCACAGCGTCGGGGTCATGAGCTTAAGGCTATTGTACAATCATTTTTTTTATGTGACTTATGTCATACACTTTATACTTGTGGCTATCGTATAACTTCATTTTATTAAACCTATGAATTCTCACCAACTTTATGTTGACCGTTTTTAACAATGTATTTTCAGGTTATTAGCTATCATGTGGGCATGCATTGGACCATCTTGGAGTCGCGGGGTCGACTTGCATCACTTATTTTCATGCACTTATGTAACCGTTTGATCTACTATGGTTTTGTTTTTAAACTTGCAACATCATTTGGGACCTATGTTTTGTAAACTCTGATTTTATTTATGATCAAACGTGTATTTTCAAAACGACACTTTAGGTCGTTCAATATATCCATTGTATGAGACGCCATGAAAGTCACACCAAGGTATTCAATTCCGCTGCCATTAACAGGTAAATTCAGGGTGTGACAGATTGGTACCAGAGCAATGGTTATAGCGAACTAGGTTATCCTCATACCCTAGACTATAACTACCCCAACGGTAGCGTCTCATCATTACATCATAAGTGCACATTATTATTTGCGAGGATTCATTACATGGGTTATTCATTTCATTTTGCATTGTTGCCACAGAGATATGTCTTCCAATTCCCGCACTATTGTTATATTTTCTGATGTTTACATCGAGGACGCTATGTCTTCTACTACTCCCATTGTTGCACCTACTCCTCAGATTTCACTTATTGCACCACCTTTGGTTACTCGTGCACCTACAGATTCATCATCCCATACTATTCCGGTTTCCGCAGAATCCAACTCTTATGTTCCGACGTCGCAAGACGATCGGGATGTCCCTATTACTTCAGCCCATACAGAGTATACCATTTGATAAGACGTACATGCTTATTCCTTATGGACCTATTAGAATGTTTATTGCAAGAAAGATAGTATATCTTCATTCCCTCACTATTAGAACACTCACTACTCATGTATTACCACCAGTATCAGCTACTCATACCACTATTGGTCGTCCCATAGTGCATACTCCAGTTTTACCGCTTAGACATCGCAAGATAGCGTAAAAGAAGGTAGTGATTCCTTCAGTATTATCACCATCGACTTCATCATCATCATATGGAACCCCATTTATACCATCACATTTCAGGGACTCTACTCACATACTTAACTTACCGCTTGAGAAGCGTACATGGTTTGATACACCATTACCATCTACCACTAAGGACACTACACCACCTTATAGATTAAGGTTGATGAGAGTTCGAGAGCCCTTACTGTTAGACAACCTACTACTCTTCATCGTTAGATGATGATCTCTAACTAATTGAGACTACACATGAAGGTTTGGATGCCCCACAGACCAAACAAGAGCAACAACAAATCGCCAAAGAGTGGCATTCCTCGCAAAGACCCTATACTATCTCAGGTATAATCGACTCATACTTCCATGACATAATGAACCAACAAGATGCTTTGAGCAATATTACACCACCACAAGAGAACTCTTCACAACTCCCTCTTCATTACCAAGTTTGATTACATCACATTCTAAACCGATGAGTTGGATTTCATCATTGGTCATCGTAACAACACCCCACCAATCAGATATGACACCGAGACCTTCGAGATTCGGGAGTCTAACCTTGCCTTTCAGTACGACCATTGTCATTTCCTTTTTCCCATTCTCACTTGACATAAATTAGATAACATCTTGTGGATGACACCAAGATCACGGACTCAACAGGAACATCTATAGATTCCTCAAGGATGGATTGGAATCTACATTATCTCAGACATGAATCGATGCACAACCCCGGACCTCACTTCAGGACATCATCCTAGCTTTTACCTTTACTCGCTTTTACTATCATCTTGGCCACGGGAAGTGTGGCGTGGTTCAAAGAAACTTGTGGTATTTTGATTGTTGTACAACGAGATCCCCAAGTATTGACTTTACTATATGGGTATGGTTGTGCTATCTATGACACCGGTCAATGTAGACCAAAATTTTTAAGTGTTGTATTCATGTGTTATGAGGATATACGCATGGTTGTGGTGGTATACCTAGTGAACAATGATCGTTGCTATTACGAGTACTCATGGTTGTATTTATACACGCTGAGGTTGTACATGTTGTGGTTGTACATATCGTGGTTGTATTTACACTTGTGGTGGATATATATATACATGTTGTGGTTGTATATATTTTGTACGATAATCATTTCTAGTATGATTGTTGTTGATGTATTCTGTTGTGATGTACCAGAATTATGGCACCTAGGAAAGCAAAAGCCAAGGCTGCTGCAACGACTACCCCAGAAATGACTCAGGCTGCTATCCGGAAGCTCGTTAGGGATAGTGTAGCCGAAGCTCTAGAGATTGAAAGAGCCGCTGTTGCCGCAAGAGCTGCCGAAGATGCTTCTCGGATAGGGACATCGGGAGAAGCTAGCAACGGAACCAATGGGAAGAAATGTACTTACAAGGATTTCAAGAGTGGAGATCCTACTTTGTATAAGGGTACTGAAGGGGCTACTGCCATGGTTCGATGGTTCGAACATACTGAATCCGTGTTTATCTTATGCAACTGTCCGGATGATTCCAAGGTTAAGTTTGCCGTGAGTACGCTTCGTGATCAAGCCTTATCGTGGTGGAACTCCTATGCAAAGCCCATAGGGATGGAGAATGCTTACAAGGTCACATGGGACGAGTTCAAAAAGTTGGTAACTAAGAAGTTTTGCCCACGAACCGAAGTGAAGAAGTTAGAGGTGGAGTTCTATGATCTGGTAACTGTGGGTAATGATATTGAGACTTACATTCGGAGGGTACCAAGAGTTAGCTGCTCTATGCCCATCTATGGTGCCTGATGATGAAAAATTGGTAGAGAATTTCATTGGTGGATTGCCCGAAAGCATCCGTGGTGATGTGATTTCTTTTGATCCGCAAACTCTTGATGAGGCAATCAGGATGTCTCAAAAGCTCATAGCTCAAGTTCTGAAGAAAGTGACACCCGCCAACAACAACAACAATAACTTCAACCGAAACCGTAACTACAACAATAACACCAACAATTACCAGAACAACAACAACAAAAGGAAATGGGATGACAACCAAGGTAACAACGCCAACCAACCACCACCCAAAAGACAAGAAACTGCACGGGCCTATGTTGCGGGTCCGACTGAAAAGAAAGGTTACGCCGGTACTCTACCAAAGTGTAACAAATGCCAAACACATCATAACCCGGGGGATTGCCCTAAACCTTGTTTCAATTGTGGGAAGATCGGTCATCTGGCTAAGGGATGCAGGGCTGCTCCTGGGGGAAATAATCAGAATCCACCGCCAACATGTTATGGTTGTGGAGAAGTTGGACACTTTAGGAACAATTGCCCGAAAGGAAATCAGGACATGGGGACCAAGAGGAATTAACTCGAGGAATAGCGTGCGTGTTTGGGAGAGAGACCGTCAGGACATTAGCAACATCAAAGACAACAACAATGCTTAACCAGAAGGAGTTCATGTTTTAATAAACCGTAGTTGAGCCCTCTAGGGTTGTATCTTTCTTTTGTACTTTCCATAGGTACGTTGGTGTAACCTAGTTGTATTAAGCACTTTCCTATCCAATGTAATACCTATCTTTTGTTATCTTCGCGATAATCATAACCATCGTTTATTCCATTCCTATTCCAATTGCTCAATTCTCTATAGTTTCGCAAAAATATACCTTTATCTTACTAGGGATTAGGCCGATTTCATTCTTGACGGATTAGTAGACTAATACCATTTCATAAGATTCATCCATGTATCCAATGAAACCTTCAACAAATTTAATGCAAGTTATTTTACTACCCTACGGGAGAACTATTTTTCAGAACTTTCAAAATAAACCATTTGGTACCACCCTATAAATGGATTTCCTGTCATTTTATCAAGTATTTACTACCGCTACGCGAGACAATTTTCATGTTACTTTCAAAGGAAATATCTAGAAAACCATTTATCAAAACAACACGCTGAACACCATCTAAAACTTTTGGGAAAAAGTAATACCGTTTCGATTTAACCAAGCATCGCATCGTTGGTCCTCAATTATACATAGCCTGATCACCTATGTATAATTCAGGAGGAATTATGCCGTGAAGAAAATAGTCACATTTTCAGAAATTATTAATAACAATCTTCATTCAAAAGCTTTGTAAACAAATGGAATTTTTCATGAACACCCCTTTTAACAAACTCCCACCGGATACTTACATCACTCATCACTCACTCAGCCATTAAGTTGAATTTGCACCATTGACTTCTCTAGGAGAGACTCTACATTATGAAAGATATTTTATGACATAGAAACGGCGAAAGGATAGACGATACCCCTCAGATTTCTAGCAATTCCTTTAAGATATTCCTTTTCTAATTGGATATACACGCTCTACCATAGTTAGCCCGACGAATCCTTAAGAGAACTACCTGAACACTATAGGATTTATTCAACACCACATAACCAACTTTGAATGGATTAGGATAATCTTTCGAGTATTGACGAATTTCATCATCAGCAAAAATAACCATCACGGGAATATATAAAGGCACCATTTAAGACACCCTATGGCCGAAGTGACCATATACATATTTATATATCGAATTTGGAAAGTTAAATTCACGGACCTAGAACTAAACCGGGAGACAACAAAGGAAACTTCACAAGTCAAGAATCAGTTACAAGAAATGAGAAAACAATGGAAGTTAGGTCGATGTATGATGCACATCATACGGAATTGATATCCTTGAACAACGAACCTCCTAGATTCAAGTAAAAGCACGAACTATGATTGAAAGCCTTGCCTTGGAAAGGCATGATACAAGTTTTGGTAACCCGATAGACTGAGCTCTCGGTATTGGACCATTTCAGATTCTAGTTAGAACCGGTCAGTTGGCATACACACCTAAGTTTCCGTCAGAACTCAGCAACGTTCATAACACATTTCATGTTTCAAACCTCAAGAAGTGCCTCTCCGACGAGTCGTCCGTTATTCCACTCGAAGAAATTCAACTAGATGACAAGCTTAATTTTGTGGAAGAACCCGTTGAAATCATGGACCGTGAGGTCAAACAATTGAAGTAGAGTCGAATTCCTATCGTGAAAGTTCGCTGGAATTCTCGAAGAGGACCCGAGTTTACTTGGGAACGAGAAGACCAAATGCGACGCAAGTATCCACATCTTTTTCCCGAGCCTGCTTTCGAAACCAACAACATTTGAATTCAGGGACTGAATTCCCTTTTGGAGGGGCGACTGTAACAACCCGAGATTTCAGGTCACTTTCCTAACCACGACAATTCACTATTCATCAGTTACTATTCATCATTTACTATTCACCGATCACTATTCATCATTTCACTATTCATCGTTTTTGGAGTCAGTTTGAGACTTCGAGAAGCGTTCAGGAATTTTACTATTCATGTGACACTATTCATCCCCGGGAGGGAATCACTATTCATGTTCATTATTCATTTCAGCGTAAACGTAGTTTACGGGTATTCATATTCGCGTAACCGGTTTGGTTTGACTGCGAAATTCATGCATCATCAGTAGGAACACTGCATACGGACTAGGAATAGTCTGTATATCATCAGATTTCCATTTTCATACTATACCACTCGTAGGTTTATCAAATTAATATTTTTATTACATTTGACGTATTACGTATAATTACTTGTAATTAAAACGTTAACGCGCGACCAATAAATATGACTAACACGTCCGACAATCCCCACGATGGTCCGATGTATTTTTATACTCATTTTAATATCAAGAAAATTATAAAATTCATTTACCCGGTATTTTGCAAATTTATTTAATTTATATCGTATGTTTAATATAATTACGACGGTTTTTTGTAAAAACTAAACAATAATTACCCGAACACCCAATACTTGTGCCCAACATAATTTTACAATTTTTACAACTTCGTCGTATTTTATTTCACTTCGTCAGTATTTATTTCAAGACAACTCGGTACCCGATAACACCCAAAGTATACACCAAATCAACTAACACATACAATATCTAACTAATATCTTCATTTTCCCATCTTTTCTTCCATAAACCCACGCCCCCTCCCTAGTAGTCCCATGTTTCATGGATCTTGTCTCCTTTACTTTTCTTCCTAAGTTACACCTCATCTTTATTACACATTTATTTTCACACACAACAACTAGCAACTAAAGGTGTTCTTCTTTCTTTTCTCTCCTCTACCATTCGGCCAACACCAAGAACAAGGGCAAGAAACCATAACTTTTCAAGATCAAGTCATTTTCAAGCTTCATTAGTACTCCTTTTTAGAGTTTTGAAATAAAAACTCAAGGTTTTATAGGGTTTTCATCATCACTAGTTCACTAATCCTTCAAGTAAGTTGTCAAAACTCATTTATATAATTTTTCCAAGTTAATATCATGTTTATATAATTTTTGTACAAGATTTGCAAGTATATGTTAGTTATACCACTCCTTTTTAAACCTTTTGCAACTTATGAGCCCTAGAAGTGTTATATACTTAGATCCTTGTTAGATCTACATGGATGATGATGTTTAGGACCCTTGACACCTTAAAAAGATATATGGTAAGTTTTAGAATGATTGGTTGTTGTTTGTGACATTTTTGGACAAGATAATAACTAGAAAATCAAGTTTTAACAAATATACATAACCTACTGTCATTAAAAGTGGAACGTGGGAAACTCAGTAGGTGTGAGGTAATTTTTGGCCAAATATTTAGAAAATACCTTCCGAGACGAAGCCGTGGCCGAAAACGGGGATAAAAATGAGTTAATAACGAAAGAGATATGATTTTTACAAGTTTAACGACGAAAACTAATTTTCCGGAAAATAGCAAGCTGTTACACGACTTTCGACGGACCCGCTGAGGCGTTTAACGCGACCTAGATGACCCGAGCTACTGAAAATATATTAGTACATGTTTATACGAAACCACGGATATAAAGAACGTCAAAAACAAGCTAATAACGAACGAGATACACGCGTTTAAACATCGACTATATACATTTTATTTTGACAGCTTTTTAAGTAGAAAATGTTTACGTACTAGAAACTATATTTTTCACGAAACGACTATGGTGAACCGTAATTCTTATCCATTGGAACACGTACAATCAAAGGTTTATTAACGCGACTACCATATCACATTTCAATGTTTTCAAAACGCCAAGACCAACATTAACGTTTTATACACATTATGACACGACTAGTTTTACGTTAGCAAGTTAACATATTTATATCAAGTTTTGGAAAAACTTTACATATCAACGATAACTAGTATTTTCAAATGACGAGTGGTATAGGTTACATATACATGTACATGCACTACATTGCTTCACGATCTCAAGTAGTATTCATGCATTCATTTTAGGTAGCGGCTAGTGTTCGCGCCTTGTTATTGCCAAGTATTCCAAGTGTTCCAGTATTTCAATTATTCCAAGTATTCCGATTTCATAGCATTGTTGTATCATCACTTCAGGTGAGTTTTCATAGCCCCGTATACATTTTATTATTGTTTTCAAATCCCACGGGGGAGAATACATTGCAACTGTTTTCCATACGAGCCAAAGTATCAGACTTCCTGTACATAGATTAAGTTACCTTGTTGCCAATTGAAAGTCCCCATATAATCATGAACCGTTAATTTACCTGTAAGCGAGAGTGAGTGGATAGATCTATCGAGGGTGACGCCTCCATCCGTGTTGGCTTTGACCAACAACCGATAGCGGATGCATTTCATGTCTTTTCATTTGAGTGTCTGGCAAAACACTTCCAGGGGCTCCAGAGAATTCAGTCACAGCGTCGGGGTCATGAGCTTAAGGCTATTGTACAATCATTTTTTTTATGTGACTTATGTCATACACTTTATACTTGTGGCTATCGTATAACTTCATTTTATTAAACCTATGAATTCTCACCAACTTTATGTTGACCGTTTTTAACAATGTATTTTCAGGTTATTAGCTATCATGTGGGCATGCATTGGACCATCTTGGAGTCGCGGGGTCGACTTGCATCACTTATTTTCATGCACTTATGTAACCGTTTGATCTACTATGGTTTTGTTTTTAAACTTGCAACATCATTTGGGACCTATGTTTTGTAAACTCTGATTTTATTTATGATCAAACGTGTATTTTCAAAACGACACTTTAGGTCGTTCAATATATCCATTGTATGAGACGCCATGAAAGTCACACCAAGGTATTCAATTCCGCTGCCATTAACAGGTAAATTCAGGGTGTGACAGATTGGTACCAGAGCAATGGTTATAGCGAACTAGGTTATCCTCATACCCTAGACTATAACTACCCCAACGGTAGCGTCTCATCATTACATCATAAGTGCACATTATTATTTGCGAGGATTCATTACATGGGTTATTCATTTCATTTTGCATTGTTGCCACAGAGATATGTCTTCCAATTCCCGCACTATTGTTATATTTTCTGATGTTTACATCGAGGACGCTATGTCTTCTACTACTCCCATTGTTGCACCTACTCCTCAGATTTCACTTATTGCACCACCTTTGGTTACTCGTGCACCTACAGATTCATCATCCCATACTATTCCGGTTTCCGCAGAATCCAACTCTTATGTTCCGACGTCGCAAGACGATCGGGATGTCCCTATTACTTCAGCCCATACAGAGTATACCATTTGATAAGACGTACATGCTTATTCCTTATGGACCTATTAGAATGTTTATTGCAAGAAAGATAGTATATCTTCATTCCCTCACTATTAGAACACTCACTACTCATGTATTACCACCAGTATCAGCTACTCATACCACTATTGGTCGTCCCATAGTGCATACTCCAGTTTTACCGCTTAGACATCGCAAGATAGCGTAAAAGAAGGTAGTGATTCCTTCAGTATTATCACCATCGACTTCATCATCATCATATGGAACCCCATTTATACCATCACATTTCAGGGACTCTACTCACATACTTAACTTACCGCTTGAGAAGCGTACATGGTTTGATACACCATTACCATCTACCACTAAGGACACTACACCACCTTATAGATTAAGGTTGATGAGAGTTCGAGAGCCCTTACTGTTAGACAACCTACTACTCTTCATCGTTAGATGATGATCTCTAACTAATTGAGACTACACATGAAGGTTTGGATGCCCCACAGACCAAACAAGAGCAACAACAAATCGCCAAAGAGTGGCATTCCTCGCAAAGACCCTATACTATCTCAGGTATAATCGACTCATACTTCCATGACATAATGAACCAACAAGATGCTTTGAGCAATATTACACCACCACAAGAGAACTCTTCACAACTCCCTCTTCATTACCAAGTTTGATTACATCACATTCTAAACCGATGAGTTGGATTTCATCATTGGTCATCGTAACAACACCCCACCAATCAGATATGACACCGAGACCTTCGAGATTCGGGAGTCTAACCTTGCCTTTCAGTACGACCATTGTCATTTCCTTTTTCCCATTCTCACTTGACATAAATTAGATAACATCTTGTGGATGACACCAAGATCACGGACTCAACAGGAACATCTATAGATTCCTCAAGGATGGATTGGAATCTACATTATCTCAGACATGAATCGATGCACAACCCCGGACCTCACTTCAGGACATCATCCTAGCTTTTACCTTTACTCGCTTTTACTATCATCTTGGCCACGGGAAGTGTGGCGTGGTTCAAAGAAACTTGTGGTATTTTGATTGTTGTACAACGAGATCCCCAAGTATTGACTTTACTATATGGGTATGGTTGTGCTATCTATGACACCGGTCAATGTAGACCAAAATTTTTAAGTGTTGTATTCATGTGTTATGAGGATATACGCATGGTTGTGGTGGTATACCTAGTGAACAATGATCGTTGCTATTACGAGTACTCATGGTTGTATTTATACACGCTGAGGTTGTACATGTTGTGGTTGTACATATCGTGGTTGTATTTACACTTGTGGTGGATATATATATACATGTTGTGGTTGTATATATTTTGTACGATAATCATTTCTAGTATGATTGTTGTTGATGTATTCTGTTGTGATGTACCAGAATTATGGCACCTAGGAAAGCAAAAGCCAAGGCTGCTGCAACGACTACCCCAGAAATGACTCAGGCTGCTATCCGGAAGCTCGTTAGGGATAGTGTACCCGAAGCTCTAGAGATTGAAAGAGCCGCTGTTGCCGCAAGAGCTGCCGAAGATGCTTCTCGGATAGGGACATCGGGAGAAGCTAGCAACGGAACCAATGGGAAGAAATGTACTTACAAGGATTTCAAGAGTGGAGATCCTACTTTGTATAAGGGTACTGAAGGGGCTACTGCCATGGTTCGATGGTTCGAACATACTGAATCCGTGTTTATCTTATGCAACTGTCCGGATGATTCCAAGGTTAAGTTTGCCGTGAGTACGCTTCGTGATCAAGCCTTATCGTGGTGGAACTCCTATGCAAAGCCCATAGGGATGGAGAATGCTTACAAGGTCACATGGGACGAGTTCAAAAAGTTGGTAACTAAGAAGTTTTGCCCACGAACCGAAGTGAAGAAGTTAGAGGTGGAGTTCTATGATCTGGTAACTGTGGGTAATGATATTGAGACTTACATTCGGAGGTACCAAGAGTTAGCTGCTCTATGCCCATCTATGGTGCCTGATGATGAAAAATTGGTAGAGAATTTCATTGGTGGATTGCCCGAAAGCATCCGTGGTGATGTGATTTCTTTTGATCCGCAAACTCTTGATGAGGCAATCAGGATGTCTCAAAAGCTCATAGCTCAAGTTCTGAAGAAAGTGACACCCGCCAACAACAACAACAATAACTTCAACCGAAACCGTAACTACAACAATAACACCAACAATTACCAGAACAACAACAACAAAAGGAAATGGGATGACAACCAAGGTAACAACGCCAACCAACCACCACCCAAAAGACAAGAAACTGCACGGGCCTATGTTGCGGGTCCGACTGAAAAGAAAGGTTACGCCGGTACTCTACCAAAGTGTAACAAATGCCAAACACATCATAACCCGGGGGATTGCCCTAAACCTTGTTTCAATTGTGGGAAGATCGGTCATCTGGCTAAGGGATGCAGGGCTGCTCCTGGGGGAAATAATCAGAATCCACCGCCAACATGTTATGGTTGTGGAGAAGTTGGACACTTTAGGAACAATTGCCCGAAAGGAAATCAGGACATGGGGACCAAGAGGAATTAACTCGAGGAATAGCGTGCGTGTTTGGGAGAGAGACCGTCAGGACATTAGCAACATCAAAGACAACAACAATGCTTAACCAGAAGGAGTTCATGTTTTAATAAACCGTAGTTGAGCCCTCTAGGGTTGTATCTTTCTTTTGTACTTTCCATAGGTACGTTGGTGTAACCTAGTTGTATTAAGCACTTTCCTATCCAATGTAATACCTATCTTTTGTTATCTTCGCGATAATCATAACCATCGTTTATTCCATTCCTATTCCAATTGCTCAATTCTCTATAGTTTCGCAAAAATATACCTTTATCTTACTAGGGATTAGGCCGATTTCATTCTTGACGGATTAGTAGACTAATACCATTTCATAAGATTCATCCATGTATCCAATGAAACCTTCAACAAATTTAATGCAAGTTATTTTACTACCCTACGGGAGAACTATTTTTCAGAACTTTCAAAATAAACCATTTGGTACCACCCTATAAATGGATTTCCTGTCATTTTATCAAGTATTTACTACCGCTACGCGAGACAATTTTCATGTTACTTTCAAAGGAAATATCTAGAAAACCATTTATCAAAACAACACGCTGAACACCATCTAAAACTTTTGGGAAAAAGTAATACCGTTTCGATTTAACCAAGCATCGCATCGTTGGTCCTCAATTATACATAGCCTGATCACCTATGTATAATTCAGGAGGAATTATGCCGTGAAGAAAATAGTCACATTTTCAGAAATTATTAATAACAATCTTCATTCAAAAGCTTTGTAAACAAATGGAATTTTTCATGAACACCCCTTTTAACAAACTCCCACCGGATACTTACATCACTCATCACTCACTCAGCCATTAAGTTGAATTTGCACCATTGACTCTCTAGGAGAGACTCTACATTATGAAAGATATTTTATGACATAGAAACGGCGAAAGGATAGACGATACCCCTCAGATTTCTAGCAATTCCTTTAAGATATTCCTTTTCTAATTGGATATACACGCTCTACCATAGTTAGCCCGACGAATCCTTAAGAGAACTACCTGAACACTATAGGATTTATTCAACACCACATAACCAACTTTGAATGGATTAGGATAATCTTTCGAGTATTGACGAATTTCATCATCAGCAAAAATAACCATCACGGGAATATATAAAGGCACCATTTAAGACACCCTATGGCCGAAGTGACCATATACATATTTATATATCGAATTTGGAAAGTTAAATTCACGGACCTAGAACTAAACCGGGAGACAACAAAGGAAACTTCACAAGTCAAGAATCAGTTACAAGAAATGAGAAAACAATGGAAGTTAGGTCGATGTATGATGCACATCATACGGAATTGATATCCTTGAACAACGAACCTCCTAGATTCAAGTAAAAGCACGAACTATGATTGAAAGCCTTGCCTTGGAAAGGCATGATACAAGTTTTGGTAACCCGATAGACTGAGCTCTCGGTATTGGACCATTTCAGATTCTAGTTAGAACCGGTCAGTTGGCATACACACCTAAGTTTCCGTCAGAACTCAGCAACGTTCATAACACATTTCATGTTTCAAACCTCAAGAAGTGCCTCTCCGACGAGTCGTCCGTTATTCCACTCGAAGAAATTCAACTAGATGACAAGCTTAATTTTGTGGAAGAACCCGTTGAAATCATGGACCGTGAGGTCAAACAATTGAAGTAGAGTCGAATTCCTATCGTGAAAGTTCGCTGGAATTCTCGAAGAGGACCCGAGTTTACTTGGGAACGAGAAGACCAAATGCGACGCAAGTATCCACATCTTTTTCCCGAGCCTGCTTTCGAAACCAACAACATTTGAATTCAGGGACTGAATTCCCTTTTGAGGGGCGACTGTAACAACCCGAGATTTCAGGTCACTTTCCTAACCACGACAATTCACTATTCATCAGTTACTATTCATCATTTACTATTCACCGATCACTATTCATCATTTCACTATTCATCGTTTTTGGAGTCAGTTTGAGACTTCGAGAAGCGTTCAGGAATTTTACTATTCATGTGACACTATTCATCCCCGGGAGGGAATCACTATTCATGTTCATTATTCATTTCAGCGTAAACGTAGTTTACGGGTATTCATATTCGCGTAACCGGTTTGGTTTGACTGCGAAATTCATGCATCATCAGTAGGAACACTGCATACGGACTAGGAATAGTCTGTATATCATCAGATTTCCATTTTCATACTATACCACTCGTAGGTTTATCAAATTAATATTTTTATTACATTTGACGTATTACGTATAATTACTTGTAATTAAAACGTTAACGCGCGACCAATAAATATGACTAAACACGTCCGACAATCCCCACGATGGTCCGATGTATTTTTATACTCATTTTAATATCAAGAAAATTATAAAATTCATTTACCCGGTATTTTGCAAATTTATTTAATTTATATCGTATGTTTAATATAATTACGACGGTTTTTGTAAAAACTAAACAATAATTACCCGAACACCCAATACTTGTGCCCAACATAATTTTACAATTTTTACAACTTCGTCGTATTTTATTTCACTTCGTCAGTATTTATTTCAAGACAACTCGGTACCCGATAACACCCAAAGTATACACCAAATCAACTAACACATACAATATCTAACTAATATCTTCATTTTCCCATCTTTTCTTCCATAAACCCACGCCCCCTCCCTAGTAGTCCCATGTTTCATGGATCTTGTCTCCTTTACTTTTCTTCCTAAGTTACACCTCATCTTTATTACACATTTATTTTCACACACAACAACTAGCAACTAAAGGTGTTCTTCTTTCTTTTCTCTCCTCTACCATTCGGCCAACACCAAGAACAAGGGCAAGAAACCATAACTTTTCAAGATCAAGTCATTTTCAAGCTTCATTAGTACTCCTTTTTAGAGTTTTGAAATAAAAACTCAAGGTTTTATAGGGTTTTCATCATCACTAGTTCACTAATCCTTCAAGTAAGTTGTCAAAACTCATTTATATAATTTTTCCAAGTTAATATCATGTTTATATAATTTTTGTACAAGATTTGCAAGTATATGTTAGTTATACCACTCCTTTTTAAACCTTTTGCAACTTATGAGCCCTAGAAGTGTTATATACTTAGATCCTTGTTAGATCTACATGGATGATGATGTTTAGGACCCTTGACACCTTAAAAAGATATATGGTAAGTTTTAGAATGATTGGTTGTTGTTTGTGACATTTTTGGACAAGATAATAACTAGAAAATCAAGTTTTAACAAATATACATAACCTACTGTCATTAAAAGTGGAACGTGGGAAACTCAGTAGGTGTGAGGTAATTTTTGGCCAAATATTTAGAAAATACCTTCCGAGACGAAGCCGTGGCCGAAAACGGGGATAAAAATGAGTTAATAACGAAAGAGATATGATTTTTACAAGTTTAACGACGAAAACTAATTTTCCGGAAAATAGCAAGCTGTTACACGACTTTCGACGGACCCGCTGAGGCGTTTAACGCGACCTAGATGACCCGAGCTACTGAAAATATATTAGTACATGTTTATACGAAACCACGGATATAAAGAACGTCAAAAACAAGCTAATAACGAACGAGATACACGCGTTTAAAACATCGACTATATACATTTTATTTTGACAGCTTTTTAAGTAGAAAATGTTTACGTACTAGAAACTATATTTTTCACGAAACGACTATGGTGAACCGTAATTCTTATCCATTGGAACACGTACAATCAAAGGTTTATTAACGCGACTACCATATCACATTTCAATGTTTTCAAAACGCCAAGACCAACATTAACGTTTTATACACATTATGACACGACTAGTTTTACGTTAGCAAGTTAACATATTTATATCAAGTTTTGGAAAAACTTTACATATCAACGATAACTAGTATTTTCAAATGACGAGTGGTATAGGTTACATATACATGTACATGCACTACATTGCTTCACGATCTCAAGTAGTATTCATGCATTCATTTTAGGTAGCGGCTAGTGTTCGCGCCTTGTTATTGCCAAGTATTCCAAGTGTTCCAGTATTTCAATTATTCCAAGTATTCCGATTTCATAGCATTGTTGTATCATCACTTCAGGTGAGTTTTCATAGCCCCGTATACATTTATTATTGTTTTCAAATCCCACGGGGGAGAATACATTGCAACTGTTTTCCATACGAGCCAAAGTATCAGACTTCCTGTACATAGATTAAGTTACCTTGTTGCCAATTGAAAGTCCCCATATAATCATGAACCGTTAATTTACCTGTAAGCGAGAGTGAGTGGATAGATCTATCGAGGGTGACGCCTCCATCCGTGTTGGCTTTGACCAACAACCGATAGCGGATGCATTTCATGTCTTTTCATTTGAGTGTCTGGCAAAACACTTCCAGGGGCTCCAGAGAATTCAGTCACAGCGTCGGGGTCATGAGCTTAAGGCTATTGTACAATCATTTTTTTTTATGTGACTTATGTCATACACTTTATACTTGTGGCTATCGTATAACTTCATTTTATTAAACCTATGAATTCTCACCAACTTTATGTTGACCGTTTTTAACAATGTATTTTCAGGTTATTAGCTATCATGTGGGCATGCATTGGACCATCTTGGAGTCGCGGGGTCGACTTGCATCACTTATTTTCATGCACTTATGTAACCGTTTGATCTACTATGGTTTTGTTTTTAAACTTGCAACATCATTTGGGACCTATGTTTTGTAAACTCTGATTTTATTTATGATCAAACGTGTATTTTCAAAACGACACTTTAGGTCGTTCAATATATCCATTGTATGAGACGCCATGAAAGTCACACCAAGGTATTCAATTCCGCTGCCATTAACAGGTAAATTCAGGGTGTGAGCATACACAACCAATTTGAGTTTCCTCCCCTGAGCTTGGAAGATCTCTCACCATGTACCAAAATATTTCCTCCCCTGTTTGGAAGATCTCTTACCATCATCTGATCTACCAATTAGAACATGTTTTCAGACAATGTTGTACATGTAGCCATCAATTCCTTAAGAGTTTATTTGCTGCCCTCATCACTTCCAGGTGTGTTAACTCCTGTGAGAGGTGATTCATGGGGCATTGACTCATGGTCCATCATTTGATGGTTTTTCTGAGCCTCTTTGAAAATCCTTTTTAAGAAACTTTTGACTTAGCAGTATGAATATGATTTTATTATTGAAAAATCATACTGCTTAACAACCATTTTGAAGGGATTAAGTGTGTAACAGACACTTAATCAAGAATTCGGTTTAAAGTAACCTCTGGTTGTGTGAGAACCATTTTTTTCAGTTATAAATAACATGTGTAAAGATAAACCCATTCAAAGGGCTTTCTTGACAGGTTTTCCAGCTCGTGACAATTGTTTCTTCTAACACAAGTGTTAGATGCACATTTGTTCGCTGTTCTTTCTATCAGATGTCCTTAGACTTGCTCATTATACTAATTAAAGTATAAAATGATAGAAAGGGAGTTGAGTCAGTTACTATCTGTCACATCCCCAAATTTCGTGACTTGCAGCGGAATGAAGCATTCAGGGGCGCGACTGGTTATAGCACCAAAGTTGCAGTTATATTGAAAGACCTAAAGTGTCATTTAGAAAATACATCATTTGATTATTTAAAAACATTCAGAGTTACAAAGCTAGGTCCCAAAAGGTGAAACAAGTTTTCATAAAACAAGTTCATTGTCACTCCCCCAAATTTGCGTGAATTGCAGCGGAATGGAATTCCAGGGGCGTGACTGCCATAGCACCACAGTTACAGTTATATTGAACGACCTAAAGTGTCGTTTAGAAAATACGTCGTTTGATTATTTAAAACATTCAGAGTTTACAAAAGTTGGTCCCAAAAGATGAATCATGTTGTGGAAAATCAAGTTCATACAAATCAGACGATAGATAAGTGCATAAAAATATAAAGTGAGACGCATCGACTCCGCGACTCCATGGTATGTCCTTATGCAAGTCAACGTGCGATACCTTAATTACCTGAAAATACATTGCTAAAAATGGTCAACAATAATGTAGGTGAGTTCATAGGTTTATGTAAATGAAAGGTTTCTACGGTAACCATAAGTATAAAGTGTTTGACAAAATGTCACATAAAAATAATAAATTAGCTCTTAAGCTCATGACCCCGAAGCTAGACTGAAATAAATGCCCCAAATGGAGTATTTTGCCAAACACCCTGAATGTATGAAATGAAATGCGTTCGTTTGACAAGTTGGCGCTACCAACCCGAACGGAGGCGTCACCCTCAATAGATCTATCCACTCACCTTCGCTTGCTCTCAATTAACGGTCCATGATAAATAAAAGGGGACTTTAACTTGTCAATGATGGTAACTTAAGCAATGTAAATGAGTTTGATACTTTGGTCCGTATATATATGAAAATGGTGCAATGTATTCTCCCCCGAGAATTTTGAATTCAAATAATCAATTAAAAACGGGGCTATGAAAACTCACCTGATATGATAGCACAATGACAATGATGAAATGAGGCTCGGTCTCTAACCGGGACCTATTATGAATGATATGATCTACGGTAAGCAATGATACAATGCTACACATGCAAGTACGTATGTTATCGATACCACTCGTTAATTTTGAAAATAACGTTTATCGCCCAAAAATACATTTTTGACGTCTCGTTAAGTTACAAACTACTTTTCGTGTAAATATGTTGAAACTACACTCCATGATCCTCGTTTGGCGTTCTATCGGCAAAATATAATGTTTTCGTCGCAAAACAATACTTTTCATTACTTGTGAAAATATATCCAAAACGGCCTCGCAAAACTAGTCGTGAATTAGTGTACATTAAGTGTTAGTGAATAAACTCGACGTTCTTGAAAACCTTTTAACATTATCTAAATGTCGTGTTATTTAACTTTTGATCATACGTGTCTTGATTAGATAGAAAACCAGCTATGAATGTGATGACTTGCAAAAATACTAACTTTTATACTTAGAAAATATTTTCTAATAGGGCTGTCAAAATAAACTAGAGTTCGTCGGCTTTGAACGTGTATATCTCGGTCGTTATAAGCTCGTTTTCTACGTTCTTTATATCCACGGATTCTTCATAACATGAACTAACATAATCTCAGTAGCTCGGCACTCCTAGATCAAGTCTAATGCCTTGTTTGGTCCTTTAAAGTTCGGCTAACAGCACGCTTATTTTCAGAAAATTAGTTTTCGTCGTCTAACTTATAAAAATCATATCTCCTTCGTTATAAGTCGGTTTTTAGTGATTCAAGCGGCCACGGTTCTGTTTTTGAAAGAACTTTCTAAATTTGAAGGCCAAAATATTTCAAAAGTTACTGAAATTTCCAGATTACACGATTTTGGACAGTAGCTATTTTAGATTGTTAAAAACTCATTTTCTTGGTTCTAAACTTGATCATACCACCTCAAATCAACTCCACAAGTTCGAAAATCCTTCCGTACACCTTCTTAGGGTGTCATGGGGTCCTAAACATCACCAATCTTGGTGGATCTCATGTGCTTGTTAGTGAAACTTATAGATCTAGGGTTTATGATGAAAAATAAGTAAAGTGGTATAGATAACTTGTATATTTGCATGATCAATTACTAATATAACTTGAAAAACAATAAAATGAAAGTATGAAAAGATCATAAAGATGTTCTTGAGCTTACTTGAGATAATGGAGTGATTAGATGAGAAAATGTGTAGTAACTTAGGGTTTTGATCACAAAGCCTTAACTAGTAATGTAAATTGAGCTTGATTAACACTTGAACTTCAAAAAATGATGGATTTTCTCTTGGTTCCTTGGTTTGGCCGTGGGTTTAGAGCAAGAGAGAAGGAGAGTGTTTTAGATTTTTGCTATTGAAAGTTTACTTGAAGTATGTAAGTAAAATACATGTGTTGTTCTAATTTTTCAAAGGCTAGTACAAGTAATAATGGGGCAAGTGAGATTTTTGTACGATTGCAAGTAAAAGGGGATGGGGGGGGGGGGGGGGGGGCGGCAAAGAGTGTGGGAGAAAAGAGTGTGTAAGTGGTAGTGTAAGAGATTTGGTGGGTTAAGTAAGATATTATTAGTTTTAGGGATACCGGGTACCGAGTTAGCTAAAAATCGATCATGACGAGTTAAAATAAATTACGACGAAGTTGTAAAATTTGTAAAATTATATTCCTTGCAAGAATCGGGTGTTAGAATGATAATCGGGTTAAATTATCGTAAACCGACGGAGTTATAAGCGTATACCGAAAATATAGCATTTGGCTTAAAAACACCGGGTAAAATAATAATATAATTTTTATATCATTATAATTAGTATGAAAATATATTAGGATCATAGTCAGGAGTGTCGGGTATATTGTTCGTAGTAAAGACTGAGTGTTAACGTTTATTAAATAAATGGACATACGTAAATTGAAATAATGCAAACCCGTGCATGACCTAATGTGCAGATGATGTTACTTATGATATGTAGACTACTCTAGTCTATATGACGGGTTCTTAATGATGTTTCATGAATTCGCAGCTAAACCCTAACGGTTACGCGAATTTTTAATACCCGTAAACTAGGTTTACAACATGATGAATGATGCCATGAATAGTGATTTCCCTCCGGGAATGAATAGTGTCACATGAATAGTAAATTTTTTGAAAACTTCTCAAAGTCTCAAACTGGCTTCAAAAATGATGAATAGTGAAATGATGAATAGTGATCGGTGAATAGTAAATGATGAATAGTAATCCCGTGAAAAGTAAATTGTTGAGGTTTGGAAAATGACATGAAATTACGAGTTGTGACATTCATACAATTCAAACGATGGATAAGTGCATAAAATATAAAGTGAGACGCCTCGACTCCATGATGTGTCCATATGCAAGCCATCATGCGATACCTTAATTACCTGAAAATACATTGCTAAAAATGGTCAACAAAAATGTTGGTGAGATCATAGGTTTATGTAAATGAAATGTTGTACGGATACCACAAGTATAAAGTGTATGACAAAACCATGCCACATAAAAATGATACATTAGCTCTAAGCTCATGACCCCGAAGCTAGACTGAATGAAATGCCCCAACCGAGTGTTTGCCAATCACTCTAATATGACAGAAATGAAATGCGTTCATTTGACCAGTTGGTGCTACCAACCCGAACGGATGAGTCACCCTCAATAGATCTATTCACTCACTCTCTCTTGCTAACAATTAACGGTTCATGATAATAAAAGGGGACTTTAATCTGGGCAATGATGTAACTTAAGCAATGTAATGAGTTTGTATACTTTGGTCCGCATATGAAAATGGTGCAATGTATTCTCCCCCGAGAGTTTAGAAATCAATAAACAATTTAAAAGGGGGCTATTAAAACTCACCTGATATGATATAGCAACAATGACAATGATGGATATGATGAAATAAAGCTCGGTCTTTAACCGCGACCTATTATGAATGATGTGATTCAATGTAAGCAATGATACAATGCAACACATGCAAATATGTATGTTAACAATACCACTTGTTAGTTTTGAAAATAACGTTTATCGATGAAAAATACACTTTTGACGTCTCGTTAAGTTATAAACTACTTTTCGTGTAAATATGTTGAAACGGTACTCCACGATCCTCGTTTGGTGTTCTATCGGCAAAATGTAGCGTTTTCATTGTAATTTAATATTTTCCTTAACTTGTAAAAATATGTCAAAAATGGCTTCGTGAAACTAGTCGTGAAATATTGCACGTTATGTGTTAGTTGATCAAACTCGACGTTTTTGAAAACCTTGTAACAATGTATAAATGTCGTTTCATTTAACTTTTGATTGTACACGCCTCGATCAATTAGAAAATCGGCTAACAATGTTATGTCTCGCAAAAACACTAGTTTTTATACTTAAAACACTTTCTATTAGCGGGCTGTCAAAATGAATATGGTACGTCGGGCTTCAAACGTGAATAACTCGGCCGTTATAAACTCGTTTTCTACGATTTCTTTACATCCACGGCTTCGTATAAACATGAACTAATATAATCTCAGTAGGTCGGGTCATCTAGATCACGTCTAATGCCTCATTTTGTCCTTTGAATCTCGGCGATCAGCAACTAAATTTTCAGAAAATTAGTTTTCGTCATCTAACTTTGAAAAATCATATCTCCTTCGTTATAAGTCGGTTTTTAGTGATTCTTGCGGCCACGGTTTCGTTTTTGAAAGAACTTACTGAATATGAAGGCCAAAATATACCAAAAGTTACTGAGTTTTCCAGTTTACACGATTTTGGACAGAACCTTATTTATACTTGTTAAAACTCATTTTCTTGGTTCTAAACTTGATAATACTACTTCAAATCAACTCTACAAGTTCGCAAATCCTACCATACACCTTCTTAGGGTGTCATGGGGTCCTAAACATCACCAACCTTGGTGGATTTCATGAGATCATTAGTTAAACTTATAGATCTAGTGTTAAAGAGAGTTTATGAGCAAAAGTGGTATCTAAAACATAAGTAACTTGCATGAATAACTAATATAACTTGAAAATACATAAACATATGAATCAAATGAAAGTATAAGATGATCAAAATGTGTTCTTGAAACTTACTTGATGATTTGAGTTGATTTGGATGAAAATGTGCAAGAAACTTTGAGGTTTAACCACAAAACCTTAACTAGGAAAGTAAATGGAGCTTGATCATGATTATAACTTGGAAAATTTATGGATTTATGGTGGTGTTCTTGGTTTGGCCGAATGGGGAAGAAGAAAGAAGAGAGAATATGGAGCTTTTGTTAGTTAAATTATGTGTTGTATGTGTTATAGTTAGTGGAATGGAAATTAAATCACACAAAATTCATTAATGGTTTTTGGAGCATTAGCCTAAATGGGGGGTTGGGGGGGGGGGGGGGGGCGCGGCACATGTGGGCTTTAGGAAGAGGATTTGACTTTAATTAAGGCACTTGTCTCCACTTTATTTAGAATTAGTTAGTTTAAGGTATACATTGAGTGTTATCGAGTACCGAGTTAACTAGAAATGAATCATGACGAGGTGAAATGAAATACGACGAAGTTGTAAAAATTGTAAAATCATGTTCCTTGCAAGAATCGGGTGTTAGAATGATTATCGGATTGAAATTTCGTAAACCGACGGAGTTATAAGCGTCAAGCGAAAAATATAGCGATTGGTTTAAAAACACCGGGTAAAGTAATAATATAATCTCTATATCATTATAATTAGTTTGAAAATGTGTTAGGATCATTGTCGGGAGTATTGGGTATAATGTTAGTAGAAATGACTGAGTGGTAACGTTAATTAAACAATTAAGCATACGTTAATGAAAATCACACAAACCCATGCATGAACTGATATGGTAATGATGTTACTGATGATATGCAGACTACTCTAGTCTGTATGATGTGTCTTTACTGATGATGCATGAATACGCAGCTAAACCTAACTGGTTACGCGCATTTGAATACCCGTAAACCAAGTTTACGACATGATGAATGATGCCCATGAATAGTGATTTCCCTCAGGGAATGAATAGTGTCACATGAATAGTAAAAATTTTGACGACTTCTCAAAGTTTCAAACTGACTTCAAAAACGATGAATAATGAAATGATGAATAGTGATCGGTGAATAGTGATTGATGAATAGTAACTCATGAATAGTAAATTGTCAAGGTTTGAAAAATGACCTGAAATTACGAGTTGTGACACTATCTGACCAACTGAGCCATCAAGTCAATGTGAAACATCATAATCAGGTTTCAAGAAAGAAGTTTTAAAGAATCAATCAACTTATGTGTAAACCTTTGTGAATAAATCCCCAAACTCAGTCTATCATGAACCTATTATGTTAGCAACTAGTATAATCATTTTGCTGCTTCCATTTCACTTGAAACTTCCTTTGTGCTCAATGTTCATACCTGAAATTGTTAGTCCAAAACCAAGAAACAAAATGCAAAACATTTGTCTTATAGCAGTAGAATCATATGACTAACAGTATGAACTTAACAAACAAAATTTGTACTAGCGGTACAAACTTTTCAGTAACAGTAGTAAATAACAATGCTAGCAGTACAAACAAAAATTTATATACAAAAACACAGAGTTTTAAATCATTGAGGATTAAGCATCCCAATACTTGCTACCAAGTACTGAAACCTTCCAACATCAAAAGCTTTTGTGAGAAGATCTGCAAAGTTGTGATCAGAATCAATTTTAAGAACTTGAATCAACTTTTTCTCATTGCAGTCTCTAATAAAATGATGTCTAATTTCAATGTGTTTTGTTTTAGAGTGTTGCACTGGATTTTTAATTATGCAAATTGCACTACTATTATCAATATGTATGACAGTGTTCATGAAATTGTACCCATAGTCAAGAAGTTGGTTTTGAAGCCATAGGACTTGACCACAGCAACTTGCAGCAGCTACATATTCAGCTTCAGTTGTTGAAGTAGCCACAATTGTTTGCTTCTTACACTGCCATGAGATAAGTCTACACCCAAGGAATTGACATCCTCCAGTTTTTGACTTTAGGTCCAAGCTTACACCTGCATAATCACTATCTGAAAATGCTACCAAGTCAAAAGGTGATTCCATAGAATACCATAGACCCAACGTAGGTTGACCCTTGAGATATCTAAAAATCCTCTTGACAGCTGTGAGGTAAGAAACCTTTGGAGTTACTTGAAATCTTGCACAAGCACAAACAAAGAACATGATATCAGGTCTTGATGATATGAGATACATCAAAGAGCGTATCATAGATCTGTATGTGTATACATCTACATTTTCTCCATCTAAATCTTTAAGAAGTGGCTTCTCAGAGTCCATTGGTGTGCTTGCCACTTTTGAATCAGCAAATTGAAATTTTCTAAGAATCTTTGCAACATATTTATCTTGGCTGATAAATATGCCTTCACTTGATTGCTTAACTTGCAGACCCAAAAAGAATGTTAGTTCCCCCATGGAACTCATCTGAAACTTATCATGCATAAGTTTCTCAAACTCCAAACACATCTCCTTCCTTATAGATCCAAAGATGATATCATCCACATACACCTGCAATAGCAAAAGATCCTTCTTGTGCTTCTTGATGAATAATGTCTGATCTATCTTGCCTCTTTGAAATCCATTTTCTGTCAAATAGGAAGCCAGTGTTTCATACCATGCTCTTGGTGCCTGATGAAGGCCATAAAGAGCCTTTGCTACCTTGTACACCTTGTCTGGATGATCTGGGTCAGTAAACCCTGGAGGTTGTGAGACATATACCTCCTCTTCAATAGTACCATATAAAAAATCACTCTTGACATCCATTTGATAAACTGTGAAGCCCATAAATGAAGCATAAGCCAAAAATAACCTAATGGCTTCAATCCTTGCTACTGGAGCAAAAACCTCTTCATAGTCTATCCCTTCTTCTTGTGTGTAGCATTGGGCTACTAATCTAGCCATATTCCTAATCACTATGCCCCTTTGATCCCTTTTATTTCTAAAAACCCATCTATTGCCAATTACCCTTACACCCTTGGGAAAATCAACTAGCACCAATACCTTCTGAATCTTGAACTAAAGAAGCTCTTCTTGCATAGCTTCTACCCAGCTGGAATTATCTAGGGCTTTAAGAACATTCTTTGGTTCTGCTTGTGAGAGAAAACATACAAATAAGCAAGAGTTGGAATACTCATGCTACTTTGATGCATAAAGAGCATCAGGAAGCCCTTGTTGGTCTGAAGAAATCAGTTGTTGCCTTGTCTTCACCCCGGATTGTACATCTCCAATCACATTTTCCAGGGAGTGGACTTTGTGAATCCTTGTGTATGGTGTAGTAGGAACATGATAGTTAGGTGGGAGATTATTGAAATCCACCTCATCTTCTGAGAATTCTGCTTCAGTTGAGTCTGATGGGCCAGCAGTAGAAACATTTGACTCAGTAGTAGAAAAATTAAGCCTAGCAGTAGAATGCTCTGTCTCAGCAATACTATCATCAGTAGAAACATTCTCTTGTTCCTTTGTTCCATCTTCCTTGTTTTCAGCTTCAATCCCTTCTTTAGGTTCATCAGAAGAAGGTTCATCATAAGAAGTTGAATCCACACTTGTACTTGTCCATATTGGCATCATCACATAATCTTGATCCATCTCTTTTTCTAACCTTGCCTCATCTGTTTCATCATATGTTTCTGAACCTGAAAATTCATTAGTTTCTGCAACAACAGGCTCATAATTCATTGATTTGGTTAGTGACTCAAGATCAAATAGCCATTTTGGACCTTCATCTGCTACATTGGATTTATTCTCTAAAAATTCCACATGCAGGTTTTCCTCTACTCTTCTAGTTCTTGAGTTGTATACTCTAAAAGCTTTGCTATTAAGAGAATATCCAACTAAGAATCCTTCATCTGCTTTACCATCAAACTTTCCTAGATGGTCTAAGGTATTCAGAATTGTCACATGACATCCAAAAGGTCTAAGAAATCCTATTGCAGGAGTTCTACCTCTAAAAAGCTCATATGATGTCTTATTGTGAGACTTGACAACCAAAACCCTATTCTGGACATAGCAAGCAGTATTAACTGCTTCAGCCCAAAAAGTGATAGGCAACTTAGAGTCGGCTAACATGGTTCTAGCAGCTTCTATGAGTGTCCTATTTCTCCTCTCAGCTACTCCATTTTGCTGAGGAGTTCTAGCTACACTAAATTCTCTCCTAATACCTTTTTCCTTGCAGAAGTCATCCATAACTCTATTCCTAAACTCTGTCCCATTATCACATCTAATGACTTTTACTCTCTTGCTTACTAGGTTTTCTATCTCTGTAATGAATGTTTTAAGAATGCTAGAAGTCTCATCCTTAGAACTTAAAAAGAAAACCCATGTAAATCTACTAGAGTCATCAGTAACAACTAGACAATATCTTTTATGCATCATACTCCTAACAGAAGTAGGTCCAAATAAGTCCATATGAAGCATAAACAATGATTGATCAATAGAGTTAAAAATCTTGGGCTTACAAGTGGCTTTGTGTTGTTTTCCTTTAAGACAAGCAATGCATGTTTGGTCATTTTCAAATCGTTTTTGAGGTAAACCTCTTACCAAACCATTCTTAACAATTTTATTTATGGTTTTGAAATTTAGGTGACCAAGCCTTCTATGCCATTTCATAGATTCATCCAATGTGGCCTTTGCAACTAGGCAAGTAAGTGCCTCTTTAGGAACAGTCTTTTTCATATCAACACTGTACATGTTGCCCTTTCTTGGAATTTTTAGAAGTACTTGATTTTCATCAGGCATCTTAAAATCAGAAGAAAGTACAAGACATTCAGTGTCAGTAAAAAGAACTTTGTTCTTTTTGATACACATTTGTGAAACACTAAAAAGATTATACTTCAACTCTTGCACATAGTACACATCTTTAAAATCTAATTTACCAGTTTTAAGAGTACCTTTACCAGTAATCTTGCCACCGATACCTCCTCCAAAGGTAACATATCCTCCATCTAATGATTGAAAGTTGGAAAGATAAGACATGTTGCCTGTCATGTGCCTTGAACACCCACTATCTGAATTGCCTTGATCTTCATGATCTGTTGGTGAATTTTCCTGCACACAAATAAGGAAATTAGTTTCCTTGGGGAACCCAAGCCATAACTGACTTGGATTTACCATGTGCATCAATGTAATTAAATCTTTTGAGAACAGTTGATGCACCATTGGATTTAAGAGGTTCCCAAATCCAACATGCTGAGGCCTTAACAACATTAGCCCTTTTTTCCCTAGCAGTAGAACCCTTAGGTTTCCAAATTTGTTTTAGTGAAACTGCTCTTTTTGGAAAAGGTCTCTTAGCAGTTGTTTGTGCATGTTTGTAAGTTGTTTTTGCACTTTGTACTGCTGGTTTAGGGTAAACAGAGTAAAAAGGTTTGGCAGTAGAAACTGCTTGGTGAGGAGTAGAAACTTTTGGTCTAGTAGTATAAACTGCTTTTGGTCCAGACTTTAATGAAACTGCTCTGGGTGTTGTTCTAGTATAATTAGAGTGACTTTTAGGTGTATGCCTTTTTAAATTCACCTTATTGTGTGT
The DNA here is from genome assembly GCA_021014915.2 of Artemisia tridentata subsp. tridentata. Lineage (NCBI taxonomy): Eukaryota > Viridiplantae > Streptophyta > Magnoliopsida > Asterales > Asteraceae > Artemisia > Artemisia tridentata. Next base: position 306,319,586 of record CP139507.1, read on the forward strand.
ATTCCCAGATACCCTTTGGTTACAGAAAGCTGCAAGATGGTCAAATTCTCCACATATGAAACAAGCTTTGTTATAGAAGTCAAAGTCATCACCTAGTTGGTGAGACTTAAGGCCATTCCAATTCCTTTGGTTGCCTTTAGGCTTGTTTGTGGTTCTATATTGTTCACAATATCTAACTGGTTGCCTAACATGTTTAATGTTGATTTTAGGCCTATCAGTATTATGTTTGACTATCTTAGGAACACTTGTTCCTGCTTTCTTAACCATATCAGGTTTAGACATAACCTGTTCATCTTCATCATCATCAGATATCCAGTCCTCAATGACTATTCTATCTGATCTTCTATCAGAGGACACCTTGTCCTCAGGAAGTGAAGTTTTACATAAACTCTCACTTACTTTCTTAGGTCCATCAACAACTAACTTTGCTTTTGGCTGTACACCATAGTGTAGCTCAGGTTGTTGAAATTCAGCTAAGCCTGAATGCTCTAGGTCAATCCCTAGGGGAACAGGAATTCCTCTATAAGGAGATGGGACATTCTTATATCCTAACCCATACTTTTCCTTATTGATCACTTGACATTTAATCATGTTAGTTACACCCTTAGAAGCATGTTCTAGTGTTTCTACACTTAAGTGAATGTTTTCATTATCCTTTTTGATCCTATCATATGCATCTCTTAAAAGCTTAATTTCTGCATCTCTAAAGAATATGTCCTGCTTAAGAAGAGCTTTGTCATCTGAAAAAGCAAATTCATTTTCTTAATAGTGTATGATCTGCTTCTCTAAGGTAGCTAAACCACACTTTTAGTTTATTAAGTCTTGATGAGTTGTGCTTAGCTCTTTCTTTTGATCATCATAATGTTTGATTAAAGTTTGTAGTTCTTTAAGAGCAGTGCAAGTATTTGAACAAGCTTTATGAGATTGTACCTCAGTAGCAGAAAAAGCCATAAGTGCCATCTAAGAAGAATCTTCTTCTTCATCTTCCATGAAACTCCAATCAAAACCTAAGCCATCAATAGCTACCATAGCTTTTGAGTTTGGCTCAGAAACTTCCCATGTTTTGTACTTGCTTCTAAAACCTCTGTTCTTGCTATCTTGCTGCCTTGGTCTTCTACATTCTCTTGAGAAGTGCCCCATCATGTTGTAGTTGTAGCATTCTATCTTTGACTTGTCAAAACCAGCAGTATCATTGCTGCTGATTGTGAGCTTCTTCCCCATCCTTTGATAGAACTTCTTAGCCCTCATGCTAAGAAGAGAAATTTGTCATTTTAGGTCCATTTCCTCCATATCATCATCATTGATCTCTTAGAGGTCTTCATGTGTAAGCATGGACCCATCATTTCGACTTGTTAAAAATGCACAACAAGTCTGCTCATCCATTATACCAATGGTACTGCTTAATGAACTAGCAGCACCAACACCACCATCAACTTTCACCTCTTCAACTGGATTTGAGGTACTAGGAGATGACATAAATGCCATATTCCCAGTATAAGAACTAGTACCTCCAGTTTTCTTTAAATCATGTTCCACAATCTTAAAGTTGCTATACAAGTCCATAAGTTCCATGTGGTCAAGGTCTGGCTTGTTCTTCCATACAACAACATGCATAGCCCACTCTTCAGGTAAGCTTCTCAGAAATTTTGAGTTTAAATCTTCTTGAGGTATTTCAACCCCAAGAATAGCAAGTTAACTCACAATATTCTGAAGCCTGTTAAACATGTGGTCTAGGGATTCATTGTTGGCTGAGGAGAAGTTTTCAAACTGCTGTTTAAGAAGAGTCTTATGGGTCTTCTTGGTGGCTTCATTCCCACCATACCTTGCAATAATGGCCTCAAACAAAGACTTTGCATCTTTGAACTTGCTGAAGTTTAAAAGTTGATCATTTGGAATGGTCATCATCAGCATACTTTTGGCCTTGAGGTCATTCTTCTTTCTGACTCTATCTTCTGCAGTTGTTGGTTTGGTATTCAAAGTTGTCACAATTTTACCTTCAACTGTTGATGTAGAGGTTGTAGGTTTGAAGGAGTTTCCATCTTCAATAATTTCCCAAAGTGCATAATCTTGCACTTGGAAATATTGCTCTATCCTCAGCCTCCACATTTCAAACTCATTCTGTTTGAGCATTGGTAATTTTGCAGCAACATTCGTCTGAATAGATTCGACGTCCATTTATTCTTCTTCTTCTTCTAAATCAAAGATATCAGCCTTGCTCTGATACCAATTGAGAGGATTCGATACACTTAATAGGATGTTAGTCCTTTATAACGAGTGTATGTGATACTTTGAGTGAATATGATTAAGTATGCGGAATCTACTTAACCACACTTAGAAGGATATTGTTATTGGAAATGGAACAGTGGTGGTTGTTGAATTTGATAATGAATAATGAATGTTAACACCAAACGATTCAATATTATTGAGAATAATACGAGTGATCTTCACTATCACTAGGGTTACAAAACCTTGAATCTCTATTACAAAGAAAAACTATTTTCTATTTTGTTCTATCAACTTAGTTTTTCTAATAGTTACATTAAGCACAAATTCACACACATGTAACTAAGATAAGATCTTCCTTTTATACAACTAAGGAGATCTTTTCAATAAATGATAAGTCTTGTCGAACTACTTGCTTGCTTGAGTGTCTCAGTCCTTAAGATACAACTTGTATCAGTGTACACAACTTGTTGACTGAACATCTATCAAAGATATTATCTACCGTATATCTTTGACTTTTATACACAAAATATCTTTGTATACTTATCCATCCAGCAGTAGAATACTCGACACTTATCTCTTCAACAGCAGTATCTGATGCACTAGCAGTAGAATGCTTGCGGCAGCAGAATCTCTAACACTGGCAGTAGAATGAAATGCACTAGCAGTAGAATAACACTTAGTGTATTTCCTTGAGCAGAACTAACCTTGTGAACATTTAATTGCCAATACTAATCTTCAGAACATTTAATTCCCAACAGTTATCAATTTTCCATGTTTAAGCCACTGTTTGGCTTAACTTCCATATATGGTAAGTTCAAAATCGTTCATTTGATCTATATGTTACCATGTGTTAGAACTTGTGTTTTTGTTTTTAGTCAACCACAAATAATTAATTACATATGATTTAGGAAAATTTTCAGAATTTCAACGGGTTTCGGATACTTAGAAATGCCCTCTGTTAAGAAATTTCGATTGGCGGAAATGGCGGAACCAAAATAAGGGTTCCGTCTATTGAACTTTTTGGCTCCGCCAAATTAAGCCCAACGGATTCCGCGGAACCAAAAACTGGGCTCCGCCTTTGTTATTGATTGGTTCTGCCAGAACAAACAGCTAGATTTTTAAATTTTAGTTTAAATCCCGCACTCAAGATCACTCACTTTCATCACTAGGATTCTTTTCACTAATGTTCACTCAAATTAGGATCACGACATCTCACTTGCACCAATAGGATAACCATCTCTAATCATATTCTCAAAATTCATGAAAATGCTCCAAGGTACCTTTCTCCATAAAGGAAGGAACCCTGAAATTGGTTCCTTGCAATCCGTGGACCACTGAGTATTTGTGATCATTACACACACTCACTGCATTCTTTCGTTCTTTACTCATACATTAGCTAGATTTGTTAATTGAATACTTCCTAACAAATCCAAACTCATTGTCTGCAAAGATATCATAGATCACAAGCCCAACTCATGACTGTAGATATTATCTTGTATTCACATTTGTTGCCTTACTTGGTTAACATATCATCCGCCAAGACAATAAAGATTTACATCGAGTCATAACTCTCACTTAGGTTATAGATGTATCATCAAGTCTTGCTATCCTTGGATGCTATCCAATCTCAACAAAGTAGGATTGACAACTTAAGTATTTTCATCTGAAATTATTTATTCAAGTAAATTTGACTTACGAGTGTAGTAATTAAAAGTCATATTCGAAAGAAATAACACACAAGTATTTTAAACTTATGTTAAAACACTTATCCTATCACCTAAGTACACTTGTACTTTCACCATCATCCCATCACAATCACCTTTGTGATATGTCTCAGGCCCTAAGCTTCTAATCACATCACCTACTAGTTGTACTAACCAATGGACCACAAGAATTAGTCTCCATCCATGTTGTCTTCAACATCTATGAAACCCAAAGTACTCTCATAAGTACAACAACACCATAATCCTTACCATCATTCATTGAGTGCATTGCTCTAAAAGCCCTTTTTCCAAACACTCGTACCAACTCATATGCACATTGAACAAATTCAACCATACTTTACCACTTATAGGATTAGAACCTTCATCATCAAATAAGCATGATCCTCATATTCATTGTTTATCAAGTTCCACTGAGTTTAAGTAGTAACTCTTTCACAAGTTATCAAAGTATTAGTAATACTTTGTCATTAAACTTCTGCTTAAGTTTCATTAAACCTTAAATCAACATTTTAACAACATATGTTAAAATGCAATCTCAAAGCCAACCTCATGCACCCCAAGTGACAATGACTCTTGAGAAGTATACATAAGAAACTCAAGTGAATTTCTCTTGTCATCGTTTAGGATAGGACTATCAAATTCAAACACTTTGGCTTCATATCTTTATTTAGGAAAACATGATGTTTCAAAAAACATTCATGCCTAAGATATCACATGTTTAGCTTTCATATTGTTAAAAGGATAATATATATCATATGCATCATCCTCTCCTTGCAACATGAATGGTTGTGTTACAAGAGATTTCATTACATCTCATTAGCTAAATGATCTTAAACAAACATCTACAAGTTCTATGAACTATCTTCCTCATTTTGTCATACTTAAGCATTACTTGTTGAAAGACACAATACGTATCTATTTCCTTTCAAGCATACATCATAACCAAATCTTGCTCGTAATCTAGTTCAAACCTTATATATATCCGATGTTAAAAACTACACATCTCTAGAGCATATCCAAGATCTATTAAAGTTGGTAACTTTACTTAGATTCTTATTCCAAAGAACTTTCTTGAGAACGTTCTTAATTTAACATAGTCCACACACAATCTCATTTCTTGGTCTTAGATGATCAAATCACTTTCATAACATATACTTAAACTCAGCATAAAAGATGTCATCCATTAGATCATGTAATAACCTTAGATTCCAAACACAAGATTAAAATGTGTTGACACATATTTGTCAAATTCTCATGTAAAACATGACATCTTAATCACCTTAGTTTTAATAAATATAGTTGACTCTCATTAAGTCAAGTAATGATGAATTATCATCTTTTATATACTTCAATACGCAAAAATAGGAATTCCTATCTTTCTAACATGAGAATGACTACTGGAGAATCTATTGCACTAGAAACTCAATTTAACTTAACGGTTAAATTGCTTCCAACAGAGAAGTTGGGTATGTGGAATCACCCGTAAAAATGGTCATGTTTAGCCTGAATTGAGCACCGCTAGTAATAGTCTCATATTCATTCTCCAACTTGAAAAATCTTTATTCCTATACTTGCCTAAAGTAAGTATTAAAATAAGATAATTTATCTTATCTTAGGAATATTAATCAACCAAGTAGTAGATGTGATTTTTCTTAGTAAAATCACTTGCATTACATGATTACATGTTATTTGTTGGATATGATTAAGTATCTTGACGTTATCATGATAATTATTTGATTGATAGTCAAATGTGTAAACCTTCGAAAGGTTTTGTCTGCATGCTTATATATGTTTCATGCTACTAGATGTTAACATGATTTGCATGATACTTGTTATATGATATTTCACAAGATTAACATGGTTCTTGTTAACTCACGATATATCATTTTTAATACATGGTGTTAGATAGCTCTTGTCTTTAGTTGACATTCATTGAACTTTTTCGTAAGATAGTCTAAATGATGCATGCTTCCAAAATGTTAGAATTGTTAGCATGAACCTGTCGTCTCACTTCTTTTGTGACCTTGTCACACTATTTGTTTGTCATGTGTGCACCTATAATAACTCTAAGTGCTTTTGGTATGATAAACATTTAGAAGTCTTTTTATTGTGTTAATTAATAAGTAAGTATGCTTAAGTGACTAAGCATTACATCAAAACAATTTCACAATGTAAGTATCTCAAACAATGTCATGCTCTCTTGCAATATGATTAATTGTCTTGATGATATGTGGTAGTTTTTTGTCCAGTAGGTGAATATTTGTTTATATAAGATGTTATTATTTCTATCATAATCACATCGTTTGTCATTAACATGTTTATATTGTAGGTTGATAACAAATTACTTGTTATCTCACTTTGTTATGACTATTTTGCATAATTATAATCCCTTTATTGCTACGTAGATTAGTAATATGTTTATGGGACCCATTCTCTTGCATATAACTTTTGAAGCTAATAGGATTAAGTTTTAGAGGCTTGAAATTTGTGTTTACGTATCGTTCAATCGACCTCTTTCCAAATTGCATTATTGCTTCCGCTTTCCTAAGAACATATCCATCATCTTTTAGTTATAACAATACACCTCCCATGAGGAAACCACATGCCTCGTCATGTGATCATCTCGAATTGACAGAGAAGAGCTACGTAACTTCAAGGATGAAGTTCTTTGTAAGCTAACCAACATCCACAAAAACATTACTAAGCTCATCGCTTTCAATAACCTACAACAACCTAAACAATTTATCTTCATTCTTCATTTAATGCATTACAAATTATGTTGAATGTCCAACAATTAAAGGGGAAGAGAAATTCATTCACATAATTGTCTTTTCGCATTAAAGAACATGTACTCATGTTTCTTACATCCTCAAATACCAACATGTAGGTTCACACCATTCAGTTAAAATCAGTTCACAAAACCACAAGTTTTTCAAATCTTCTTTGCTCAACATCACAAGTTTTGCACCAATACCTCGTCAAAAACACATCATGTATTTGACAAACCTCTTAAATGAGATGCATTAAGTCTCCTTAGACTTTGACTAGGATTAGTGAAACCAAATCAGTAGTTATAAGTAAATAGACCTTAGCTTGAACCTTTGTTTGATTAAAAATGACAAAACATGACCAAATCAATTCTGGTCCCACGGTACCCTTCGATAAGATGGACGGAACCAAACATTTGGTTGCGCCCAATCCGTGGGTACCTGAGTCAGTTTTTAGCCACTTAAAACAGACAACCCTCTCAGAACCAACGAGTCTAGGATTTTCCTTTTAATCTCACAACTTCATTGTCTAGAACACTATCATAGGATCTCATCCTCTTCATTCTTGATACATATCAAGCACGTCATTGTCAGTGCAAATGATATATCAAAACCATCATTCTCAACACGTTGGTCTAAGCAACACTCTCCCATCACATGATGCCATTCTCATCCTCATATAAGTATCTAGTATTTCAAATTGTTGTATATGGAATCTTTATTCCTAAGTGATCATTGTCTTCACTTTCTCTTAATTCCATTCAAGAATATATTATGGCACGTTACATCATCTTTGGTAGATGATAATGTCATAACCTCAACCGTCTTCAAATGCTCTTATAGCACTTGCTTTACATTAGAGTTTCTGAATTCATTGCATTTCATTACCTCTTTCACTAATCATCACCACCATGGATTAGCGAAAAATCTACTTGCATCAATCTTGGGTCATCTATTGAGTTATCACCACTAGTAAACCAACACCAACACTAGCACCACTCACTTTAACCCTTAATATTTCAATTTCATTTCATATCATCCTTCTAGGCTTTATTTTGTAGAATTTTCTCATATTATATTCTTATTTCTCTTATAATTGTAATTCTTATTAGAAGATTACACTTTATAACATGGTTTACTAGATAATCATAGTCCTCTGTCTTGAGTTGCCTGTGATTATATCATTGATATATTGCATCATATTTACATCTTATTTTTCCTTAAGATATATTGCACTAATCCTTTCAGTGTAGGTTCATCATCATATACGCTCGATCGTATATAGCATACTCATCGTAGGATGAAGTTTGCATCGATTATTTTTCTTCTTTTATTATAGGTTCATCTTGACGCCCTAGAGCAAGGGGAGCTTTCGTCAAGCATTTATAGAATGCATCATATACACACATTGTTGTATATCACATACTCGTTCTAAGACAAATATTGTTTTACACTAACCTTTATTTTGTAGGATTCTTCATCCTTGCATCATATACGTTCGTACCCTAGCAACGGGGAGTATTGATCAAGGGGGAGCTAATCATGTACTAACCTTTGTTTTTCTAGCTTTCTTATTTCTTGTATCATATACGTTGGTACCTTAGCAACGGGGAGTATTGATCAAGGGGGAGCTACAGTCAAGGGGGAGCATGCACGCATTCATAATTATTCTCATTCTTCGACACACCCTTGTGTTTCGACAAAAAGAGAGAGATAATCCAACATAGCTTACCCACGTGTATCGTTGGCTATATGCATTTAATTCATCATGCATTTTTCATATATTTTTTATGTTGCACAACACTAACCTTGATGTAGGTTAAGGATCTTAATTTGATCCATGGATCCGCTAACAACCTAGGGGATGCAACAACCTTAGGAAATTGGAGTAGAAAAATTAACTTCACTAAGGATGATGCAAGCTCGCCATTTTGGGGAGAAATGAAGTTAACTCCAAGGACACACCCTTTTTGTTTCGACAAAAGGGGGAGAAAGGTGTAAACGGAGAAAGTAATGAGGGAGAAGAGTGTAAACGAATAAGGTAATGTAAAAGGTAGTACGGACACAAGTAACTTTTTTACATTTTACTTTCTATCACGTTTACATATTTTGTCATCATCAAAAAGGGGGAGATTGTTAGTGCAAGCAGTCTCGTTTGTTTTGATTGATGACAAACATGTAACTTGATACATAACGTAAAATGTACAAGTTACTTGTAATCTTATTTTGTCTCAACAATACATTCAACACCTCTCGACCTCTCGAGTCCTCGTATGGTACAACACAGGTTCGTACATGTTTGTTATGTGGCATTATGATCAATCCCTTAACAAACCATTTAGAATATTTAAAATACGGCTAGGTCATTAAGACTAACCATTCTACTTAGAACCTCATTTCACATTTTTCATATACAAGTACTTTTACATGTACATCATGTTTCCTAAGATTAATAGGATAAGTACACTTTAGGTGTCAAACTAACATGATACATATTGGTAAACATATATTAGTTAAGCTAGTATATACATAGGACATACATTTACATTTACATTATTTACATTTTAATTCTTAAAATGGAAATATGTTCATGACATCATTGCATACATCATTTGGATATCTTTAGGATATCTTGTAGATTTAGTAAATATTTTGGAAAGATCTTTAAGCAAAGAATTGGATTGTGTAAGATCTTGGCAAGATTTGGTAAGATATGTTAAGATCTAGCTGTCATGTCCCGGCGGAACCAAACAGCATAAAGGGCGGACCCCTGGATTTGGATCTACCAAATCCGTGGCTTGTATGAACAGTTTTCCTATAAATAGTAGCCCATAGTTTACCCATTGTTTTAACCCACTAGAACATACATTCTCTCTACCCTTTGCATACATTTAGATCAGTAGTAAACCATGTAGAATCATACATTAATCACCCTTTCCATAATGAGCATATTGTTACTAACTTTCATTATGTTGTAATCATACACTCGTAATGATCCTGTGAAGCAAGTTCAGAGATCGTGAGTCATCATCCATCATAAGCATAGCATACTTCCTGATCCACCAAAAAGGTTAGAAGATCTTGAAGTCATCATTCATCAAAGCATACCAACATATGAAGATTCAAGTCCACTTGACATCCTCAATGTTTGAAGATTTCTTATTCAAGAAGTTCATGTAGATTCCACATGCATATATGGAGATCCATCACAACAAGTTTAGGGAGCTTGTGATCTTCATCCATTGAAGGCTTCCTTTCAATGGAAGTTCATTTGGATTCATCATTCATATCCATGTTACACTTATGTCATGGATCATCATTGTAAACATCATTGCATCACAATTTAAACACCAAACTAGATTAGGTGGTTTATGTGTTTGTGCCATAAAACACAAGGTTTCTATGTTGGGCCATAAAATATAGCGGGAGTGGTTGTACCATTGTAAAAGAACTTGACATCTAGCTTAGTGTCGGAAAAAGTATAAGCGACGATGGGAGTGGTTGTGCCCTTGTAAAAGAACTCGACATCTAGCTTAGTGTCGAAAATTGTATAGGCGACGTCAGGTTGGTTCTACCTTGAACTAGAACCCGGTATTTAGCTTTGTACCGGAAAAAGCGTAAGAGACGATTGTAAGGTTTTCTCCGCCGAGAAGGGAGCTTGTTGATCTAGTGAAGTAACTCTCGAGTTGGGTACTCGAAGAGTGGAGTAGGGCGGAGAGGAGCTCCGTGACCGAACCACTATAAATCATCGTGTTCGGTTTGAGCTTTCTTTTGCTTACTGCTTTACTTTAATGTTTGCATTATGTGATTGCTTGTTTTGTTACTTGTTGATTATACTTGTGTGATAACATGTTTTAGTTTATGCTAGTCATAAACTACAAATTGACATCTTTCATATTAGAACAAGCTAAATTGGAAATTTGATACAACAAGTTTTAAGTTTTTAAAACGGGAACGTATTCACCCCCCCCCCCTTCTACGTTTTCACAATTTTTACTATGTATCATGCCATCCGGTAGAGGTGGCAGAATGACTGGGTCATTCAGATTGGTAACGGGTCGAAATGGGCAAAACATGTATTTTAAGTTAGAGTGAAAACATTAATGATTTCAAGGTTATTTCAGCTTAACTTATCAGTATTTTCTTTGATATCTTTTCAGATTACCAAACGCCCCAGCTATGGAAATTTGTTCTATGTACGAAGTTGGTTTACCCACCGAAATATCATATGTTTATAAGTCAAATATACTGGTGTTGGGTCAAGAATTTGACCCAATTACCCTGACAAGATTTGAACATAAAATAGCCTAACTCACTAATAAAATAGTGGGTTACTCACTGATAAAGAAATCAGTGAGTGTTGTATAAAGCTCGTTGTTGAAGAAACACTTTACTTACTGATACGGTGTCAGTGAGTAAAGTATACGAGCTACAAACAACTCCAGTATCACTGAGAATTGACAAATGTCTCAGTGACCCTGAAGATGCTATCTCTACATGCAAACTGAAAATATAGGCGCAAACTTCCCAAAGAAAAAAGGAAGTCAGACAAAGTACAAAAGAGGTAGATAAAGAGGGACCACTTAGTGGATGACAACTCACACCAAGTGGATGACAACTCACACCTACCCCACATGTCTTTGTTTAGTTACCTGTATATATATTGTATGCTTAGTAATAGAGATAGCATGCTTTCCTAAACAAACAAAATAATACAAAGTGTATTAGTTGATAGGATCATCCTCTCATTGTAATCTCAAGCATAGCTTGATCTATGAGAGTCTATTTGTCACCCAAAAGGGATATGTTGGGAAATTAAGCTATAGCAGTTAGTACGGTTGAAAAGAAAGTTAGTATTGCTGAAGAGTTTTGAAGACATAAGCAGTTAGTACTGTTTGTATGAAGAAGTTAGTATGGTTTATGTTTTGTGTAAGATAATTGTTGAAAAGATATTGTGTATATCTTATATGATTAGGTTGATAGTTATCTTGTAAAGGAATCCTTAGTCTATAAAAGGATTTCCTAGGTTAAAGTTTAGGTACGATTGTTTTTACGTATTGTTTTTGTTAAGATTCAAGGTTGTAAACCCTAGTGATAGGAGATCACTCGTATTATTCATTAATAATATTGAATCGTTGAAGTTGAAGTATATTGTGTTCATTGTTCATTCATTATTGATTCGTTAATACAAAACACAATCAAACAAATCTTCTAAGTGCTAGCTAGTAAATTCCGCGTGCTAGACTAGACATCATTCAGAGTATTCATGTAACAGAAGGAGTGTGTGTAGATCAGGTCAAGTGGTATCAGAGATAGGTTACTGATACTTTGGTTTAGAAGATCCAGACGAATTTGTTTAAGAGAAGATGGACATGGAGACAACAACAAGTCAGACTAATATTGCTGCTAAGCTTCCAATGCTTAAACCCAATGAGTTCGATATGTGGCAATTAAGAATTGAGCAGTTCTTCCAAGTTCAAGATTATACTCTCTGGGAGATTATTGAGGATGGGAATTCGTACAAACCTGCAACTACAACAACCGTTTTTGAGGGTGTCACTGAAACTAAGCTGCAAACTAAGCCAACCACTACTGAAGAAAAGGCACAGCACAAGAATGATGTTAAGGCGAGAAGTTTGCTTCTGATGACTATTCCCAATGATCAGTTGTTAAATTTTAGCAAGTTTAAGTGTGCTAAAACCCTTTTTGAAGCTATTGTTGCAAGATATGGTGGGAACGAAGCCACCAAGAAATCTCAGAAGACCCTTCTCAAGCAACAGTTTGAGAATTTTTCAGCAACAAGCAACGAGTCACTAGATCATATGTTTAATAGACTTCAAAAACTAGTGAGTCAATTGGCTGTTCTTGGAATTGAGATGCCTCAAGAAGATCTCAACTCCAAATTTCTGAGGAGTCTACCAGCTGAATGGGCTATGCATGTGGTTGTATGGAAAAACAAGCCTGATATAGATTCCATGAGCTTAATGGATCTCTATAGCAACTTCAAGATAGTTGAACATGATATTAAGAAGTCTGCTGGATCAAGCTCAAGCTCAGGGAATTTGGCCTTTGTATCAACTCCCAGTACCTCAAGTCCAAATGAAGAAGTTCAAGTGACTAGAGCAGTTGGTACTGCTAGTTCCAATATTGGTACTGCTAGCACTTCAAACAGTACTAATGGACTCTTGGATGAGAATACTTATTGTGCTTTCTTGACTACTCAGCACAATGGAAATATGTTGACTCATTCAGATCTTCAAGAGATTGATGAAGATGATATTGAAGAGATGGATATCAAGTGGCAGCTCTCTCTTCTCAGCTTGAGAGCTAGGAGATTTTTGAAGAAGACTGGCAAGAAGATTGTCATAAACAACAATGATGTTGCAGGGTATGACAAGTCCAAGATTGAGTGTTTCAATTGCCACAAGAAAGGTCATTATTCAAGGGAGTGCAGATTGCCAAGCCAACAAGATGGAAAGAGCAGAGGATATTGAAACAAGTCAAGGGTTGTGGAGGTTACTGATTCAAGCTCGAAAGCCATGGTTGCCATTGATGGCTTAGGGTTTGACTGGAGCTACATTGCAGAGGAGGAAGCAGAAGCATCTACAGAGATTGCTCTCATGGCATTTTCAGACTCTGAGGTACAAGTTTCTAAATGTTCTAAATCTTGTGAAGCTTTAAAAGATCTAGAAACTCTTAAGAAAAGATATGAGGATCATAGAAAAGAGCTAACCGAAATTGCTTTTAACTTAGCAAATCATAAGAGGGCTTTAGCTGTGTTAGAAGAACAAATTGTTCATTATAAAAGTAATGAGTCAAAGTTTTCTGATGATATGATTATTGTTAAGAGAGACTTAATGTTTAGGGAGAATGAAATTAGTGTGTTGAAACATGAGCTAGAACTGGTTAAGAAAGCAAATGAGAACATTCAAATGACTGTTGACACACTAGAATTTGCAACTCAGGGTGTTAGTATGATTGTTGAGTGTCAGATCCTCAATAAAGCTAAGTTAGGCCTAGGTTATAAGTCAGTTCCACCTCCCTATAGAGGAATTCCAACACCCCCAGGCATAGACTTAGAACACACAGGACTACCTGAATTTCAACTACCTGAGCTTAAATATGGTCCTCAACCTAAAAAGAATGTAGTTGATAAACCTGTGTATGATAGTGCAAGTGATGCCTCATTTTCTGAGGATAAGGTGTCCTCAGCTAAGGACTCAGATGCTCCAACCATTGAGGAATGGACTTCTGATGATGAGGATAATCAGGCTGTGGTTAAGCCTGTTAGTGCTAAAGTGGAGGAACCAAAAGTTCCAAAGATGGTTAAACCTGAGACTGTTAGGCCTAGATCAAATGCCAAACCTTTTAGACCAACAGTTAGGTATGCAGAAATGTATAGAACCACAAACAAGCCAAGAGGTAACCAAAGGAATTGGAATGACCTCAAATCTCATCAATTAGGGGATGATTTTGTCTGCTATAGGAAAGCTTGTTACTCGTGTGGTAGTTTTGACCATCTTGCAGCCTTTTGTGATAAATGGGTAAATAGGTATTCAAGTCCTAGGGTTAACACTGTTAGACCTCCCACTCACCCAACAAACACTAGAATGATACCTATATCAGTTCTTTTAAGGTCTGGACCCAAAGCAGTTCATACTGCTAGACCAGCAGTTCAGACTGTCAGACCTCTTAGACCTGTTAACCCAAGGCCAACAGTTCAAGGTGCAAAAATGTTTTCCAAATCAGCATCAAAAACTGTTAAAAGACCATTTCAAAACAGACAAGTAGTGAAAAACCAAGTTTGGAAACCCAAGGTAACAACTACCAAGCCAGCAGTTCCAACTGCTAGTAGAGTAATTGGTACTGGTGTTAATAAAAACACTGCTAAGGGAAATATGGGAAATGGTGTGAATGCATCAGCATGTTGGGTTTGGAGACCCATCAAACCCAATGGTGCTAAAATTGCTTTGAAAAGAATGAATTATGTTGATGCAAGAGGAAAGCCTAAGTCTGTTTTGGCTTGGGTTCCACAAGGAAATTAATTTTTCTTTTTGAGTGCAATGTTAGTCATATACTTTTATATTGTTAGATAAGTTCTTTGTGGCTTGTTTCTTTGTTTTTGGACTAACATTTACAGGTTTTGGATGATAAGCATCAAGGAATTAAATGCTATATGTTTTGGACTATAATGGTGATTTGGAGCTGAGTGTGTGATCTTTGCACACAACAAATGGTAATTGGTTCACCATGTCTAACCCACATAAGAACCAACTAGTCAAGAGCAAACGGTATCTGGTAAAGACTAATCAAATCCGTTGATGGTTGACAATTTACCAAAAATTGTATGGTTATCAGCTTACCATATCTAAGTGTGAAGAGTTGGCTAGTCCAAAGCAAACGGCTATTGGTAAAGACATATCAAATCCGTTGATAGATGATAGTTTGCTAAAAACTATGTTTGAGTCATGGTATTTTAAAATCCTTTTCAATAATTTCATACGGCTCAACAAAAATTTTCCAACAGTTGGTACGGTTAGAACAAAGTTAGTACGGCTCAACTAGCCGTAGTAAAAATCTGTCAGTAATTAATTTTATAGCCGTTGGGGTAAAACCGTTATTCTTAAGGTACTTATAGGGATTTTTCTAGAAGATAATTATCTTTTTACCATAAATTCATTTATTCTATTTCTAAAGATAATTTATCTCATATGTTTATTTCGCAAAACCCTAAACAGTTCCTATAACCTCCAATAGGCTACATAAAACCTCTATTCCAATTTAAACGATCATCATATAGCTATAATCTTTCATTTTTCATCACTAAAAATGGCTGGATTGGAATTTGTTAAGCGTCATAACCAGGTTGCGTTTCTTGAGAAAACAGAGGAAGGAGATGGACCAAAATTTTATGAGATTGTGGACTTTCTCAACCACTCTCACATAAGGTATGCTCTAACTGTTTCTCCTACTCTTTATGTCTCTCACATGACACAGTTCTGGCAGAATGCTACTGTCTTGACTAGTGAAGACGGAGACTTAGAAATTCATTCTGAAGTGGATGGTGTATCTTTTGTTGTTACCGAGTCTATAATTTGGAGACATCTTAAATTAAAAGACTCAGATGGTATTAACACTATGCACAACACTGAAATATGGGAAGAACTTACCAAAATGGGGTATGATACATCTGAACACAAATTAACTTTTCAAAAAGGATGTTTATCACCTCAATGGAGATTTTTGATACATACCCTTTTACATTTTTTCATTCCTAAAAAGACTGCTTGGGAGCAGTTCAGTAGCAATATTGCTATTGCTCGCATTTGTTTGTCTACAAACAAGGTTTTTAACTTTTCAAAATTTATTTTTGAGGGTATGGCATCTAATGTTAACAGCAAAACAAAGTTTCTAATGTATCTCAAGAGCTATGACACAAGAGGAAGAGGAAGCAGCTCAAGAACTTGAAAGACTCAAGACATTAAAACCAAAAACTCAAGTTCAGATAGACTTTGATGCAAAAGTTGCAAGGAAAATGATAGAAAAAGATTTGGCTGATGAAGAAGCTAAGAAAGCTCAGATAGCTCAAGATGAGGAATTAGCAAGGAAAATGGCTGTTGATGATGAAAGGAACATAGTTGGTTTCATGGATAGAACAAGAACTGAAGATTTTAATCAAGAAGAGTTCAATGAGCAACTTCAATACTTGTTGGATTCTGATTGTATTATAAAAGCTCATGCTGTGATGATTCTTAATGATCAGGAGTTAAATGAAGAAGAAAAGTCAGAGGAGCTCAAAGAATTTATCTTGAAGACAAACAGAGAAGCTACTTGGGGTGACTTAATGCATAGAATCAGAGAAAGGTAAAAGTCAGGTTACAAGACAAAGTTACCTACCAGGAAGGAAAAACTCAATTTCATGAAGCACTATTTGAAGAATCAAGCTAATTACAAGATGAGTGACTTTACTGGATGGACAGATGCTGAGATTGAAAGGAAATTCTTTGAATCATATGCAAGACTGAATACTCCAATCAGAGAGGACATGACAAGGAAAAAGAAAAGACAACCAGAGGTTCTTGAATCTGATGTTGCAAAGAAACAAAAGTCTGAAGAAGAAGGATTAACCAATGAGAAGATCAAGAGCATGATGATGATTGTTCTAGAATCTTCATATATCAAACCTTTACAAGTAAAACATCCAATCATTGACTGGGAAGTTTTCACTGATGGAAGAATGAAAGGATGGAAGATAGTCAGATTTGGTGATATTTTTGAAAGGTACAAGTTGTTTAAAGATTTACTCAGAGGATTTAACAGAGAAGATCTTAATCAACTATGGACCTTAATAAAAGAGAGATTCAGAGATAAAGATCCTATTGAAGACAAAGACAAAGAATTATGGGTTCAGTTGAAGAGAATCTATGAACCTGATAGTGGAGAGTCAATGTGGAGATATGAAGCACAAGTTAAAGATGTGTATTGGTATTTGTTTGAATCGTGTGGAGTACATAGAGTTTCTACTCCAGATGGGATAGAAATCTATATGTTGGTGGAAAAGGACTATCCACTCAGATCATTTGTGTTAATGGCTATGGTACAAGGAAGACTCAAGGTTGAAGAAGACTCTGAGATGGCAGACTTGTTAGTTACAAAGATTTTCAACCTTGCAGAGCAAAGAAAAGTCAAAGACTAAAGTGACTGATGTGATAGATGTTTGAAAGAATTTTTCACATTAAGAAGAAGAAGCTTAATTTGAAGAAACTTAGTGATTTGGATAGAAATCATAAGTTTAGGGGAGGATTGTTAGGAAATTAAGCTATAGCAGTTAGTACGGTTGAAAAGAAAGTTAGTACTGCTGAAGAGTTTTGAAGATATAAGCAGTTAGTACTGTTTGTATGAAGAAGTTAGTACGGTTTATGTTTTGTGTAAGATAATTATAGAAAAGATATTGTGTACATCTTACATGATTAGGTTGATAGTTATCTTGTAAAGGAATCCTTAGTCTATTAAATGATTGCCTAGGTTAAAGTTTAGGTACGATTGTTTTTACGTATTGTTTTTGTTAAGATTCAAGGTTGTAAACCTTAGTGATAGGAGATCACTTGTATTATTCAATAATAATATTGAATCGTTGAAATTGAAGTATATTGTGTTCATTGTTCATTCATTATTGATTCGTTAATACAAAACACAATCAAACAAATCTTCTAAGTGCTAGCTAGTAAATTCCGCGTGGTAGACTAGACATCATTCAAAGTATTCATCTAACACAAGGAGTGTGTGTAGATCCAGTCAGGATAGTTTACCGAAAGTATCCCCTTGAAGAAGTTGAAGATGTTATCATGTAGTAGTTTGTATTTTGAATAATCTTGTAACAATTGTTTTCATTATTAATGAAGCTGTTCTTTATTTACTCAATTTCATGGACAGCAAGTGGTATCAGAGCGGGTGGATTATTCTTATGATCCAGATCCATTCATAACTGCTGATAACATTCTTCAATGAAAAAACTAAATGTGATCTTCAAAAACTGCTACTGCTATAGCAATTTTTGAGGGGGAGAAACACATTTATTGGTGACTGACAAACACCAAAACCCTCCCTGAACCCCACAAAACATATACCCACCACACAAATCTTATCCAACACACAAATAAGATTAACCAAAATAAAAACCCAGATCTACCATTCGATCTAACACAAAAACCCCACCACACACAAAAAAAAAACAAAGATCTCAAAAAAATTAAAAGCCTAGATTCACCCACACTTCATCTTCGACAAAAGAAGGAGATCCAGCCAATCCAAAACACAAACCAAGATCCGGATCTAAAAATACTCGACAAAACCAAACACAAACAAGCTCATCTCACCCACATCTCAAAATCATCAAGAAATCAAAACCCAGTTCGAACAATGAAATCCGACACAAAAAATAACTTAATGTGCCATCTTCAAACGTCTTGCGGAAGAAAAGAGACGGAGGGAATAAAAATTAGGTTAAGTCGGTTTTGATAGGTTTCAAAATAACGAAATCAATTAAGTTTGTGGTGTTAATGATGGTGACGAGGAAAAATGGTGGTAATTGGTGTTGTTATCAAAACCACGAATGGAGATGATTGTGGTTTCAGGTAAGTAGTGTAGGTCTGATTCAAGAAGTGGGTTTGGAAGTATAAGTGTTAAAAGGGATTAGGGTTGAATCAATTTTGATGGATTTCTGAAGTTGAAAAAGTCATTGTTGGTGGTGATAGAAATTGATTCAGGATGTTGATAACTCAAGGTGAGATGGTGGGCTTCATAGATCGAATAGGGCAGTTGTGTTAGGAGTTATAAGAGGTGACTGATAAGTATCAGGGAGTGGATAGTTATTCAGGGTCCTAGTATAACTCAGGCCAACGAATGGTGGTAAGAATCTGAGTTGTGCAGCGGAAGCATGGTGGGCCCATAACCCACAAACCCTGAATCTAAAGGCTCACCTAAAATGGTGAACTCAAGATACTCTGGTCAAAAGTGACTAAACTCATTGGTTGTTAATGAGTTACGAATTCAGGAAGTGACATGAACCTGAACACGATTTTGTCCATCAAAGTGGTGTTATAAATTTTGCAATTCAGGATGTAAATATGTTAAAATGTAGTCACTGAATATGTTGCTAATTTGTATCTTGAGTTAATCAGGGAGTGAGAAAAAAAGGGAAGAGGACACTGATGCATCATGAATGAACCAGGTCTCACTTGAATCCAAATAACTTGTAAATTCTCAAAGGATTAGGGTATGACGAACAAGGAAAGGACACTGATGTATCAAAAGTGAACCAAGTCCCTCTTAGCGTAAAGTGAACCTTAGGGTCTGAACCCCCCTTAGTGACTAAAACCCAGGTCATTGAACCTCAGACCAGGTCCCTGAACCCCCTTGGTGACTGAACATCAGTCCCTGAACCCTCAGTTACTTAACCTGAACCCTCTCAGTGAGACTAACAATGAACCGGACCCCCATGAACCCTGAACCCTATTACTGAACCGGTCATTGAACCCCTGAACCTCAGGAACTAAACCCAAGTCCCTGAACCCTTGAACCTCAGGAACTGAACCCAAGTCCCTGAACCTTCAGGTCCCTGAACCCTTGAACCTCAGGAACGAAACCCAAGTCCCTGAACAAGTAGGCTTGAACCTGAATAACCAAAAACCAGAACCTCATTCACCCAGGCTATTTGTATATTCAAATAGGGGAAGATTGTTGGGTCAAGAATTTGACCTAATTACCCTGACAAGATTTGAACATAAAATAGCCTAACTCACTAATAAAATAGTGGGTTACTCACTGATAAAGAAATCAGTGAGTGTTGTATAAAGCTCGTTATTGAAGAAACACTTTACTTACTGATACGTTGTCCGTGAGTAAAGTATACGAGCTACAACAACTCCAGTATCACTGAGAATTGACAAATGTCTCAGTGACCCTGAAGATGCTATCTCTACAAGCAGACTGAAAATATAGGCGCGAACTTCCCAAAGAAAAAAGGAAGTCAGACAAAGTACAAAAGAGGAAGATAAAGAGGGACCACTTAGTGGATGACAACTCACACCTACCCCACATGTCTTTGTTTAGTTACATGTATATATATTGTATGCTTAGTAATAGAGATAGCATGCTTTCTAAACAAACAAATAATACAAAGGTGTTAGTGATAGATCATCCTCTCATTGTAATCTCAAGCTAGCTTGATTATGAGAGTTATTTGTCACCAAGGGGATAGTTTACAGAGAAGTATGCTTTGAGAGTTGAAGAATTTACATATATTTGTTTGAGTTATTTAATGTCATTATTAATGATGCTGTTCTTTATTTACTCAATTTCATGGACCAACAACTGGGTAATCTATTTTTCGAGAAAAAAAGTTGCAGTCGATGGATTAATTGATAATGATTACTCAAAGAAAAAGGTAAAAAGGAGATTGTTCATTGATTTCAGGAAATTGGAATTTTAAGGAAATGCTATTTGGCGACTTTGATTTTGTGAGTGAAGTTAATTTCAAGCTACTTTGTTAGGAGAATATATGGTTACATTAAAAATTTTGTTGATTGAGCAACAAGTATGTGAGTGGTCATAAGGACAAAGCAAGTTTGTAGAAGACTCGATATTCGAGTAGAATTTCCTAATCAAGATTGATATACTACTAGTGTGGCTCTCCAAGGAAAAACACTGAGTCTCTTATTAATGCGAGGTATGAATACATAATCGAGATGTTTAGAAATGTTTCGAATTATTTTTTTTACCTTTGATTTGGATTTCACTGTACCAGGTTGTGTTTGTTTCACATTGTTGTACTGATGGTTACAATGTTATGTAACATTATTGTTAATGGGTAAAAAGGTAATGTTATTCTTTGAACATAAAACTTTTACTAGAGTATTCTAAAATGTATTCATCTTATTCATCGTTTTTTTAACCAAACGCTGATATATGCAAATGGGTTGGCATCACTGTTGTAGTAATTAACTAAATAAATTTTTACATGCCTTTTCTAATAGTAAATCGTTTCACATTTGGATTAGATGTCTTATACAAAAGAGTCCATATAACGTAAGGGGTCAAAATACATTAAGCAATGCTAATTCATTATCATCTTTTTATAACGATTGAGCAAGTGTCTTTCAGAATTCTTACTACGAGTTTGCGACACACGAATGTTTTGTACTTAAAAAGACCCATTGTAAATTAACACCAATGCCATATGAGGGATGTTTGTATAATTAGCTTATGAGTTTATTTGAAATACTATAGACTAAATATTGTATCAGATGTTGAAACATGTTTGAAGACATATTTTATTCTTACACTTTTGCTAAACAACTAAAGTAACTTACCTATAGAAAAAAGTTACGTTTCCACTATTGGTTGATAATACCCAAGCATTGTTCAAACATATTTTTCGATCTCTAAACATAAACAAAAAATAAACATATTATTTAGCAAACATATTAAGACGATCATGTGGATTCAGACTAGCTCATGGACATTCTAAGTGTCAAAAACCATGAAAACAAAACCTCAAAGTTGGTTTCTCAATGCGCGTCCTACCAATTATCATTTGTTTTTTGGGATCAAATCAATGAATGCAAGAATGTTTTAAGGATGTTTTGTTACATACTATATGCTACCAGGGGCGGAACTACATGTAACCCAGGGGTAGCGGTCGCTACCCCTGAACTTTTACCCGGTAGTGGAATGTTTGGCCATTTTTTACGTTTTTTGGCGATTTTCGGCCATTTTTTGGCGATTTCGCTACCCCTGAAACAAATTTTCACTACCTCTAAACAAATTTTCGTATTTCGCTACCCCTAAAATTGGCTCCTAGTTCCGCCACTGTATGCTACCATTTATAATTGTAAAACTTATAATATTAATAACTTATGTACATATTTTATAAATAATTAACAAGATTTCACATGAAGCTCGCCCGGCCATCGGACGGGTCATGAAGCTAGTATATATATATATATATATATATATATTATATATATATATATATATATATATATATATATATATATATATATATATATATATTAAATAATTAACAAGATTTCACATGAAGCTCGCCCGCCCATCGGACGGGTCATGAAGCTAGTATATAATATATATATATATATATATATATATATATATATATATATATATATATATACCAGACTTCAAAGCCCGCCCAATAGGCGGGCATGACTAGTAAGCCCTCCCGGGCATATAAGCCCGCCCACAGGGCGGGCATGACTTGTGATTATCGTTGAAAAAAGTAAGTTTACCAAAAATAAAGATACAAACATACTATATTACATATGTTGCATACCAAGACTTTATAACGTTCCTTGTAAGGTATTAGTTAAGTAGGGCTTCTTTGTTAATGAGTCAAACATTAAAATTAGTTGACTGTTATTAACTATTAAAAAATTTGACAAATAACAATTTTCAATGTGCTTATTTTATTCACTTTTGAGACAATTGCATATTGTTTGTCAGGAAAGAAAACTCGTCACTGAAGACCAGGCATACATGTGAAGATTTTTGTGTTTACTTTTATTAATAGTTATTGAGCACACCGCAGCAAGCAATTGTATACTATTTGGGAAGCCCGACCGATGGGCGGGAATCAATTATAAATATCGCTTGAAGATATTAGTTAACGAATAATAAGATATAAGTGTACAAATTTCATAATAGTTGTATAACACCCCCATTTTCGGAACGCAACGGAATACAACATGGGGTGCTATTTATTAGTCACATCGTACAAGTATAGTAAACGAACTCAAAATAGAGACGTTTATAATAAAGCATTCACATTCGATAAAATCAGAGTAAGCAAAAGAAGGTCCCAAAGTTCAACACAACGCAAGTGTTTGAAAGCAATATAAGTTTAAACATAACATGAGTATAAAAGTTTAAGTTTCATCGAATGTAATTTTAAAACATGGGCCATCATTGTCGATATCCATATCCTTGCGCCGCCCATCCAAGCTTTAACATATTACGGACCTGGGATAAAACATGCTAAAAAGGTCAACATAAAGTTGAGTGAAATTCATAGAGTTTAATAAGTAATAAGTTGAATACAAGTATTATTCATCGGGCGACAGGTAATGCACTACAAGTCGTGCAATCAGATTATAGTATCAAGGCTCATGACTCCAAAACTTAACCGAAATAAAGTATGCCCTAAAGAGGTAAGTTTGCCAATTTACCAAGATATACTCAATAATATGCTACCCGTTAAAAATGAGCGCTACTCATCCGGACAGGCTTGTCAAACCAAATATGCATATTCATAATATTAGCGCTTCCTATGGAATTAACGGTTCATGATGTTAGGGACTTTTAATGGTAAAAGATACTCAATAACTATAATCATGTATCGGGTCCAGCATACCAAAAACTACTTGTATTCAGTTTTAAAAACTAGCATGTATCCCCCTCGCGAGGTTTATAAAACATTAAAATGAGTAAAGGCGAGGCTATGAACTCACCGAAATCAAAAGTGAACGTTCAAGTGAAGTGATGATGAAATAACCGCAAGTACTCTACGAGCAACCTAGAATATATACGTGTGTCTTAGCTTTTATGAATAATGATACAATTATTATTATATGCTATATAAATTACGATCTCAATTATGCTTGGTACACAAAGTTTAAATAAGCATCAAGATTTAATTTGGTATTTAAAAATGACTCACAAGTATAAATTTTACTTTTCTTACAAAATTTCATGTTTCTAGTCCCTTTTTATTCCTAAGTCCCAAAATAAGTACTAAAGGTCCAATCTAAGTCTAAGGGTTCAATTTAGTCAAAGGGGTCAATTCTTAGTCAAACGGTTCAGATTTTGACTAAAGGTCCAAATTATATTAGGTGGTTCAAAATGAAACTTAGGGGTCCAAATTCATAAGTAATTAACCTTTTCATAACTTTTACTCAAAATCTGATGGAATTTTTATAACTTAACCACTTTTAAAAATTCATATCTCTCAAACCGTAAGTTAAAAAATTATGTTCTTTATATCCCCGGAAAGGTATTCGACCATACTAACAATATTTGTGGGGCCCACTAATTTAGAAGTTTCGTAACAGTAGTGAAATTATTATTTTTCCCCTTACTATCCAGTTCTGAAATCACTAATATCACAATAGTCCCACGAAAAATACAATATCTTGAGTTCTACAAGCCCGATTAATCTCATTCTTGTGGCCACGTTTAAGTTGAAATGTTATCTACAACTTTTATGTTTTGAGAAACAGGTGGTCATGTATAAAAAAATGAATTATATAGGTTTCAAATCTGTTACTCAGAATATGACATGTTTCACGAAAACATTTTTAGTTTAATCATCGGGTGTCGTCACGGGAATCACCACACATGGAAATGACCGCAAGACATAGATCTACAACTAAATATTTTTAGTTTAGGTCCATGGTCTACTGTTTTGTCCAGTTAATTACGTTTTAACCCCTAATCAGAATAGTGTTTTCATAATAAGTCCTTTTTAGTTCTTTCTTGTAATTTTTAACATGTACCAAGCATATTTAAGCATCAATAACCTATGAGGCATATAAAACATATCAAGTAACTTGTATGTACAGTAGAGAAATGAAAAGATGAAGGTTGGTTTCTTACAAGGATTTTATGGATGAAGAACAAGAGATTAAGAACAAGAACACTAGCCTAATAATCCCCAATCAAGAGATTTAATACCCAAGCCTTTTAACCAACCTTTATACCCAAGAATCACCCTTGATAAACCCTAAAAATCACAGCTTCTAAACACCTTGTAAGGACTTCTAATCGACCTTGAGGAATACTTCAAGAAAACCCAAGAAAACTCCAATAAAACCTTCAAAACCTTGATTCAAGCCACCATCTTTTGTGAGCACCTTCAAGAAGATGTTGTAGAGATGATTTTGTGGTTAAAATCAAGAGGATATGCGTGTGTTTGTGTGATGATTTTCGGCAGCCCACATGAGAGGAGAAGGAGATATGGATGGTTTTTGAGTTTTGAGAGAGATTTGCATGGAAGAGAAGAATGGTTATTTTTCTTGGAAATGAGAAGTATGAAGAGTGTGTTTATGGTGAAAGGGTGGCCGGCCTAGGCTTTAATATGGGAGGGTTTATCATATTTTTTTTAAAAAGATATTAGATAAGTGTAAAAGTATAGTGGTAAAATAAAATGTGAGGGTTTAATTGTTAAAACGCGAATAGTTACTAAAAACTATCGAAATTGTGAAACGAAGTGGGAAATGTGAAAAATAGAATTACTTGATTCCTATGAGTAAATAAAGGAATATTGAATCACTTAAGACAAGGACACGGATAGAAATCCTAAACACGGCTCGAGAAAAGCTAAAAACGTGAAATTTGCTAAATCGGGTAAAAATTAAAAAGTAAATTTTTATTCAAGAGAAAATGAAATATATTATGGTTTAAAGAATGACCTGGAATTTATGAAATGTCACAGCACGTACCCCTTAAGAGAGCTCCGTCCCGGAGCTTAACTCGCTTTATCCCCCGACGGTTCACTTGCGAAAAGATGAGGATACTTGCTCTTGATCTGGTCTTCGTGTTCCCATGTGAACTCAGGTCCTCGTCGGGTATTCCAACGAACCTTGACATTGGGGATGCGGCTTTGCTTGAGTTGCTTTACTTCACGATCCATGATCTCTATAGGTTCTTCTATGAAGTGAAGCTTGTCATCGATTTGAATCTCATTTAATGGAATGACGAGACTCTCATCTGACAAACACTTATTGAGATTTGAAACGTGAAAAGTGTTGTGAATGCCTTGAAGTTCTTCTGGTAGCTCTAACTTGTATGTTACTGGACCAACCCTAGCTAGGATTTTGAATGGTCCAATGTATCGTGGACTTAGCTTCCCACGCTTACCAAAACGAACCATACCCTTCCATGGCGAAACCTTGAGCATAACTCTGTCACCTACATTAAACTCCAAAGGTCTGTATCTAACATCTGCGTAGCTTTTCTGGCGGCTACGAGCAGCTAGCAAACGATTTTTGATTTGAACTATCTTCTCTGTTGTTTCACGAATCATTTTCGGTCCCGTGAGTTGGCTATCCCCAACCTCACTCCAACAAACCGGTGATCTACACTTTCGCCCGTAAAGAGCTTCGAAAGGTGCAGCCTTGATGCTTGCGTGATAACTATTGTTGTAGGAGAATTCGGTTAGTGGCAAATGTCGATCCCAACTGCTTCCAAATTCAATCACACACGCCCGCAACATATCTTCTAAAGTTTGTATCGTTCTTTCGCTTTGACCATCCGTCTGTGGGTGGTACGCCGTACTCATATCCAAGTTTGTATTCAAGGCCTCCTGGAGTGACTTCCAGAATCTTGATGTAAATCGGCTATCTCTGTCAGATATGATTGATATAGGCACACTATGCCTACAAACAATCTCTTTTAAGTACAGTTGAGCAAGTTTCTCCATGCTGTACGTCTCTTTTATTGGTAGGAAATGTGCAGATTTTGTCAAACGATCCACAATGACCCAAATCGCATCATAACCACTTGGGGTTCTAGGGAGCTTAGTAATGAAATCCATGGTGATTCTTTCCCATTTCCAAACAGGAATATCGGGTTGTTGAAGGAATCCGGCTGGCTTTTGATGTTTTGCCTTAACCTTTGCACACGTCAAACACTTGCCAACATAGGTAGCGATCTCAGCCTTCATGTTCGGCCACCAGTACAACTGTTTTAGATCGTGGTACATCTTATCTGACCCCGGATGGATAGAGTATTTGGATTTATGAGACTCGTGCATGATCAAGTCTCTCAAACCTCCAAACAGTGGTAACCAAACTCGTTTACCAAAGCATAGGGTTCCGTCAGAGCGAGTTTCGAATATGGGTTTGATACCTTTCCCCAGATTTTTAGCCTTCACATTTTCTTCTCTCATTGCTTCCGCTTGAGCCTTGAGGATCTGTTCAGGTAACTTGGTGAGAACTGTCATTACTAGCGATCTGACACGTAATGGTTTTGCCCTTTCCTTTCTGCTTAAGGCATCAGCCACCACGTTTGCCTTTCCCGGTGATAACGGATGTCACAGTCGTAATCGCTCAGGAGTTCAATCCATCTTCGTTGTCTCATGTTAAGCTCTTTTTGATCTAGGATGTATTGGAGACTCTTGTGATCAGTATACACCGTACACTTCGTGCCATACAAGTAGTGCCTCCATAACCTAAGAGCAAAAACCATAGCACCCAATTCTAGATCATGGGTAGTATAGTTTTCTTCATGAGTCTTCAATTGTCGTGAAGCATATGCTATGACCTTTTGTCTTTGCATCAATACTGCTCCATAACCCTTTTTCGATGCGTCACAATAGACTACAAAATCTTCCGTCCCATCTGGTAATGCTAATATAGGCGCACTAAAAAGTTTCTGTTTCAGTATTTGAAAAGCCTTTTCTTTGTCTTCACCCCACTCGTATTTCTTATTTTTCTGAGTCAACTTGGTAAGAGGTTTGGCTATTATAGAAAATCCTTCGATGAATCATCGATAATAACCAACAAGTCCTAAGAATTGCCTCACTTCAGTTGGTGTTGTCGGTGGAGCCCAATTCTTAATAGCCTCGATCTTCACAGGTTCTACATGAACACCTTTGCTATTGATCACATGACCGAGAAATTGCACTGATTCCAGCCAAAAGTCACATTTCGAGAACTTGGCATACAATTGCTCTTCCTTGAGTAACTCCAAGATAATCTTCAAGTGTTCCGCATGTTCTTCCTTGTTCTTGGAGTAAATCAAAATGTCATCAATAAATACAATTACAAACTTGTCGAGGTATGGTTTGCACACTCGATTCATCAAGTCCATAAATACTGCAGGTGCATTGGTCAACCCAAACGGCATCACTTTGAACTCGTAGTGACCATACCGAGTTCTAAACGCAGTAGTTGGAGTGTCTTCTTCCCGGATACGGAGTTGGTGATAACCCGATCGCAGGTCGATTTTGGAATATACCCTTGAGCCTTGAAGCTGATCAAATAGATCGTCAATTCTCGGGAGTGGATAACGATTCTTGACCGTTAACTTGTTAAGCTCACGGTAATCGATACACATTCGAAAGGATCCGTCTTTCTTCTTTACAAACAGCACCGGAGCTCCCCAAGGCGACGAGCTCGGTCGAATGAACCCTTTTTCTGACAATTCTTGCAATTGCTCTGATAGCTCCTTCATTTCTGATGGTGCCAGTCGATAAGGTGCATGCGCCACGGGTGCAGCACCAGGCACTAGATCAATTTGGAACTCTACTTGTCGAGGTGGTGGAAGTCCCAGTAGATCATCAGGAAACACTTCAAGAAAATTCTGGACAACAGGTACATCTTCTAGTCGTTTTTCAACTGACTCTTTCTCCGTCACTTGTGCTAGAAACATCTGGCACCCTTGCTCTATGTACCTTTGAGCCTTGATACGAGATATGATTTTTAATTGGGACGCGTCTCTATCGCCTTTGATTATTAGTGTTTTGTTGTTGTGTGGAATACGAACAACTTTTTCACCACAAACAATAACCACGTTTCGATCGGATAACCAATCCATTCCAATGATGACATCAAAAGTTCCAAGTTCAATTGGCATGAGGTCAATACTAAATGGGTGGTTCGCTAGATTTATGGTACAACCCCTTAGAATAGAATTTGTACTAACCAATTTCCCATCGGCTAATTCGACTTCGTAACTATAGCTTAACTTAACCGGGTTAATATCTATTAATGCGCTAAAACTAGTTGACACAAAGCTTTTGTCTGAACCCGAATCAAATAAAACCTTAGCATAATGATTGTTAAGTAGAAACGTACCCGTCACGACATTCGGGCCTTGTTTCTCTCCATTTCCCATCACATACACTCGACCACGAGCATTCCCAGCTTGATCATTCCCCTTCTTCGGGCAGTTGTTACTCTTGTGCCCTTTTTCCCCACAGCCATAACAAGTTACAATTGGCTGTGCATTAGTACCAGTAGCAATAGCCATACCCCTACAGTTTTTCGTTAAATGACCTAGCTTTCCACAACTGTTACATTTCACATTACACTGGCCAGCGTGATGTATCTTACAGCGATCGCAGTAAGGATGAGGTCCAGCGTACCCACCTCTTCCAGTTGGGACATTAGTCATTGCCCATACATTTTTTTTCTTCTATTCTGCTGATTATGATGATCGTTGTTGCGGCCCTGGTTGTTGTTGTTGTTTCCCTTCTTCTCATCATCCCATCTTCTTTTATTCTGGTTGTTGTTGTTTGCATTCTGTGTTGTCCCATACTCCACTACTTGTGCCATAAGTTTTTGAGTAACACGAATGGCTTCTTCCAGAGTTTTTGGGTTAGATGTTGTCACGTCCCCCTTAATGCTTCGTGGAAGACCCTTAATAAAAGCTTCTAGTTCCCTTTCAAAATCCGGAACGATACTAGGACACAGAACTTTCAACTCTTGAAACCTTCTAATATAAGTTTCGATCTCATAACCTTTCACCGATAGATTATAAAACTCTGTCTCAAGCCTTCTTATTTCACTACGAGTACAGAACTTTTCGGTCATCTTTTTCTTGAGATCGGTCCACGTGATTGCATGGGCTGCTTCAATCCCAATGGGTTGAACGTAAGAGTTCCACCATGATTTAGCATGTTCCAACAGAGTACCCGCATCGCACTTGACTTTGCAATCCTCTGAGCAGTTACTGAGCATAAACGCGGTCTCACAGCTTTCAAACCAGTGAATCAAGGTAACCGCTCCCTCAGTTCCTTTAAATTTTATGGGCTCACAACCCAGAAACTGTTTGTAGGTACAACCACGTGCCACAGCATCACCGGCAGCCCCAGCGGCTCCAGCACCGCCAGCGGCTCCAGCACCGCCTCCAACATTATTAGCTCTTGTAGCTCGATCTTTGGCTAAAGCCGCGGCTACACTGTCAGCGACTAACTTTCGTATAGCTGCTTCAGACATTCTTTTTGGTGGCATGATTCTATCACAACACAAGAAAATTTTGATGAGTATTCATACAATGACATAGATATAATCACGTATGAGTAAACCGAATATAAAAGTGATTACAACAATATAGAGTAGAATTTAAGAAATAGAAACTTCATCATTCATCACAAAGGATTAATACGTTGTTGGTTGTATTACAAAACTTGACGAAGTTATCATAATTAACGATAATAGTTCTACTAACTGATACTTTCAGTTTAGTGATTACAAGACAAGAGAACAACAAAAAAATACAACGAAAGAAAATAAAAGTACATAGACTACTGAGAGTCACGAGGGTATCCACGTGGCTCCGGTGGTGAGGTCTCTCCATAAACAGCTAATACATCAATAGCATCACACGACCTCTCATCAACCATCCCCGCACTAATCATCTCCTCCCAATGTGCATAGGCCCAACGCCTCATCTCATACAAATCCTTCTCAAGGCTCTCCTTACACATGTCCGCGAACATTAGAGCTAACTGGGTGTCTTCTAACTTATGCTTCAACCTCTTGTTCTCACCTCTGACACCCTCATCATCTAGTTCTCGGACACGTTTTCCCAACAAAGATACCTCACGATTAGTCTTATCAGCCTGGTGTTCCACCATACCCAAATCAAAATCTAGCAAATCCATACGTTTATGCCCAATTTTTTCTCTAGATACTGCACCAGCCCCCTCGAGTTCCCTAAAACTCATTTGCCTCTCTAAAAGTCTAACTCTACCATGAAGAGAGTTAATGTCTCTCCTCATACCCCCAGGTACTAGATCCTCGAGCTCATAAGTGGCAGGAGTGGCTGAGGATGATCCACCCCTTTCATGAATACTCCTAGGAAATCTGCGTCCCGAGAGTGGTACCTGTCTGATAGTACCAACATTAGCAGCTTCCTCCACTTCGGGCTCAGAGTCAGATGAAGTGTCAGGTATAGATGGTGGTGGATAAGGCGAACCCGGTGCCTCATAAGGGTAGATCTGTTCAGATTCATCTTCATCTGAACTCACATCTTGCAATATCAACACATTCTCTTCTTCAGCCTCTTCTTCTTCTTGCTCTTCTTCTTCTTCTTCTTCTTCTTCTTCTTCTTCTTCTTCTTCTTCTTCTTCTTCTTCTTCTTCTTCTTCTTCTTCTTCTTCTTCAAGATCAACGTTTGGAAAGACATGATTTGGTGGTGGAGGAGCTGGTAGATGTTCTTCCGGTGCAAGCTCGGGTTGAGCTGGCTCGTTCTCTTGGACATCTACCTCGTGATCGGGAGGAAGTGGGAGTGCCATGACAAATCTGAAAAATTATATATATACATATAATTAGTATCGAGAAAAGAAATATTATTATGAAAATAATATTTGTGTAAGTAAGTGAGTGGATAGTGATGCTTCATGAACAAGCAAAGTGATCGATAAATATTACATGTACAAATGATAATATTTATTTATACGTATACGTATAACAACGGTGCAATCAGGAGGTGTGTATAAATTTTTGGATAAACATAAGGATAATAATTATGCTTACTAATAGCATAAATAATAAGAAATCTTGTGCATAAAGATTTTATATTTATTAAGTGATAATTCGTGGATTATCGGACGAGTTAAGAATAATTATAGTTCTTATATAATTATTTTCAATATAGCAAGATTAAGATATATATACGAAGAAGAAATAGGAAGCTCGGGAGTAGGCGCGCATGGATATCGGACAAAATGATGGAAAATCATGATTTTTGAAAAATAAATGATTATAGTCTAGGTTTTTTAAAAATTTGACCTAGTTCACTATAACGTGTGCTCTGGTACCAATCTATAACACCCCCATTTTCGGAACGCAGCGGAATACAACATGAGGTGCTATTTATTAGTAACATCGTACAAGTATAGTAAACGAACTCAAAATAGAGACGTTTATAATAAAGCATTCACATTCGATAAAATCAGAGTAAGCAAAAGAAGGTCCCAAAGTTCAACACAACGCAAGTGTTTGAAAGCAACATAAGTTTAAACATAACATGAGTTTAAAAGTTTAAGTTTCATCGAATGTAATTTTAAAACATGGGCCATCATTGTCGATATCCATATCCTTGCGCCGCCCATCCAAGCTTTAACATATTACGGACCTGGGATAAAACATGCTAAAAAGGTCAACATAAAGTTGAGTGAAATTCATAGAGTTTAATAAGTAATAAGTTGAATACAAGTATTATTCATCGGGCGACAAGTAATGCACTACAAGTCGTGTAATCAGATTATAGTATCAAGGCTCATGACACCGAAACTTAACCGAAATAAAGTATGCCCTAAAGAGGTAAGTTTGCCAATTTACCAAGATATACTCAATATTATGCTACCCTATCCGGACAGGCTTGTCAAACCAAATATGCATATTCATAATATTAGCGCTTCCTATGGAATTAACGGTTCATGATGTTAGGGACTTTTAATGGCAAGAGATACTCAATAACTATAATCATGTATCGGGTCCAGCATACCAAAAACTACTTGTATTCAGTTTTAAAAACTAGCATGTATCCCCCTCGCGAGGTTTATAAAACATTAAAATGAGTAAAGGCGAGGCTATGAACTCACCGAAATCAAAAGTGAACGTTCAAGTGAAGTGATGATGAAATAACCGCAAGTACTCTACGAGCAACCTAGAATATATACGTGTGTCTTAGCTTTTATGAATAATGATACAATTATTATTATATGCTATATAAATTACGATCTCAATTATGCTTGGTACACAAAGTTTAAATAAGCATCAAGATTTAATTTGGTATTTAAAAATGACTCACAAGTATAAATTTTACTTTTCTTACAAAATTTCATGTTTCTAGTCCCTTTTTATTCCTAAGTCACAAAATAAGTACTAAAGGTCCAATCTAAGTCTAAGGGTTCAATTTAGTCAAAGGGGTCAATTCTTAGTCAAACAGTTCAGATTATGACTAAAGGTCCAAATTATATTAGGTGGTTCAAAATGAAACTTAGGGGTCCAAATTCATAAGTAATTAACCTTTTCATAACTTTTACTCAAAATCTGATGGAATTTTTATAACTTAACCACTTTTAAAAATTCATATCTCTCAAACCGTAAGTTGAAAAATTATGTTCTTTATATCCTCGGAAAGGTATTCGACCATACTAACAATATTTATGGGGCCCACTAATTTAGAAGTTTCGTAACAGTACTGAAATTATTATTTTTCCCCTTACTATCCAGTTCTGAAATCACTAATATCACAACAGTCCCACGAAAAATACAATATCTTGAGTTCTACAAGCCCGATTAATCTCATTCTTGTGGCCACGTTTAAGTTGAAATGTTATTTACAACTTTTATGCTTTGAGCAACAGGTGGTCATGTACAAAAAAATGAATTATATAGGTTTCAAATCTGTTACTCAGAATATGACATGTTTCACGAAAACATTTTTAGTTTAATCATCGGGTGTCGTCACGGGAATCACCACACATGGAAATGACCACAAGACATAGATCTAAAACTACATATTTTTAGTTTAGGTCCATGGTCTACTGTTTTATCCATTTAATTACGTTTTTACCCCTAATCAGAATAGTGTTTTCATAATAAGTCCTTTTTAGTTCTTTCTTGTAATTTTTAACATGTACCAAGCATATTTAAGCATCAATAACCTATGAGGCATATAAAACATATCAAGTAACTTGTATGTACAGTAGAGAAATGAAAAGTTGAAGGTTTTTTTTCTTACAAGGATTTTATGGATGAAGAACAAGAGATTAAGAACAAGAACACTAGCCTAATAATCACCAATCAAGAGATTTAATACCCAAGCCTTTTAACCAACCTTTATACCCAAGAATCACCCTTGATAAACCCTAAAAATCACAGCTTCTAAACACCTTGTAAGGACTTCTAATCGACCTTGAGGAATATTTCAAGAAAACCCCAAGAAAACTCCAATAAAACCTTCAAAACCTTGATTCAAGCCACCATCTTTTGTGAGCACCTTCAAGAAAATGTTGTAGAGATGATTTTGTGGTTAAAATCAAGAGGATATGAGTGTGTTTGTGTGATGATTTTCGGCAGCCCACATGAGAGGAGAAGGAGATATGGATGGTTTTTGAGTTTTGAGAGAGATTTGCATGGAAGAAAAGAATGATTATTTTTCTTGGAAATGAGAAGTATGAAGAGTGTGTTTATGGTGAAAGGGTGGCAGGCCTAGGCTTTAATGGGGGAGGGTTTATCATTTTTTTTTTAAAGATATTAGATAAGTGTAAAAGTATAGTGGTAAAATAAAATGTGAGGGTTTAATTGTTAAAACGCGAATAGTTACTAAAAACTATCGAAATTGTGAAACGAAGTGGGAAATGTGAAAAATAGAATTACTTGATTCCTATGAGTAAATGAAGGAATATTGAATCACTTAAGACAGGGACACGGATAGAAATCCTAAACACGGCTCGAAAAAAGGTAAAAACGCAAAATTTGCTAAATCGGGTAAAAATTAACAAGTAAATTTTTATTCAAGAGAAAATGAAATATATTATGGTTTAAAGAATGGCCTTGAATTTATGAAATGTCACAAGTTTTTTACAGGAAACGTTAGTCATTGTTTTTGATGAATTAGCATCCGTATGCCAATAATCAGTTGTCTAATGTTTTTTGTTTCCCACTTTTGAGATAGCCACATGAAGACACACTGCAATAATGAATTGGTTACGGTTAAATTTTTACGCCATCTTATTCTCAAAAGTGCTGAGGACCCGCCCGATGGGCGGGCATGACGTATGAATATCGTTAAAATAAATAAGTTAATGAAAAATTAGATATAAACCTACCAATTTTTATATTGAATGCATTAGAAATGAAAATAAATGAACGTTAACTTTTATTCGACAGTTAAAAATTACAAAATTATTCTTAAGAACATAGCATATGATTTTAAGTCAAATGCGAAATAAAATTTCACATAACGTTTGTTCTTTTGTTTTCCCTACAAATATAAGATCACCTAAATACATGAATGCTTAAAAATGATAACCTGGGATTTATCAGTTGTTGGAATATTTAGTACAGACTTCTTGTGACAACTATTGTTCGAAAGATAATGATAAGCCTAATATCGAGTAACCCTCCTGTTCTTACATTAATCACACGTGAAGATGCCCACATATTCACTGGAAGAGCAGGAGAGTGACTCCCAGATGGTGTATCTGCAGCCAGAAAAGACATGAGTTACCGTACGCGTCCCCCATCACACATCTGATGCATTG
This sequence comes from Artemisia tridentata subsp. tridentata, assembly GCA_021014915.2. Classification (NCBI taxonomy): domain Eukaryota; kingdom Viridiplantae; phylum Streptophyta; class Magnoliopsida; order Asterales; family Asteraceae; genus Artemisia; species Artemisia tridentata. Next base: position 306,355,099 of record CP139507.1, read on the forward strand.
AATCAATAAATCATCAGAATGTTACAAAAATAAGCAACACTCGTTCGCCCAATTCTTAACTGGAAACTAATGATCAGCTAAACTCAAATTGAAAACTAAAAGTGCAAAATGTTATTTGTGACTGGAACATATGTAAAATACAATTCATACAAAAATGATTTATAGTGTGTCAGTTCGCTGTTCCAAACACCAATTTTGATTAACTGTAGATAACCAATTTTCTAATCATTGATTGGTAAAATCTTATATTTCACAATGAAAGTTTGTGGGTAAATGCATCCCGTACCTGGACCCACTATGACCTGTTACCCGACCCGCACCCTCTTGCAACAATTGGTATATAATCAGTGCAATTCAATAAAGTTCTGAATAGGTACTGATTATCGCGCATTTGAAATTAAGTTCTGAATAGGATACTGATTACCGCGCATTTGAAATTAAGTTCTGAATAGGATACTGATTATCGCATTCGGGCTTCTTTTTTTTCTTGTTTTTTAATTTTTTAAGAACGCCATGTAATACAGCATAATTATTAAACCAAATATAAAATAAAGAACAAACCTTTTCTTTTCGTTTTGCAATAGTCTTCTTTGCCTGTTTTCTCTTCCGCTGCATAGCATTTGTCAGTTCTTCCATTTCTTTAAGTCCATCATCATCTTCGTCTTCATCCTCATCAGCTTTTCTTTCGGGTTCTACATCTTCATTTATAGGAATTTCCTTTTCTGGAGATAATGCTTTTCTCATATGGATACGCCACCTAAATATGCCAATAAAACAAAATTAAGTAACAATAAACTCTATAGAGAAAATATGATCATGTCTAATGTAAGGCGCTCCTTACTTCAGCAAATGCTTAAAGTCTTGTTTCCCTAAAACACGCAAGTCTTCACAGAGTGCTTTAGCCCGATAAAATAAGAAGTTAAAAACTTTCAAATGTGGGTTAAAGGAAATAACAGATGAAATCATTCTAAATACCAAAAACGGAAAGAGAAAATTTTATAGGGCAGTACCTCTTCAGTGGTTAATTTATGATTCTTCTGCTTTGTTGTTGCTTTATGCACATCAATTACCTGAAATTGGTAAGTTCACACGAAATAAAAAACACATTTAGTTTTCTGCTATAACAGATAAACAGAAGATAACTTGGATTAACATTGTGAATGATATTACCTTTGGGGGTTCTTTGCCACCTTGAAATAGATGCCTAACATCAAAAAGACGAGGATCTATCTTACCGGCAGAGGTCAATCAACAGTTCCAACCTGTGAGAGTAAGTAAACAATTCCTGCTGTCAAGAATCCCAGAAACCAACCAGCGAACACCTTAAATATAAATTAATAATGATTTTTACATAGGTGAAGTCAAAGAGAAGGTTTATTGAACTAAGAAGTTATATCTTTCTTGGCATTTTCATAGTGATTAGGTGATGAATCACACCTCAGATCATATATTTATAAAAAGTGGCTATTATCAGATTTAACTCATGATAACTTGAAATTGTCTACCCAAAAGCAAATAATTTGAGACATTTGGTTGTGGCTTGATATACATCTATGTGGAGAATTTAAAAACAGTGACTTTTGTGATTAGGAAAATGGGTGTGAGTGCGGTGGCTAATGGTTCGGGTCATAATAAGTAATTTATTGCTACGGTTCGGGTTTACCCACAACACTTTTTGCCCGGAGATTTTTAATTTTTCAGATACTTTGTGTTTCAAATCATTTTATATATTTCAAAGTATTTCAATAATAATATGGCTTATTTGAGGAAAAAATGATTGAGGGGGTTTTATGCATTAACAATATAATATAGGTAGCTTTCGACCCGTTTCCTTTTGAGCAAGATATTCAAAATTTGTCCATTTAACCTGTTAGATGCAAGACATGAACTGAACTGGTACATGCAAATGTAGATGTGGTCGAAACTGACACCTATAATTATTATGCTTATAGCAAATTGGCCTGAGGAGGTGTTATGATGAAAAAAATTCAAGCAAAGTGATCATCCCATCATAGTACAGTTTTCAATACTCAATATTTAATGTTCTTAGAGTCCCAAAGACTTGAAGAAAATGCATAGACAGACCTGAGGAGGGGTGTGGCCAAGAAGTTTACGTAATGGTCTGGATTCAGCCAAGGGATGTTCAGCAGGAAGTTCATATACAATTTGATTTAGAACCTGAGATTTTGTAAATTATTAGCCCTTTATTCACATGAACACATAAAATTGTTATAGTGAAAATATGAGGCAGTGTGGGGAGATCAAACCTCTGCCTGGTGTCCAGCTTGTAATCGTACACCAGTAGCATCATACATTACCCGTCACACACCACTTTTCATAAGATATTACAAATTGTTACAGCATCATTTACGCAAAGTTTATTAATTCATACTGGCATCTTCCTAAGAACATATTTTTTATCCAATGATTGTTGAGATTATATCCGAGGTATGTATACTTTTCAAATGATTATAACAGACAAAAAGATGAACGAAGAACATAAATATCTAAAGATATTGTAGATAATTAAGTCGAAACCACCATAGTCACATACTTTAAAACAACATAGAAGAACCAATAGACAGGTAAAGTATCATCGACATCACGGGATGTTTAAATGTTTGCTTTGAAGTGATTATTGTAACTTGAATAATCATACCCCATATCAGCTAATCAGATTACAAATTGATCAAGTTAGGGAAGCTTAGCCAATTTCACATTTATCTTGATTCTCAGTTTGACCCTAGTTTACATTAAAATCATAGTCAAGCTTTGGCAAACACTCAATATTGTCATACATTTCAGATGAAAAAGTAAGACCAAAAAACTACAAACCTTATGCAAGATAAATTTTATTCCCGGCCTTGTGTTGTCATTCTGTTTAAGATACATCCGAAACCTAATTGCAAACAACTAACAATAAGCAAAAACACCAACCGGAACTACCTGAAACCACCTAACCACCGAGAGATGGTGGCAAATTCGTCAAAAGTTGGGGCGATCAACTTCAATAAGAATATAACAACCCAATGAATAATCCCGAACCGTAGCAACAAATTACTTATTATGAACCGAACCCATTAGCCACCGCACACACGCCCATTTTCCTAATCACAAAAGTCACTGTTTTTAAATTCTCCACATGTGATTTAACTCTTATCGATGATTTAACACTTTTTGCCCGGAGATTTTTAATTTTTCAGATACTTTGTGTTTCAAATCCTCTTATATATTTCAAAGTATTTCAATAATAATATGGCTTATTTGAGGAAAAAATGATTGAGGGGGTTTTATGCATTAACAATACAATATAGGTAGCTTTCGACCCATTTCCTTTTTAGCAAGATATTCAAAATTTATCCATTTAACCTGTTAGATGCAAGACATGAACTGAACTGGTACATGCAAATGTAGATGTGGTCGAAACTGACACCTATAATTATTATGCTTATAGCAAATTGGCCTGAGGAGGTGTTATGATGAAAAAAATTCAAGCAAAGTGATCATCCCATCATAGTTCGGTTTTCAATACTCAATATTTAATGTTCTTAGAGTCCAAAGACTTGAAGAAAATGGATAGACAGACCTGAGGAGGGGTGTGGCCAAGAAGTTCTTCAGCAGGAAGTTCATATACAATTTGATTTAGAACCTGAGATTTTGTAAATTATTAGCCCTTTATTCACATGAACACATAAAATTATTATGGTGAAAATATGAGGCAGTGTGGGGAGATCAAACCTCTGCCTGGCGTCCAGCTTGTAATCGTACATCAGTAGCATCACACATTACCTGTCACACGCCACTTTTCATAAAATATTACAAATTGTTACAGCATCATTTGCGCAAAGTTTATCAATTCATATTGGCATCTTCCTAAGAACATATTTTTTATCCAATGATTGTTGAGATTATATCCGAGGTATGTATACTTTTCAAATGATTATAACAGACAAAAAGATGAACGATGAACATAAATATCTAAAGATATTGTAGATAATTAAGTCGAAACCACCACAGTCACATACTTTAAAACAACATAGAAGAACCAATAGACAGGTAAAGTATCATCGACATCACGGGGTGTTTAAATGTTTGCTTTGAAGTGATTATTGTAACTTGAATAATCATACCCCATATCAGCTAATCAGATTATAAATTGATCAAGTTTGGGAAGCTTAGCCAATAATACACGAACGCCTACTACATGACCACCCGAATAATAGTAAGATCAGAGAGGAAATTGGCAAACCTGCTGCGATGAGACTGGAATTTGATATTTAGATCTGTGTAGGCAGAGTATGTAATGCGCAAATTGCATGAACCAACATGGCCAGGAAGCAAGTAGCTAAATAAAGTATCAAGAGTTAGAGTAGATACCACCAACAAAAAACGTTTATTAAAACAATCGGCAGGAAAAAAATAATAATAATAAAAAAAATAAAAAATAAAAAACAAACAAAATAACTACTGCAAATTTTAAACATGAATATGCATATAAAAAAAGGGAAAAACACAATGAATAACCACATAGTTGACACATGCCTCGGGATACTTCTTCCATCCAACGCTTCTCTTGATGACAAAGCTGTCTCCGCATCAGTAAACTGGATCAAGGCCTACCACATCATGGTATTAACTATTAAGTCACTAAAAAACAGGCGTGTATTTAAATATTAAGCTGAATATTATAACATATATCATCAACATATACCTGAAATCCAGCGGTCTTCTCAAATGTGTCAATCTTGTGCACAAATCCAAAAGCTGAGAACACCTGACCTTAGACAGGAGTATGACGCACATGACAACATATCCGGACTGTCTCCAACAAAAGAATTCATATAAGAACCATTGCGAAAACAATCCTACCAATTTAAATCAAATCTGTAGATATTAAAGCCACTCCTACTCATAAATACAAGATATTTTTCTTATTCAAGTTCTTCTAGGGTAAATACTATATCGAAAAGTTCACAATGCAGAATAAGTATTGTGATGTATACAATGAACTCACATGTAAACCAAGAAAATGAAATAAATAAACACAAAGTAGCAAGCAGCAAGAACAAACTATAATGATAGTAACTGTTCAAATATTTTCAAAGCTTCAATGGTATTGACTACTGAGTATACCTAGACTAAAAACACCCAAATTAACACTAAAAGAAATCTTAGACAATCCATCCCATGATCCCCAACGCATACGGTCCCCAGACACATGATCATACAGGATAACAAAAATTTCCTGACATATTACTTTATGAAAAACAAATTAATTGACAAATCCCTGCATAAACTTTTAGATGTTTTTAACAAAAATCGACACATGGATTACTATTCTGCTCATGAATAATTTGATTTGCTGATTTAGTAACAACATATCAATTCGGTTTCAACGTAATACCCGGCCCATCACTCTTCTCCTCAAACTTAACTTCTACCTCTAAAGGAGGCGACACCGATTACCAAAAGTACATTAATCAAAACCATACAATGATACAAATCACCCAAACAGAACAAAATCATAGCAAGAGAGAATACGTTCTTACTTTTCATTCTTGTTTGGGATGTCATTGACAGTGTAATCAAGGACACGAATGCGACGAGCACCTTAGGTAACTATCATAATCATAAAAAAAGAGTTATTCCTTTGAAGAAGATAACTAACCGGGCCAACAACATCAGACACATGAGAGACAGTGGTTCAGGAGGCAGCACCCACGTACAGAACCTTTGATCCAGGTTTCTAATCATACAAAATTACCTATTTAGTAGAAAAAACACAAATCAGAATTAACATTAAGATCATTGTATACAACATAAATCATTTATATGTCTTCAACTGCCAGCTGATCAGCTATTGGTTTCATTATCATACACAATAATTATTATAAACAATAGATCTAGGACCACCATTAACGACTACAGGATCCCCTTCTATAAAATATTTCAAAAGATGAAAAAGTAAGACCAAAAAACCACAAACCTTATGCAAGATAACTTTTATTTCCGGCCTTATGTTGTCATTCTGTTTGAGATACATCCAAAACCTAACTGCAAACAACTACCAATAACCAAAAGCACCAACCAGAACTACCTGAAACCACCTAACCACTGAGAGATGGTGGCAAATTCGGCAGAAGGTGGGGCGATCAGGTTATGGTGGCGGCAGTCGGTGGTCATTCAGAAAGAGAGCGGCACTTATATGTGTTTTTGGTTAGAGAGAGGAAGGTTATGTGTTTTTTGCGACAAACAACAAACATAGATTGTTAATTATATGATCACAGTAAACTAAAATAAATAAATAAAACCTTATGAGGTATGCTACTTCCAAAGAACACCTGGTATTCTCAAACCTGCACACACACAAAAAAGATGAGCGTGAGAGAATTATGGAAAAAAAAGGCTGAGCAAAAGATAAAATTAGGGTTTGGAGAAAAAGTATATTATGAATGAACGTGAGATTAGGGTTTTAAATTGTACGGATATATGCTATATATTTTGCATGTTTATGAATATCTATTAGAGAATGTAGTAGTTATTAAAGCATGACATAATTGTTTTCAATTATCAAATCACATTAAGTTACATGCTCCACTGGTTGACACGCTTGTGTGTGGATGCCAAGACCTAGGTTCGAATCTTGCTTCACGATTTTTTGGGCAAAATAAATCCGAATTTTATGAACAAAGGGTGCTTAGGTGGCTAAATTTTGCCACGTGGCATTTAAGCCTGATTACTCATCATTTAAGGCTGCTTACTGGGCAATTTGGCATTTGATGATGTCATACGCATATTGTTATATATAATATGTAGATATATATATATATATATATATATATATATATATATATATATATATATATATTGTTGGGTCCATCAGTACCCAAGAATACTTAAAATAGGATTTGGACACAAATTAACTAAGTGTTAACTTAAACCGAGAACAATTCAAGTCATTAAATGAACAGTCACTCAGTGAGTCATCTTCAGGATGCTTAAGGCGAATTCAATAAGAAGGATTCACTACTCAGGAAGGCGGTACTCCCTGAGTAGGACTTAAGCCAAAGAAGAAGATGATGGTTCAGTGAGTGTTGGACAAGAACTCACTAAACCCCAGTCTCCTCAACAACATCAAGTGATTGAAGACTGAAGAACTCAACGCCTGAAAGAAAGGCAGAAAGATCTAGGAAGAGTTTAAGATAAGATCAAATCTTATCTTGTCAGGAAGAAACTTTCCCTAAGACGGCTAAAAGTCGTGGAGTTTCAGACCAACCACTCCTAAAGACTTTATAGTCCATTCCCATTGGTTCTTGGAAATGACAATTACTGTTGTAATTGTCAGACACACTTGCTTCAACAATTTGTAGTTTTTTAATCACTTTTACTCTTTTATACTTGTGTATAAATAGGTTCAAAAGGAGAGAAGTTGAGTGTGTTTTTTACATTGAAAGCCTTAGACTTTTGCAAAACAACTTCTCTCCTACAAAGAGTAACGTATCCCTGAGATAACTCAGTGGGTCAAATTGTTACCACTTAAGCATAGCTTGAGTTTAGATAGGAGACACAATACCTTGTCTATTCAATCCCAAGTGTTTGTTCCGCAAAACACTTGGGTAATAGATTCTTTGATTCATTTCAAATAAGAATTTAAACGTTGAAAAATACTTTGTGTTTTTACCTTTACGTTTCATTAACTGATAGAAAGAATCATTACATTGTATTAGTCATAAACACAAATAGATTAACTTTCTAGTTAACTCTAAGCATGTTAAGGGAACAACAAGTGGTATCAGAGCCTCTGGTTTATAAAATCTTTCAAAATTAACCAATAGTGCTCAAGGTTTTTAAAACCAAGATGCTACTATGACTGATGCAAATGTGCCCCAGCTGGTCGACAAAAAGGGTGGAAGCTTTTCAGCTGTTGCCCCACGACTTGAAGCTGGTAAATTTAGCAAGTGGAAAAAGCGAATGCTTTGCTACTTGACTGGTATGGAACCATACTACATCACTTGTGTCAAAGATGGTCCTTATGTCCCAAAGACTGCGGAAGGGCTAAACAAGCCTGAGGCTCAATGGACCATTGACGAGAGGAGGGTGGTCAATCAAGACCAACGTCTGAAAAGCATCATTATATCATGTTTTCCTGACGATATAATGGAATCAGTCATCAACTGTTCAACAGCCAAGCAAACTTGGGACGACTTGGTCAATAGCTTTGAGGGTCCCTCAGATACCAAGGAAAACAGTCATGGACTTGAAACTTGAGTATAATACTTTTAGGGCAAAAGACTCTGAAAGTCTCTCTCAGACTTATACCAGATACAAGACCTTGATAAAAGAACTATCAAATGATGGTGTAGTTTTGTCTAAGCATGAGACAAATGTTGGCTTTGTCAACAGTCTACCTGAGAAGTGGCTAAACTTCTCACAAGGCCTGAGGAATGCTAATCACATTCAGACCCTTGAGCTCCCTGAGATCTATGGGAAGTTTGTCTATGAAGACAACTTAATCTCAAGGAGATACCCTGACTCAAAAGCTCTTGAGTCCAAAAAGGCCTTGACCTCCACACCCATATCAACTGCCGTTTATACTAATGGTGTTGTGCAGGACTTTCAAGAGGATTCTGAGGATGAAATTGATGAAAGGACTAGTGATGAGTACCTAAAAGATTTAAACTTGGAATTCCAAGAGAGGGCACTCCTTGCTAGTTCAAAATGTTTCATCAAAAGAAACCAGTCCAACTTTTCAAAAGGAAAAGCAAATGAAACCATTAAATGCTTTAATTGTGGTAAAAAGGGTCATTTTGCTAGGGACTGTTATTCTAAAACTACCTCAGAACCCTCTTACAAATTTTTAGGAAATAATTCCTCATGAACTAGCAAGTTTCAACCTAGAATGTTTTAGTCGACCCAACAATTTCAAAACAAGGGTCAAAAAGGCTTTGAAGCAAAATATAGGAAAGCCAAGGATAAACTTGCAATTCTTGAAACTAATCCTTCTATGTCTCAGGCTGCTCAAACATCCAAACCTGTTCAGGAAAAGAACAAGGTTTTAGTAGCTGAAGCTTATGATTGGGATGAAGAAGAGGTATCCTCTGATGAGGAAATTAGAGTGAGTGCACTGATGGCACTCTCTAAAGGTGATCAAGTGGCTATTGGGAAAAGCCATGCAAGGAATAGAGGGTGGGTAAATATCACCATGAAGAAAGTAAACACTTTACTTTCTATGGATGATGATTCTAATTGGCAGTCTTACATGAATTATATTTGTGTAGATCTCAAATTTGTTGAGGAACAAAGGCTTAAAATGTTTTCAAAATATAACAACATAGTGTCAGAATTGAATAAATGTAGAGATGAATTGCTTGTACTAAAGCAAGCTAAATTAGAAACAATAACTCTACAAATTCAGAACACTGAAATTTTGAAACAAAACCAAGCCCGACAAACTGAACTTAACAAAGAAAAAGCTGTCTTCCAAGGCTGGACCAAAAAGAACCCCAAGGTCTTTGATACTGTGGGTTTAATCCCTAGGAAAACAATAGGAATTGACCATCACATGGTTAACCCCTATGTAAGTCCCAGTGAACTGACCTTTGTTCCAGCTGGCATATCATTTGAGCAAGAAATGCTTCCCAAGTCAAATGACTGGATTGTCAGGGACACCCAGTCAGTAAGTTACCAAACTTTGAGACTGGAAAGATCTTGCTTCCTGAAAGTCAGGCTTTGAAAAATATTGTGGAACGTTTAGTTTGTTCTTGATTGAGATATTTATGTATTGAATGTGTTTAGCATGCGGAATCTACTACAACACACTTTAAAAGAACACAAGATGGTGAGTTTGAGTAAATGAGAGAATGCAATGAACAAAGAACACAACTTTGGTTAGAACAAAACGATTCAATATTATTGATGAAATAATACGGATGATCTAAGTATCACCAGGATTACAAAGTAATCTTGAATCTAAGATTGTAAAAAGGATTTGTGATTCGAAGTAACTAAGTTACTTGAGAGATAGTTTGGTTCGTGGTTATTAGTTGTGAAAGATGCATGCATGAAGAAGTGACTAAGATATCCTTTTATAAGATAAGGATATCTTATTACATGTTGTCAAGTAGATGAATATAATACTATACTTTGACTATTATGGCGCCTACAATTAAATACAACTACCCATGTACACTCTGATATATTCTTCTGTCACCACAGAAGACTATTCTACTTCTACATAACGTATAACAATGTACAAAGACTAATAATTCAACTAAATATCTATTACAAAATATCTAATCGACAAAACAGAAGCTTGGCAGGCTCTTCATTAGCTAGCAGTACCTTCTACCCAGAAGGTACTGGTAGAACATCTTCGTACACTACAAAATCAACTAGCAGGCTCTTCTCATCATTGGCAGGCTCTTTGACTTTGATCATTTTATTCCCAACAATCCTCCCCTAAACTTGTTATTTCCATTAAAATACACAAGTTTCTGATGAATAAAATACATACCTTGAGGATTTGAGAACTCTTCCAAAAACCTTACTTTCTATCCTTCCTTTTTCTTTCATATTGCTCAGATATGCTCCTCAGCAAACTCTGAACAATCTCTGAGTTTTCTTCATCCTTGTCACACCTTAATCTCTTGGAGATCATAGCTTTAAGCACTTCATAGCTAAGAGGATACTCTTTCTCAGCTAACATAAAAAGTTCTATCCCACTCTGTGTGAAAAGATGATGAGTATGGCTATGACTTAGAAATTCCCAAGTTGTTGTAGGATCATAATAGGGAAATTTCCAATGAACATCCTTGGGATCAGGATCGAACATCCTATTGAATTCCACCCAAAGCTCTTGTTCCTTAGCATCTGTACTAGAATTTGTAGCTAACCTAATCTGCACTAGATTCCACAATTCTTCCAAATCTGCTCTATCAGATGCTCTAACTAAATTTTCAAAATTCTTGAAGATAGCAGACTGTCCCCCAACCCTTAATATTTTCCATGACTTACCAAATCTATCATGGTGTATTTCCCAATCAATTATAGGGTGTCTAGACCTAATTGGATCAGCATGAATGATAGTAGGTAAAGTAATCAACATTTTACTTACTTGCCCTTGATCCAATTTTGCTACTTCTTTCTTCTGAGCATCTTCCTTCTTCTTAAATGGATGTACATCAGATGGAACATTATAGTAAAGATTCTTGTAGGCTTGAAGATATAAAAAGAAGATTTCATCAGCAGATTTCTTCTTAAGTTGATAATCAGTCCAATTTGCCTGATTCTTCAAAAATTTCTTCATAAAGATTGTTTGATCTTTGTTAGTTTTGCCCACTTTAAAACCTCTCTTCTGACTTTCCTTCATCTTCTCAAAAATGTCAGCCAAAGCTGCTTCTTTGTATTTCTTGTTGATGAAAGATTCAAGTGCTTCAGTCTTCTCATCAGAATTGAGTGTCTTGTCATTTACTATATTTGCTGCATGACCTTTCACAATTGGATCATTGTTAATAATCCATAACATCTGTGCATCAAAGGTCTCTTGAGCAATTTGAGTATCAAGAAGAGCTTGAGCAGCTTCTTCAGCTTCTTTCTGCTCTTTCATTTCTTCAAGCATTCTTGAAGCTTCTCTAGCTTTTAGCTCTTCTTCTTGAACTCTTTTGGCCTCTTCTTCTCCTAAAGCCATCTGAATTTGCTGAGTTCTTTTCAACTTCTTGGACTTTGGCTCATCTTCAATTAGAATACCTTTGCCCTTATCCTTTGGAGGTGAATCTTGTGATGGAGCAGAAGATTGCTCATCAGCAATTAAAACCCTCTTTCTCTTGTACACTCTCTCAGCAGACCCTTTATATCCCATAGCCAATAGCCTTTCTCTCCTGGCAGACTCTTCTTCTGCCCTAGCAGGCTCTTGCCCTGCTCCAACAGGCTCTTCATCATAAACTTGAGTTCCATCATGGAATTCAAATTGAGCCTGTTCCTCCTCTTCTTCCTCATCTTCAGACATATCCTTCCTCCCCTTTTTGGAAGAGTGATTTATCCTATCAGCATCTGACTGTGAAGAACTAGATAAAACAACCTTTGCAGACTTTTTACCTTTTAACTTCTTCACTTCACCCTCCAATCTCTTAACCCTCTTAACCAATTTGATGTTGATCTTAGAAAACCTTTCATTTTGATGTTTAAGAGCTTTCTCTAAGAACTTCACCTTGTCTTTCAACTCTTGCATTGTCTGAGGTGATTGGGTTTGTGATGTATGATGTGGGGATGGTGGTGGTGTTGCTGATGGTACTGGAGATGGTGTTGGTGATTTTTGATGTGTTTGTGAAATGAAACCATGTGAAGAACTGGATGATGGTGTATCAGCAGATGGTGTTGGTTCTTCTGGATGTTGTGGTACCATTTCATCAAAAAGTGGAACTTCCTCCCCTCTAAAACCAATTCTCATATTTGAAAATACTTTTTGAGAAAGTTTTGGTGTTTCATAAACTGAGTCTGTGGGAAGTAACACATGTTGTAATTTTCCAATGATGCATCCAATGAATCTTGGATACATCAAAAATTTTGTTTTAATATCCACATTGTTTATCAATCCTTCAAAAATATATTTAGAAAAATTGTATTTTCTGTTTGTAGCTAAGCAAATGAGAGCAGAAGCCATGTTGCCACTAAATTGCTCCCAAGAGGTTTTCTTCTGGCTCAAACAGTGAAGGATTGTGTGAATCAAAAATCTCCATTGTGGAGTAAGATGCTTTTTCAGAAAAGTGAGTTTGTTGAACTCAGCATGATACCCCATTCTTGTTAAATTTTCAAAAATTTCAGTATCTGGTAACTGACTAATACCATCAGAATCATCCAAATGAAGATGTCTTCTTATGGATGACTCAGTAAGAGTCAAATGTTTACCATCCACTTTGGCTTTTATTCTTTGTTCCCCATTTTCAGAAGTTTTAATTTTAGCAGATTCCCAAAATTGTAAAATTTGATTTTCATAAATAGTGGGATTGACTAGCAAAGCAAACCTGATGTAGGAGTTGTTTAAAAAGTCCACTACTTGATGAAATGAGGCATTATCCTCTGACTTCTCCAAAAATGCTAACTGATTGTGACGTTGAACAAAGTTTAGATCAATTGTGGAAGTCATAATGAAAATTTTGAATATGATGGTGGGATTTGTTGGTAGTACTGGTAGAAGATGAAAGATGTATGTGAATTATGATAATGACTGATGAAAGAAGATATGAGAGAATTACTTTTAACCGACAATAATAAAGATTAAAATAAGTAAGTGAAAAGGCGGTTAAAAAGATCTTTTATATGTAAAATATAATATAATATATTCATCAGTGAATTACATAACTACCCCAACGGCTAATTTTAACTACCAGGCCTAAAGGCTAAAACTTTTTCTGACAGGCTCAACGGCTATCTAGCAGTACCTTTGTACTCTAGCAGTACCATTTTTGTACTAGCAGTACCTTTGAAAGTTTTTAAAAATCCCTTATAGTTTTTAGCAAACTACCAGCTATCAACGGATTTGAGTTGTCTTTACCAAAAGCCGTTTGCTTAAGGACTAGCTAACTATTTACAATTAAGTATGGTCAGTTAACAACCATATAGTTTTTGGTAAACTATCAACCATTAACGGATTTGATTTGTCTTTACCAAAAGCCGTTTGCTTAAGGACTAGTCAACTCTTAAGTTTGTGAAAACTTGGTGAGATGAATACCAAAAGCCATGATGGCCCAAAAGATGGTGCAATTTCCTTGGATGGAGGAAATTTGAATCAGGCATTGATGCTGTGTATCTTGGATGATTTGCTCAACAAGTGAAATCATCTAATAACATGCCTTTGAGTTGAAAACATTTCTTAGTTTGATCTAGATAGAACTTTCTCCTTGAGAAATGCTTCATCCCTTCTAGATATGTGATCTAACTATCTCTTTTTCAACTCTGCATCATCTTGTATGCTCTTGTCTTTTCATAAATTGGTCTTTCTTCCATTTTGGGCTATTAATTCCTCCCCTGAGATTGTTATTTCTCCTGAAATGAATAAAACTTTTGTTGCCCCTTTTGTTTGAAAGAACTCTTGTTTTGTTATTAACCTGAAATGTGTTAGTTGCAAACCAAAAGAACAAAGTGTAGAACACTTGATCTATAACATTTTAAGTATTCAAGCCTTTAAATGAACAAAACATAGCAATTTTGTATCAGCAGGACCAATTATGAACTAACAGGACCTTTTGACTAACTAGCAGTACCATGTTTAAAATCCAATACCAGTTAATATTATGAACAAAAACATATGATTTTCAAAGATTTATCATTCCAATACCTCCTACAAGATATTTGAATCTACCTAAATCAAAAGCTTTGGTGAGAAGGTCTGCATAATTCTTTTCAGAATCAATTTTAACAACTTGAATTAACCTTTTCTCATTGCAATCCCTTATGAAATGGTGTCTGATTTCAATATGTTTTGTTTTTGAGTGTTGAACTGGGTTTTTAATGATACAAATAGTACTGCTATTGTCAATATAAATAATGGTGTTAAGAAAATTGTACCCATAGTCAAGCATTTGATTTTGGATCCAAAGAACTTGCCCACAACAACTTGCACCAGCAACATATTCTGCTTCAGTTGTAGAGTTGGCCACCATTGTTTGTTTCTTGCATTGCCAGGAGATTAGTCTGCAACCAAGAAATTGACATCCACCAGTTGTGGATTTTCTGTCTAGTGTTGCACCAGCATAGTCACTATCCGAATAAGCCACCAATTCAAAAGATGATTCCCTTGGATACCAAAGACCCAACCTAGGTTGACCCTTAAGATATCTAAAGATTCTTTTGACTGCTGTGAGATGAGAGATCTTGGGATGTATTTGAAACCTTGCACATACACATACTGAGAACATGATATCTGGTCTTGATGATGTAAGATACATCAAAGACCCAATCATTGATCTATAATTGTGCAAATCCATATCTTCTCCATCAGCATCTTTGATTAGCCCTTTGTCTGGATCCATTGGTGTACTTGCAACCTTAGAATCAGCAAAATTGAATTTTCTTAGGATCTCTGCTACATACTTATCTTGGCTGATAAATATGCCTTCTTTTGATTGTTTCACTTGGAGACCTAAAAAGAAAGTAAGTTCCCCCATGGAACTCATCTCAAACTTACTGTGCATAAGTTTTTCAAATTCTACACACAAGCCTTGGTTTGTTGATCCAAAGATTATGTCATCAACATAAATCTGAACTAACAAGATGTCTTTCTTTGTCCTTTTGATGAACAAAGTTGGATCAATCCTGCCTCTTTGGAATCCACTTTCTAGTAGAAAACAAGCCAATGTTTCATACCATGCCCTTGGAGCTTGATGTAGACCATACAAAGCCTTGGTAACTTTGTAAACTTTATCTGGATACTCAGCATCAATGAAGCCTGGAGGTTGAGATACATATACTGGTTCTTCAATTTCACCATACAAAAATGCACTCTTAACATCCATTTGATAGACAGTGAAGCCTATGAATGAAGCATAGGCTAAGAAAAGCCTAATTGCTTCAAGTCTTGCAACTGGAGCAAACACTTCTTCATAATCTACCCCTTCCTCTTGAGTATATCCTTGTGCTACCAATCTAGCCTTGTTCCTGATCACTATACCCCTTTCATCCTTCTTGTTTCTGAACACCCATTTGGTTCCAATTGCCCTATGACCTCTGGGTAAATCAACCAATATCCAAACCTTCTGAATCTTGAATTGGAGAAGCTCTTCTTGCATAGCTTCCACCCAACTTGCATCATCTAAAGCTTTGTTTATGTTTTTGGGTTCAGCCTGAGATAGAAAACATGAAAACAGGCATATATTGGAATTATCATTATTCTTTTCTTCATAAAGAGAGGAGATTAACCCTTCTTCATTTGAGGATAAGACTTGAGATAAACCAACTTGAGATCTTGTTCTAACACCAGAAGTTATGCTTCCAATCACATCATCAGTTGAGTGATCTTTGAGAATTCTAGTGTTTGGTGTTTTAGGAACTTCATATGTAGTTGGAAGATTGCTAATCCCAACTTCTTCTTGAAAAGAATCATCTATTTGAACATTCAATGGCTCAGCAGTACCAATACTTGTACTAGCAGGACCATCTGAAGAACTGGCAGTACCATTGTCATTAGCACCACTCTCTTGATTCTCTTGATTCTGAGTTCCTTGATCTTCTTCATTGCCTTCTTTTGTTGTGTTTGAAGGTCCTTCTTCATTTGAAGATAGATCCATACTTTTCCAAATTGGCATCCAGATGAAATCTTGATTTTTAGGAATTTCAACATTTTCTTCAGAACCTGCATTTTCATTAGCATTTGTACCTGTAACAGGCACATAATTCATAGATTCTGAAAGCCTATCAACATCAAACATCCAATCTGGTCCAACTCCTTTCACATTTGCTAGTTTCTCTTGAAACTCTATGTGAAGATTCTCTTCAACTAGCCTAGTGCATGTGTTAAACACTCTATAGGCCTTACTTTGCAAGGAATACCCTATCAAAAAGCCAACATCTGCTTTTCCATCAAATTTGCCTAAATGATCTTTGGTATTGAGAATAGTAACCTGACAACCAAAAGGTCTCATAAAACTTAAAGATGGTTTTCTACCAAAGAAAAGTTCATAAGGTGTTTTTCTATGTGGTTTTGTCACAAGAACCCTGTTTTGTACATAACAAGCAGTACCAACTGCTTCAGCCCAAAATGAAATAGGCAACTTAGAGTCTACTAACATAGTTCTAGCAGCCTCTATAAGTGTTCTATTCTTTCTTTCTGCTACTCCATTTTGCTGAGGTGTTCTAGCTACACTAAACTCTCTTTTTATGCCTTTTTTCTTGCAAAAGTCATCCATAACTCTATTCTTGAACTCTGTCCCATTGTCACATCTGATGACCTTAACCTTCTTATCAGATTGGTTTTCTACCTCAGTGATATAGGTTTTAAGTGTCTCACTAGTTTCATGTTTGGATCTTAAGAAGAAAACCCATGAAAATCTACTATAGTCATCAGTAACAACCAGACAATATTTCTTTCCATTCAAGCTGCACACATTAGTAGGACCAAAGAGATCCATATGAAGCATATGTAAAGCCTGAGTAATAGAGTTTTGGGTCTTGGGCTTACAAGAAGCTCTATGTTGTTTGCCTTTTAGACAGTCAACACAAGTTTGGTCGTTTTGGAAAATCTTTTTGGGTAAACCTCTTACTAAATCATATTTTGCAATAGTGTTGATTGTTTTAAAGTTTACATGACCAAGCCTTCTATGCCAAAGCATAGATTCATCCAATGAGGCCTTTGCTATCAAACAAGTTAAACCTTCTTTGGGATCAATGTTCTTTAAATTGACACTATACATATTGTTCCTTTTTGGAATTTTAAGAAGGATCTGACTTTCATCAGGCATCTTAAAATCAGAAGAAAGAACCATACATCCATTGTCAGTAAATAGAACATTGTTCTTTTTGTCACACATTTGTGAGACACTAAGAAGATTAAACTGAAGTTCTTTCACAAAATACACATTTTCAAAATCTATTTTACTGGTTTTGATAGTACCTTTACCAGTAATCTTTCCTTTAATTCCTCCCCCAAAGGTAACATATCCTCCATCAAATGTTTTGAAATCTGAGAGGAATGACATGTTGCCTGTCATGTGCCTGGAACACCCACTATCAACATACCCTTGATCTTCACTATCAGATGAATGTTCCTGCACATGAATAAACACATTAGTTTCCTTGGGGTACCCAAGCCATGACAGACTTGGGTTTGCCTCTTGCATCAATGAAGTCAAACCTTTTCAGGATTGTTGATGCACCTTTGGATTGGATTGGTTTCCAAATCCAACATGCTGAGGACTTAACAGCACTTTCCCTTCTAATCCATTGTGTGGTCTTTGGTCTATCAGTACCAATTTTGGCAATACCAATTTTGGCAGTACCATGTGGTCTAGCAGGACCTTTTGGTCTAGCAGGACCTTTGGTTTTTGGATTCCAAACTTTTGTTTTGACCACATTTATCTTTTGAATAGGATTCTTCTCAACTTTTGGTACACTTTTGAAAGTGTTTCTTGTACCCTTTTCAGTTGATTTTGTAATAACAGGCTTATGTTGTCTAACAGTATGATTATCTTTTGTAGTGTTAGACTTAACAAAACTTTTTCTGGGTTGAGTAACATTTGTTTTAGCTTTTGATTTACTCCCAGAAACCCATTTATTACAATAAGCATGAAGATGATTAAAGCTACCACAATAATAACAAGCTTTATTAAACATAACAAAGTCATCACCTAATTGTTGTGATTTAAGGTTGTTCCAATTTCTTTGGCTTCCCCTAGGTTTGTTATTACATTTTTTACAACTTTCAACTGTCTTCAAAACAGTTTTGGCTTTAGCTTTAACTTCTACTTTCTTAGGACTGGATGGTCCTACTTTGATTCCTTTAATAGGAATAGTCTCATCTTCATCATCATCAGATACCCAATCCTCAATAATTAGGACATCTGGTCTCTTCTCAGTGAGCACCTTGGAGAGTGAGACATTCTTAGCACTCTCAGAAGGTTCACCTATCACTACAGGTTTAGCTAATGGTTTTGCAACAAATTCATGTAAACCTGATGCAGCAAGATCACTACCTTGTGGACAAGGAATTCCTCTATAAGGTGGAGGACAATTATTATATCCTATCCCTGATTTTATTCTCTTATTCAACTGAGTCTCAACTATGCTCTTAGTACACTCAGAAGCATTTTCCAATTTAGTAACAGTCAGTTGAATATTGTCTCTAGCTAATGTCACTTTAGTGCACTCTGTCCTTACCATTTCTATTTCTCTATCTTTCAAAAATATTTGTCTTTGAAGAGCATTTTTAGCATCAGTAAAGGTAAGTTCATTTTCTCTATAGTGAGTGATTTGTTTTTCTAGCTTGGACATACCACACTTATGGTCAAATAAGGTTTGAATGGTTTTTCTATGTTCTAATACTTCTGTATCATAAGCTTTACTTATGATTTTTAATTCTTTAAAAGATTCACAATCATTAGGACATTTGATAATTTGTACCTCAGGGGTGGAGAATGCCATCAAAGCCAATTCATCAGAAGTTGACTCATCTTCACCCATGAAACTCCAGTCAAAACCCATGCCATCTATAGCAACCATTGCTTTTGGCTCAGCAACTTCAACAACCTTACTCTTGCTTTCAAAGCTTCCTTTCTTCTCAAAGCTTCCTTGGTTTCTATTGTCAAACCCTTTACCTCTGTCATCCTGCCTCTTAGGTCTTCTACACTCTCTAGAGTAGTGACCTTTCATGTGGCAGTTGTAACACTCCACCTTTGACTTATCATAGCCAGCAGGCTCACTTCCATCTATCAGTATCTTCTTGCCAGTCCTCATCATCAACTGCTTAGCTCTAATGCTTAAAAGTGAAAGTTGCCACTTTAGGTCCATTACTTCAAGATCATCAGGATGAATCTCTTGAAGGTCTTCAAATGTTAATACAGACCCATTGTGTTGAGATGTAAGAAAAGCACACCCAATTGTTTCATCCAAAATGGACTTGGTACTACTAGAAGTATTAGCAGTACCAAAGGTTGTGTTAGCAGTACTTTCTTCTCTGCCTCCTTTGTCTTCATGATCAACCTTTGAAATGTTTGGGGATGAAACAAATGCCATATTTCCTGAGCTTGACCCAGTAGTCTTCTTAACTTCATGTTCTACAATCTTGAAATTGTTGTAGAGATCATTGAGACTCATCTGGTCAATATCTGACTTGTTCTTCCATACAATGACATGCATAGACCATTCTGAAGGTAAACTCCTAAGAAATTTAGAGTTTAGGTCTTCTTGAGTTATCATCACTTCATGGATGGCTAACTGACTTGCAAGCTTCTGAAGTCTATTGAACATACTGTCCAAAGACTCATTGGTTGTGGCTGTGAAGTTCTCAAATTGTTGTTTGAGAAGGGTTTTCTGTGTTTTCTTGGTAGCATCATTACCACCAAACCTAGCCACAATAGCTTCAAAGAGGGTTTTGGCATCTTTGTATTTGTTAAAAATCAGAAGTTGATCATTTGGAATAGTCATCAGTAACATACTCCTTGCCTTGAGATCATTTTTCTTCTGAATTCTTTCATCTGCATTCGATGGTTGGGTTTGTATTGTTGTTACAAGAGCATCATTTACTGTTGTTGTGGTGGTTTGGGGTTTAAATGAATTGCCTTGTTCAATAATCTCCCAAAGTGCATAATCCTGCACTTGAAAGTATTGTTCAACCCTGAGTCGCCACATTTCAAACTCATTTTGTTTCAGTAATGGAAGTTTAGCTGCAACATTTGTCTGAATATGTTCAACATCCATTTTTCTTTTAAATTAGTAAATATCAAGCCTAGCTCTGATACCACTTGTGGAACGTTTAGTTTGTTCTTGATTGAGATATTTATGTATTGAATGTGTTTAGCATGCGGAATCTACTACAACACACTTTAAAAGAACACAAGATGGTGAGTTTGAGTAAATGAGAGAATGCAATGAACAAAGAACACAACTTTGGTTAGAACAAAACGATTCAATATTATTGATGAAATAATACGGATGATCTAAGTATCACCAGGATTACAAAGTAATCTTGAATCTAAGATTGTAAAAAGGATTTGTGATTCGAAGTAACTAAGTTACTTGAGAGATAGTTTGGTTCGTGGTTATTAGTTGTGAAAGATGCATGCATGAAGAAGTGACTAAGATATCCTTTTATAAGATAAGGATATCTTATTACATGTTGTCAAGTAGATGAATATAATACTATACTTTGACTATTATGGCGCCTACAATTAAATACAACTACCCATGTACACTCTGATATATTCTTCTGTCACCACAGAAGACTATTCTACTTCTACATAACGTATAACAATGTACAAAGACTAATAATTCAACTAAATATCTATTACAAAATATCTAATCGACAAAACAGAAGCTTGGCAGGCTCTTCATTAGCTAGCAGTACCTTCTACCCAGAAGGTACTGGTAGAACATCTTCGTACACTACAAAATCAACTAGCAGGCTCTTCTCATCATTGGCAGGCTCTTTGACTTTGATCATTTTATTCCCAACAAATATGCTTGGACTTACTGAACAACTCAGTAAGCTTGAACTCACTGAACAACTCAGTAATACTGAGTCAGTGATTGAGTCTGAATCAGAATCATATCCACCACTCCCACCACTGAATACCCTTCAGGGTGCTGCACCCAACTTAGGCCTCCCACCAATGGTCTACTCTCAACACTCTCCAAAGGAGAGGTCAGGATTAGGAAAAACAATCTTGAAAAGACCAAAATTTGAAGTCTCAGTAAATACTGATGACACATCTTCTTCAGTCTCTTCTGAAGTAATAACCCAAAGCCCTGACTCAAAATTTGATCAGTTGGCTGAAATGGTCAGGAAGCTAGGTGAGAAGATTGAATCTTCTGAGAAACCTTCTTAATCCAAGTAGGAACAAAAACCAGCTTCCTCAAAGACCAAACCCAAACCCTCAAAACCCCTGAAAAGATGTGAATTGTGTAACTATACTAATCATATCACTGATGATTGCTATAGAATTCTTTATTGCATGATTTGCAAAAAAGATGATCACAGGACCTCTGACCATAAAACACACTCAGTCACATCAAATATGGCAAGCCTTAAAGCTCAGTCTTTAAACTACCCTTCTGATTCTAAACAGAAACAGAAACAAAATGTAAAACCTTTTGCACCTTGCCCTTACTGTGGGTTCAATGATCACCATCCTAAGGATTGTCAAATTGACAATTGTTGTGAAAATAGTAGAAGTTCCACTCATGACACCTCAGGAGGTGATAAGGCCATTCAGGCCAGAAGAGGTATGACAAAGTCAGCCTCTCAGTCTAATGAATCTACATCTGCAATCAAATGCATAATTTGTGGTAGCTCAGTCCACCACACCACTAACCACAAATCAATTGTAAATATTAAAAAGACCCCCAAAGCTAAGTCCTCCAAGAAGCGGAGTCCTAGAAAGAACTAACCTAGTTTACTATTTGTGCAGAAACATGCCAGGAATCCTGTTTAGCATCTAGATAGTGGATGTTCAAGGAGCATGACTGGTGTGAAGGAGTATCTGCACAAGTATGTGGATGAATCAGGACCCAAAGTGATATTTGCTGATAACTCATCATGTCTCACTGAAGGTTATGGTTCAGTAAACTGTAATGGTATAGTCTTTACTAGGATAGCTGATGTGTCGTGTGTAGTGCAAGTTTTAAATTTTTATAAAATCAATTTATCCGATTCTTTAATCAACACATACGAGCAAGTATACTCGTCCGAAGTAGTAAAGGTGGGTGCTTTGAGATCGTCCCAAGGGAATTGTGGTTTGGGTTTGCAAAATAAGTTTTGTCAAAAAAGATTGTCAATCCTTTTTGGTGTAAATGCTAAGGTAAACAAAAATCAATCAATCAAAAACAAATATACTTGTGTGTAGTTCCATGATAATTGTATAGAGTAATCTAACAAGTTGGGTGTGACTTGTAATGATGCACAACATAAAATTGAGTGATTCACAATCAATGGTTTTTATCATGAGAAATCATCTCTAATAATTCAATCTCCTAGTTAATTCCTTTCGGCCTTTGTTAACTAGTGCGATAATTCTATTAGACTCTTTGTTGTTTGAAAAGCATTTCTTATTCTAAGAATTCCTACGAATCCTTTCGGCCTTTTCTCGTGATGAAATCGTTTCCAAATCCATTTTAATGAGCTAATATGATGCTTGTCACACACCATAATCCATACTAATTCGTGCACTAACTTTTTGGCATAAAAACATAAAGAAAATCCTTTCGGCCTTTGTTTTAAACTTTTAAACTAACTGTTTTTTTCACAAACTAATTAAGCACACATAAATAGATTATTATTTCAACAAACCAAAAATCAATATGAAATTCATATTCTATACAATAAAAATCTCCAATTCATCCATCATACATACAGTATAAAAATCATCAATAACAAAATAAACACAAGTAATAAATCATATTTTCATTCATCTTAAAGTAAAAGTAGTTCATAATAACTCAAACAAGAAATACCTATTTGTGAAATTACAAGAACTAGAATTGTGGAACTATAGCAACCACTCTCCTCCAATCGCCTATGATCACACGTAAACAACTCCACACTTGGACACAACTCTTGAGACTTGAACTCAAGATTCCCTGGACGTTTTCACAGCAACTACAAGCTTTCGGGCAATGATAATAAGTTTAGCAAGACTTGGTGTAAGCCTTACTAGGTTTTTGGGTTGTCACTCATTGTAAATTAGCAAAGGGTCCTTTAAATAAGTGAAGGAACCCTTATCCCTCAAGCAAAAACGTCTCAAATCAGTTACTAACCGAGAAATGATAAGCCACCATGATTATGGGGCTTAAATTCGTCATTAAATGCATTTTTTGTAACTTCAGCTTCCTCCAACCGATCGGTATTGAGGTCCATCCGATCGGTTGGAGCTCTCGGTAAATCCAAGTTTCCCCATCCGAATCGGATGGGCCATTCTGCCATGCAAATATTATTTTTTTCTTCTTCCTTTTCTCGTTACGTGCTTGATCCTTTGTTGTGCCACTAATTCCCTCCATAGAACTTGATCTTTTCTTGATATTTAAGCATAGAAATCTTGACTTTATCAAATCCTTGAATTCTTGTGTGGTTTCTTTCTCGTGATTCTTCAAATGTGCATAATCTCTTCATTTCTTCATCTTTTTATCATCTTTTCCTGTACTTGGCTATATTTACTTGCATATACACTTTTTCATGATTTAGTAACAAATATACACAAATATAACCAAATATGATGCACAAATCTAACAATAACGTGACTAAAAACATGTTCATTTTGAGCATTATCAAATCCCCCACACTTGAGTTTTGCTCTCCCTCGAGCAAGTCTAGCTTTCAGAAAACTGAACTCAATGGCTACTTCATTATGATTCTAAAAATCCAACAATTATCCCGAAGGAACAATTGTCATTTTAACTTTTAAATGTGAAAAATTCTTGAAACATAAACAAGTTAGTTCGAGCTTGATAACATCACTAAGCTCCTCTCATAGGATTTTTAAATTCACTCAACACTCAAGGGTAATTTTAATGGTATATCACTCAATTGCTCAGACATGAATCACGTTTCTTACCATAAGCTTGTACGAGTATCAAAACAACAAAATAAAACATCAAAGAGGTCTTTTCTTCGGGTTTAAGGTTAAAGGGTTACGGCTACCTGGCTA
This sequence comes from Artemisia tridentata subsp. tridentata, assembly GCA_021014915.2. Classification (NCBI taxonomy): domain Eukaryota; kingdom Viridiplantae; phylum Streptophyta; class Magnoliopsida; order Asterales; family Asteraceae; genus Artemisia; species Artemisia tridentata. The sequence continues at coordinate 306,379,443 of CP139507.1, forward strand.
TTGTGCAAATATTTCATACAAGAATGTAATAGCTCGCTAACAACGAATTCTTGACTAGTCAAGTAACGGATGGTCACTATATTGTACCTTTGGCTCGCTAACGACGTTATTTGCATAACGGATTATCACCAAAACACGCACTAGCTCGCTAGCAACGTTCTTCAACTATTCAAAAACCCGGATGGTCACTAGAACATCCATGCACTACATATCTAGACAAAGCCATTACTAAATCCGGATGCTCGAAAGCTAACAACGAATCAAGTAATTGGTAAAGGTAAGGATAAGACATGGGAATTATTTGTGATTGGTTTCTAAAAATAAAAAATAAAATTAAAACGAATAAACAAGAATCAAGTCCAGATTCCGTTCCCAACTCATTATACCTCAAATGATCACTCCACCAAACTTCTTCGATTATCATTTTTCCGCATCTCATACTAACTCTTCCCTTCCTTAATAGCTCATTGACTATTTTATTTTCATCATTCCATACTTTCATAGCTCATTAGCTATCCTTTTTTTTTTTTTTTTTTTTTTTTTTTTTTAACAATAACGTCCCCCCCACACTTTGGATGAGCACACGCTACAAAAAAAATACAAATAAGAGTAGCGACCTCCTTCTTTATTGAAACAACATATACACATACAAAGCGTGATCAACATGCAATCATCAAAAAGATAACTAGTTTCGAACTTCAATTAAACTTGATTCGGGTAAGGCTAAGGTGTAAGGTGTAAAATCTTTTTGTATTTTTCTGGATGTAACAAAAGAAAAGATAAGGCTCAGAAGGTGTAACTAAGGGTATCTAGCGTAAAAAATTAACGCTAACAAATGGGTTCCAAATACTAAGGATATTTTTTTTTTTTTTTTTTTTTTTTTTTTTTTTTTTTTTTTTTTTTTTTTTGTAAACGGAAGGCCATTTGGTAAAAATCCTAATTTGCCTCTTATCATTTGAATATATTTTATTACTCGGAAGTAATTTTAACCGTAATGCATAACACGTACAAGTTCTAGAATTAACATGATCACCGGCACACTCATAACGAAATATAGAGCATAAGAAATGCTTTATACAAAAAGGCTTAAATCCTCACAATTTAAGGTGGGTTATAACATGTGCTAGCAATTGTTATCAATAACTCTCCTTCCTTGATTAAATTTCAAAAATTTTCAAATAGCCACATTCTTACCAATGAATCAATCTCTAAATAACTAAACATCAAGGGCGAACACAACTCTAGTCACTTGAATTCCAAAATTCTACTAAAAATAAAAATTAAAAATCATACCAATTTTTCCTATTTTCTTCCCTCCCCCACACTTAAGTTTTTCATTGTCCTCAATGTAAATAAAATGAACTTAAAAGTAAAGGAAATGGGAAAAAATTTAGATTAAATAAATAAAATGCTACCCGAAAAAGAAAATTTGCATAGGCTTATTTGATTTTTCGTAAGCATATGAGTTCTTCTAACTCCAAATATTGATCAACACTAAGCTTCCGTTAACTTTTCCCCTGCAAACACTGCAAACACTATAGGCGAAACAAACAAAACAAAATACTAAAACAAACAAAAATAGTTCAAAACATAAATAATAAAATCCTACAAAAGTTAAGTTAAATTAGTGGAAATAGAAATTATTCAACCAACATTGTTTTTAAAATATAACAATTTATCAACCATCCCAGGTTGTTACTGGTTGCACATCTAGGACTTCTGGAAGTCCTCTCAGCTTTCCATCCCTGCTTTCTCGAAGATTTGTGAACCCTTTGATGTCAATACTCAATGGAGTAACCGGTTCACTAAAAACACTCATCTCTTCCTCAGTAAATAGCCCAAGATTCCTAGCTATTCGTGAAATAAAATGACCTGCACATATGTAATTTCTCGCTCTAACCGCCGTGCGTTTGTGCAAGTGTTGCACTATCACCCAAGCTACGTTCAAATGCCTATAAGGATGCTTCTCGTCTAATGCTTGAATAACCCATAAGTCATCTTCATAAATCAGATTAACACCAGACGTCCTATGTAACAATGATTGTACTACAACCCTGTGTAGCACTTGCAACAATGGTCTCTTAATTGTTGAAACTTTACTTTCCCCAAACACTAGCTTGCCTTCTGTGCTAATCCTTTTCCAGTATCCATGTGCGTCAAAATTATTTTTACTCCTTTCTCCACTCATTACCAGAAACTTAAAATCCTTGTTACTTAGGTCTTCATCCGAGTATAAACCTAACAGGTTCCCAAACTCGATGAGCGTGACTTCATGTTTCTTTCCCCCTAGTCTGAATTCCAAGAATTTGTCGGTGGTAACTCCGATATCGGTAACCCTCTCTTTCATCCTCATCGAACATAAAAATTCTAGACACCATTCTTTATATATCGGTTCCCTTATGCTTAATGCTCTCATCCACATGTTAGAGGTCAATATCCGTTTGTTACACAGTATCCTAATAAGAAACATATCTTCCAAAAACTCATCACCACCAAGCTCTTTCATATCATTCCAATTCATAACCCTTGGTGAATGAATTACCCATCCGCCAATCTTAAGAAGAATAGCATTGAAAGATTGTCGAACCATCGGATCTTCCCCTCGCCACAGTAGATTAGGATGACATTCTGGAATCGGCATTTGTTCTCTCTTCCGGATTCCTTCTCTTGTTCTTTTCGCAATTCCTGATCCACCTGCAAGATAACTCTGTAGAAAACACAAATATATGATAGTATAAGAGCATAAAAACCAAGATTACATGATTTAGAAGTCGCAAAACTCGTTTGGAAAAAATTTCATTTTTATTTACCGAGCCTTCCATCCGATCGGTATTAATCACTATCCGATCGGATGGAACAAATGTCCATGCTCAACCGATCGGTATCTACCCGCAACCGAATCGGTTGAGGCATTCTGTCTCAAAAAAATTTTCCTTCCCGATTTCTAATCTATTCCAACTCTATCCTATCATGCATTTGATCGACTATCATGGTTCCTACATATCCCACTCGTCTCCAAACACGTTCATAATCTATTCGCATGATTTCTCAATTTTCCTAGATCATATGAACACTATCAAATCAAATCTCTTCCATTGATGATCTAATCAACAATGCATCTTCCTAGAATCACTACTCATCTACTAAATAACATCTGGAAATCATCAATTGCAATCCAAATCGATTTAAAGTTTTGACCCATTTTAATCCGAAAATTCAATCAATCAATTCTTCCTCAAAACTTAATCAATCTATCTAATTCTTTTTGCAATGAATTCCTCAATCATTTATCCATCTATTCCACAAAAATTACATCTCAATTCGAACTATATCAAAAATACCCAAATTTTGACCTAATTCAAGAAATTTGAATCAAAATCTAATTAGGACAAATTGATGATGTTACTTACTTGTTTAGGTGCCATAGATGATTCTTCAACACTCCTGCAACACTTAATAGACTTCTAATGGTCGAATTTTTGAATCCCAAGTTTGGTGGATTGAGTGTGTGTGTTTTTTTTGAGATTTTTGAAATCTTGAGTATATATATTTCAATCCATCCGATTAGTATTTGATCCAACCGATTCGGATTGAATTTTTGCAAAAACTTCACTTTTCTTTTATCAACACTTACTCACACTTGTTAGAGCAAATGAGAAGTGTTTTACTCTTCAAAAATACTTTTTTTAAGCATAAAAATACTTCAACACACTTAATCTTCCAACTTGTTTTTCAATTCTATCTCTACAACTAAAACACAACTTAACTCTAAAACTCAAAAACATAACTTAATAAACCAAGACAATTAAAACGGTCTAAACTCAAACTTAAACTTAAATGCAAACATTAAACTACTAAAATGCAGAAAAATTAAAGAGAAAACAAACAAAACACTAGCACAAGCTTTGTGCTTTTATTCTTCAAACTCTTGTCTTTCACCCTTCAAAATATTCGTGCCTCAAGATATCTTCATTTTGGAACTTCCCGGACAACTTCACATACCATTCACCATCTTCTTTCACATTCTTGTAAACACTAGCTCCTTCAGGTCCCCATTCCAAATTCTTCAATTGGGCCGGTAAAGATCCAAGAAAATTGTCAACTTGTTAAACACAAAAACATTCTTAAACGGATTATAGAAAGCCTCCATCGCTAGAGCTCTTTCCATCTCATCTTCAATATCAAAGTAACTTGGGACAACCGGCCCATATTTAGGCCTCCCTTCTTCATCTCTACCTACTTCAAAACATCCCAAATGGTTTTCTTCTTCTTCTTCTTCACCATGAACTTCTTTAACAATCTTGCCTCTAGGCTTTGGGTAATATGTATGCTTCAAGATTCCATCACTAATAGTCATAGTACCTCTACCCATATCTATAATAGCTCCACAAGTTCTCAAAAATGTTCTTCCTAACAAAAATGGTAACTCCTTATCCACCGGAATATTAAGCACAAGAAAATCGGCCAAGAAAGCTTGATATCCTATTTGGACTCTAACATTCTTTACTTCTCCCATCGCTTTTGCTCGTGAATTATCAGCCATAGTAAGATTATATTGATTTGGTTGAGGATTACCAAGTCCTAATATTTTATACAAATGATACGGCATTACATTCACACTCGCTCCCGTGTCAGCCAATGCATACATCGCATCTGTTCCATTAACTTTAATAGGTAACACAAAATTTCCTGGATCACTCTCCTTTTTAGGCAACCCATTCTCAACTATCCTATCTCTTCCAATCTCATCAAAATTCTTATCTTCTAACCTAGCCCTTGCCATCATAACTGCATCCAACTTCTTACGATAAGTCATGTAATTATTCAACACTTCAATAACCGGCTTCTCCTCCATAAGCTCCTTAAACTTTGTTTCCAAATTTTCCAGAATTGCTTCTTTCTGCTGTTGGGTTAATGGTTTAACTATTTGTGGTGTTTTTGGTGGTGAACTAGATGAAGAACTCTCATTATTAGGGGTGGAGGGTTGGGTAACTTTGTTAAGTGGTGTTTTCTTTCTATTTGCTTTGCCCATTTTAACAATCTCTCCCTTTCCTACCTTTTCTTCTACCAAATCATCAACATCTATCCTCATCTCTCCCAATGCAAAATCAATCCTACATTTAGTCTTAACCATAAAATCTCTACCAAACACAACTTCTGGTTCATCCGCATTACCATATTCCAAAACAACAAAATCAACTTTGAACACATGACCATGAATATTAACATTCACATCTCTCACTATCTTTCTTCCATAATCCTCATAGTCAAGCCTAACAAAACCAAGCTTACCAAGCATTTCTTCCGTAATATAGTTGTCTCCATACTCCATATTAAGCTGAGCATCCCAAGCTTTAATACCTTCCACTCCACAAGGTGTAGAATACCTCATGAATGGTACATCAAACTCCTTAGGTGGTGCTTGTGTAAACACAACAACTCTTTTCTCCTTAGGTGAACTAACATGACTTTCTCAAACTTCTTCTTGTCTTTCCAAATCAACCTTTGCTTCTTCCAAAATATTTCCCAAACTTTCCAATGAATCACCCGAATCTTTCAACATTTCTTCCAAATTTCTCAAGTATTCCGAAATTTCGCTTAAACTTTCCATTCTATTGAATCAATAACTATAACATAACCACAAAAACCAAAGAAATCCAAACTATTAGCGTGAGGGTTAGTTATAATCGAAACATATCAAAATATCAAATCAAAGCAAACAAACAGCAACTTCTTACTATAAAAACTTCTAAACAACTAAAAATTAAAAAGTTCAAAAAAAAATTTACCGAGGCACCCATCCGATCGGTATTATAACCCATCCGATTGGATGGTTGAATCGTTAAAACTCAAGATTGCCCAACCGAATCGGATGCGGGCGGCATCCGATCGGTTAGATCGAATTACCTAAAAAAAAATTTTTTTATTTATTTATAAGACGAAATTAAAACCTTAATAAACAAAATAAAATAAAAAAAACTAAAATTAAACTAACTAATAAATATGACAATTAACACATAATTAATAATTACTAACCATTAATCTTAACAATTTACTCTTAACTTAATAATCTTTAAACTACTTAACTAACATAATTAATTAAAACCTCTTAAGCTACTAATTATTAAGGCTAAAATTAACTCTATTAATTAAAAGCATTAAAAACATTAAAGGCATGTAAAAAAAACTATTCTAATTACTCTATTTAATTTACTTATTTACTCTAACACTTAAACATAGTAACCTTAACATTAAATAAACATAATAACTGAAAATTAACACTAAAATCTAAAAAAAAAAAAAAAAAAAAAAAAAAAACTTTACCGTGGCCACCATCCGGTCCGGTTGGCTTCGAACCAAAACTTTTTTTTTTCTCTTTTCAAAAACTTACAAACTAGCAAACCAAACTACCAAGTAATTTAGACAATACCCCGGCAGCGGCGCCAAAAACATGATGTGTCGTGTGTAGTGCAAGTTTTAAATTTTTATAAAATCAATTTATCCGATTCTTTAATCAACACATACGAGCAAGTATACTCGTCCGTAGTAGTAAAGGTGGGTAAGTTGAGATCGTCCCAAGGGAATTGTGGTTTGGGTTTGCAAAATAAGTTTTGTCAAAAAAGATTGTCAATCCTTTTTGGTGTAAATGCTAAGGTAAACAAAAATCAATCAATCAAAAACAAATATACTTGTGTGTAGTTCCATGATAATTGTATAGAGTAATCTAACAAGTTGGGTGTGACTTGTAATGATGCACAACTTAAAATTGAGTGATTCACAATCAATGGTTTTTATCATGAGAAATCATCTCTAAGAATTCAATCTCCTAGTTAATTCCTTTCGGCCTTTGTTAACTAGTGCGATAATTCTATTAGACTCTTTGTTGTTTGAAAAGCATTTCTTATTCTAAGAATTCCTACGAATCCTTTCGGCCTTTTCTCGTGATGAAATCGTTTCCAAATCCATTTTAATGAGCTAATATGATGCTTGTCACACACCATAATCCATACTAATTCGTGCACTAACTTTTTGGCATAAAAACATAAAGAAAATCCTTTCGGCCTTTGTTAATCTTTAAAACTGTTTTTACCAACTAATTAAGCAAGATTATATTTTATTTCAACAAACTCATAAAACAAGATATGATTTCATGCATCACTATAAAATAAGAATACCCCAACACTTATCACATCATACATACAAGTATAACCAAAATCACTCCATAACAATCATATTCAAACACAAGTAATAAATCATATTTTCATTCATCTTAAAGTAAAAGTAGTTCATAATAACTCAAACAAGAAATACCTATTTGTGAAATTACAAGAACTAGAATTGTGGAACTATAGCAACCACTCTCCTCCAATCACCTATGATCACACGTAAACAACTCCACACTTGGACACAACTCTTGAGACTTGAACTCAAGATTCCCTGGATGTTTTCACAGCAACTACAAGCTTTCAGACAATGATAATAAGTTTAGCAAGACTTGGTGTAAGCCTTACTAGGTTTTTGGGTTGTCACTCATTGTAAATTAGCAAAGGGTCCTTTAAATAAGTGAAGGAACCCTTATCCCTCAAGCAAAAACGTCTCAAATCAGTTACTAACCGAGAAATGATAAGCCACCATGATTATGGGGCTTAAATTCGTCATTAAATGCATTTTTTGTAACTTCAGCTTCCGCCAACCGATCGGTATTGAGGTTCATCCGATCGGTTGGATCTCTCGGTAAATCCAAGTTTCCCCATCCGAATCGGATGCGGGCACCATCCGATCGGATGGGCCATTCTGCCATGCAAATATTTTTTTTTTCTTCTTCCTTTTCTCGTTACGTGCTTGATCCTTTGTTGTGCCACTAATTCCCTCCATAGAACTTGATCTTTTCTTGATATGTAAGCATAGAAATCTTGACTTTATCAAATCCTTGAATTCTTCTGTGGTTTCTTTCTCGTGATTCTTCAAATGTGCATAATCTCTTCATTTCTTCATCTTTTTATCATCTTTTCCTGTACTTGGCTATATTTACTTGCATATACACTTTTTCATGATTTAGTAAAAAATATACACAAATATAACCAAATATGATGCACAAATCTAACAATAACGTGACTAAAAACATGTTCATTCTGAGCGTTATCAATAGCTTATGTAAATGGTCTAAAATACAATTTGATAAGTGTCAGTCAACTATGTGATGCTAAATACATAGTTCAGTTTGATGATAAACAAGGAATCATCTTCAATGCTAATACGGAAGTTGTCCTTATTGCTCCAAGAAGACATGATGTTTATGTGTTAGACATGTCCAGTCTGACTTAGAATGGAACTTGTCTCTTTACCAAGGCCACTGATACACTCAGCTGGCTTTGGCATAAGAGACTCTCCCACCTAAACTTAAAAAACATAAACAACCTTGTAAAACAAAACAAGGTCCTTGGATTACCATCTCTTGTGTTTTTAAAGGATAAACCATGCTCAGCTTGTGAAAAAGGTAAACATCACAGAGCATCCTTTAAAACCAAAACCAACTTTTCCATTAGGAACTGCCTACAACTTCTCCATATGGATCTATTTGGACCAATTAGTCCTAGATCCATTAACCATGAGAAGTATACTCTGGTCATTGTGGATGAATACTCAAGATACACTTGGGTATACTTCCTGATCAAAAAGAGTCAGGCAGCTGAAACAATTATGTCCTTTGTCAGGAACATTGAAAATCAAAATGACATCAAAGTCAAATAGATTAGGACTGAGAATGGAACAGAGTTCAAAAATTATGAACTTGAAAGTTTCTGTGATGAGAAAGGTATTTCCCAAAAAATTTCCTCACCCTACACACCTGAACAAAATGGGGTGGCTGAAAGGAAAAATAGAACACTCATTGAAGCAGCTAGGACAATGCTAAATGGATCAGTCCTTTCCAAACACTTTTGGACTGAAGCAGTAAAGACTGCCTGTTACACACAAAACAGATCTATCATTTTCAAGAAACATAGCAAAACTCCTTATGAGTTATTCAAAGGAAGAATACCTAACATCAGCTACCTTCATGTCTTTGGGTGTCCTGTGTTTATTCATAATAACAAGGATCACTTAGGAAAATTTGATGCCAAAGCTGATGATGGATACTTCCTAGGATACTCCCTTGTCTCAAAGGCCTTCAGGGTGTTCAACACTAGGAGACAGCATACTGAGGAAACATTTCATGTTACCTTTGATGAGAGCACTGATGCAATCAGTATCTCTAACAACTCAGTGGAAGAGATAGGTATTGATGAATCATCAAGATACCCTCCTGATGAACATCATATTGATAATGGTCCTTCCACTCAGTACCATGCAAATGTTGACATCTCCTATTACATCATTCCCCACAACCTTCCTTACCCAACCATCACTGAGTTTATTGAAGCACAAAGTACTGATGAATTGATTCAGTCAGTACAAAGTGCTCAGGTACTAAACAATCACAGTGATGAGTCAACCCACTCAGACACTCAAGATGCTGAAGAACATCATGTGTCTGATCCTGATCCTACCCATCAGGCCTCTACAAGTTCTAATCAGTTTCCAAGACCTCAGGACAGTTGGACTAGGTCTCAGGATATAGAACTTGTCAATATTATTGGTGAGCTCACTGAAGGCATGCTCACAAGAAGCATGGCTGCTGAACTGAGAGCAGCCTCAGCTAATGAATGCCTATTTGTGGACTTCATTTCCACAATTGAACCCAAAAGTGTTAAGGAAGCACTAAAACATCCAAGTTGGGTTCAAGCCATGAATGATGAACTGGAACAATTTGACAGAAACAAGGTAATGACCTTGGTCAAATGTCCTGAAGATGTTTCAGTCATTGGTATGAAATGGGTATTTAAAAACAAATCTGATGAAAATGGCATAGTCATTAAAAACAAAGCCAGACTTGTAGCCAAAGGCTATAATCAACAAGAAGGCATTGACTATGAAGAAACATTTGCACCAGTAGCAAGGATGGAAGCCATCAGGATCTTCCTTGCTTTTGCTACATACATGAACTTCAAGGTGTACCAGATGGATGTTAAAAGTGCATTCTTAAATGGCTCACTAAAAGAAGAAGTTTATGTTCAGCAACCTCCTGGATTTGAAAGCCATGAGTTTCCTGACCATGTCTGCAAGCTTAACAAAGCCCTTTATGGACTGAAACAAGCTCCCAGGGCAAGGTATGAGACTCTTTCAGCCTTCCTGATCCAAAACAAATTCGTCAGAGGCAAGATAGACAACACATTGTTAATCTACAAGACAAATAATGATGTCATACTTGTACAAGTGTATGTTGATGACATCATCTTTGGCTCAACAAATTATAAACTTTGCAAACAGTTTGAAAAACTAATGGCAAAGAAATTTGAAATGAGCATGATGGGAGAACTGACTTACTTCCTTGGTCTACAAATCAAGCAGACTGATAAAGGAACCTCTATCAGTCAAGAGAAGTATGTCAGAAGCCTACTGAAGAAGTATGAGCTCAGTGACTGTGCCTCAGTCAAGACTCCCATGGTACCTCCAAACAACCTTGGTCCTGATCTTACTGGAAAACTAGTGAACCAAACTCTTTTTAGAGGAATGATAGGATCACTGATGTATTTACTTGCATCAAGGCCTGATATCCAATTCTCAGTCTGCTTATGTGCCAGATATCAATCTGACCCTAGAGAGAATCATATCACTGCTGTGAAAAGGATATTCAGGTACCTGAAAGGTACTCCAAACCTTGGATTATATTATCCAAAATGTTCAGGCCTTGATCTTAAAGGATACTCATATTCTGACTATGCTGGATGCAACACGGACAGGAAAAGCACCTCAAGCTCCTGCCAAATTCTTGGTGGAAAACTAGTATGTTGGAGTGCTAAGAAGTAACAATCAGTTGCCATATCCTCAGCTGAAGCTGAAGATGTTGCAGCAGCAAGTTGCTGTGCAAATGTACTCTGGATGAAATGTCAACTCAGTGACTATGGAATTCAGTACAAGATGGTTCCCATCTTTTGTGATAACACAAGTGCAATTGCCATCTCAAATAACCCAGTTCTTCATCAGAGAACAAAACACATTGATATTATATATCACTTCATCAGGGACCATGTCATGAATGGTGACATAGAATTACACTTCATTCCTACTGAATATCAGTTAGCTGATATATTCACCAAGCCATTGGATGAACCAACTTTCACCAGACTGAAAGCTGAACTAGGAATGTTGGATATTGAGAATCAGTCCACTGATTGACTCCATCCAAATGTGTAAATTCTGATAACCCAAGTCCCTGACTTAATGTGTTCTTCAGTGAGTAAGGTCACTGAAATTCAGGAACTAAACCCAAGTTCCTGAACCCTTGAACCTCAGGAATTAAACCCAAATTCCTGAACACTTGAACCATCAGTGACTAAACCCAAGTCCTGACAATCAGGTTCACTGAATGAAAAGTCATTCAGGGTCCTCAAGATACATTAAATACTAACTTAGATGCTCTAAGTATCTAGTTAGTAAATGTCCGAGGTTGGTAACTGAATTCTTATTTAATATAAGAATATTTGTTTTTTTGCCTTTCAGGCTTCCACCTCTGGGCCCCCACATTCCCACTTGGCATTAAATGCCTCTCCAATCACATTACAGATATGTGATGACTCATCTCTGCAAATTACACTTTTGCAGAACTGCTCAACTGTTCATCTTGACTGTTGCGCCAAACCAGGGAAAAGTAGAGTGGTGGCATTAAATGCGGATCCCAAAACATTTTATTCAAAACAGTTTCCAAAAATTCTTTTTGAATTAATAAAATCCGCTTAATGCCTAAAATACTCTCCACTTCACTTCCCTATAAATACCCCAACCAAAATAACAACACACACGTCTATTAGAAATCTTAAGCAAAATTCTGCCCATTTTTCTCTCAAAACTAATAGTGTGTGTGTTCTTAGCTTTAAGAAATCCCAACCATCTTTGTTACCCAGACTTACCAACAAATATGGCTTCCTCTAAAGTTGTTACATACGCCCCTAATGTAGAATTCACATTGGAGGGCGTAGACCTCACAAAGAACAATGTGGTGGGAAACTTTTCCTATCCACAAAAGTTCCATGCTTACAAGAATGTAATGAAATATCTTCAAAACTGTTTTCTTGCCAAAGCATTTACCAAGACCCCCTTAGTCATCTACCATGACTACTTGAGGGAATTCTGGTGTACTGTTGTGGCTACTAGCCCAAAAGACACCAAAGAATCCATCATCACTTTCACAGTGATGAATGGGAGAAGGACTCTCTCCCTGGATTACAATGACTTCATCAAGGCCACTGGTCTTGATTTTGCTGAGGCTTTTGAGCCCAATCCGACTGACTAAGAGGTTAAGGGAGAGTTGATCTTCTTGGGACCTCGTGACTCTAAACGTCCTGAGTTGTCCGCTAGAGCCTTATTGGAGAAGGCTCCAATTGTCAAAACCTGGTTCCACCCAGTCTGGAGGATCCTGATGACATTCGTCATTCAGGTCCTTGGGGGGAATAAATCCTCCACTGAGCAATTGAACTCATCACAACAATTGATGTTGTTCAGTCTCTTGGAGGGTAGAAAGATAGATATCGGAGGTATAATCTTCCGTGACCTTATTGCTAAGCTCTCAGGAAAATATAGGCAAAAACACTTGTCTTATCCTAGGTTTATTTCCTGTGTGCTTCAGGACCTTCTTGGTTCTGACTATGTGAGGCCTGACGTCTTACATAAGACCAATTTCACTAGTAGCATCACTAAGGTACAACCCATTGCCCTGACTAACTACATGCTGGTGGTTATTCAGGGGGAGGACGCTGTTTCTCCAGTACTTTCACCTACAAAGAAGGTGAAGAAGACAAAGAAGGGTCAGTCCAGTAAGGTGGTTAGACCCAAACCACTCGCCACTGAGACTGATGCCCAGAACCAACTCAACCTTAAAAAGAGGTTGAATGTGGCCCAGACCTCGGAGACACCCACTACAGAGACCCCCCTGACCACAAAACAAAGGCCAATGGAGAGCCCTGAGCAATCATCCTCTGTGTCCTCGGGCAAACCCCCTCTTCCACATGATTCCACTGACATAAACAAGTCATTGGAGTCAGGAACCTCAACTCATTCACATCCCGATGAAGGCATTGATAAATCACAATCAGAGCCTGAGGGAGAAAAGGGTCCTATATCATCGGTTGGGCAGCACTACTCAATTGAGAAGGGGACCCACACCCAATCACATCCCGATGAAGGTACTGACAAATCACAGTCAGGACCCAAGGGAGTCAAGGACCCTAAATCCCCAAAAGGGCAGTACAACCCTGATGGGAAGGGGGACCACCAACCATCACAAAAAGTGCCTCGTGATAGTTCTGAAAAACACCTGTCAGGACTTGAAGGCGCTCAGGGGGACAAAGACTCAGAGGGATATAAACCACCCGCTGATACGGAACCCACAACCACCTCAGGCGGATCCATTCTCTCATGAACTGCCCCCAAAAGTCAGGCTGAGAAATCAGTTATTATGACTAGCCAGGCTGATAAAACCAAATCAGTTATTATAGCGGGGTCAGGACCTGGCCAAAACCAAGGCAAGTCCTTTTATGAGGAGGAGCCGGTTAACCTTTTGGAGTTCGAGTCTATGGGGGATATTCAGGCTCTTCTTGATTCTAAAGATTCTGAAGATGAGCTCAAGGAAGAGAGTGAGGAGTAAATATTTGAGGCTGGTGATGACATGGAGATTGATGCACAACCAACTGAGCAATCGCATCAGTCTTCTCAACATGGTGAAGAATCTGAATCTCAGGCTGATCATTCTTCAGATTTTGAATCATCATGCCCTCAGGAACTAAAGAAATATGACAACATTCTTCCTCTGACTGAAAGGCAGTTGGTCAAATTCCTACAAAAGGCCAACAATGCTCTCTTCAAAGGGCTCACTGAAGAAATTTTTGACAAGCACACTGAAGCAGTTGTTCATTATGTCACTCTGAAGGAATCAGTGGAATCCTATCATGATGATGTAAATGAGCACAAGTCATCTATCTCCTTCTCCCTGACAAATCTTGATTACAATTTTAAAATGTTCAACGAGTCTCTCACCAACATACAAAAGAGCGTTGAAACTATTCAAGAGTCAGTGAAAGATGACCCTGAGCTAAACCGAAAAATTATTCAGGCTTCAGAAACTTACCAGCAACAAACTTCTCAGTTGGCTGAGCTGGTAAATGTGCTGAGATCCTCCAATCTTCAGGGACTCAACTCTTCAGTGGACTCCATCCGATCTTCCCTGGGTCTTATGGAGTCCCACATGGCATCTTTGGCATCTTCTTCTTCCTCCCTGGCTTGGAATCTTCGTCCAAGGATGACAGCAATAGAGGCTTCTCAGGCTTCTCTTGAGACTAAGGTCTCAACTCTTCAGAAGGACACCTCAGACATCAAGACCATGATGACTGAGATCTATCAGGCCTTCAAAGGTCAGGCTCCCTCAACTTCAGTGAGCGAACCAACTCTTGCTCTCACTATGGGTCAAGCAACAGTTGAGGGGGAGAAAGTCACTGAAAAAGAACCTCCTACTCACACTGAGGGGGAGATTCCTGAGACAAACCCGTCTTCATCCCACCAAGACAAAGGCAAAGGCATTCTCACTGAGCCTGAGCCTATTACTACTAAATTGGTGCCTGCGTCCTCAGAAAGAAGGCCTGACCCTGATGAACCAGTCAAGGTCCCTTATGAGGTCAATGGGGTAATGCAACTTCTCACTCATGATGAAATTCAAGCTCACATGGAGAAAGAGGAGGCAATGAAGAATGCTGCTGAAGATGAAAGGCAGAACAAGCTTGCTCTCATTCAGGTTGCAAGAGAAGAGGCTGAGAAGATTGGGATTGAGGCAAAAGACCTTGCTAAAAGGGAAGGTAGTAAGAGCTTTGTGAAAGCTTAGGATGCTGAGATGGCTGTTCTCAGGCAGAAAAGGGAGGAAAGAATGAAAAGGATTGAGGAGATTAGGTAGAACAGGATTGAGAGATATCAGTAGGTCATGACAAACAGGTTGAAACCAGAACCAATCATTGATGTCAAGATTCATCGAAACACCAAGCCTGCCATTGTTACTGTCAACAGAGGTTCTGACATGAGAAACTTTGATGTTCATACCCCCTTCAGATTTGCTGACTTCGGGATCACTGAATTGGATGAGTTGGGTCCAATATTAGCGAAAAAATCAAATGTTGTGGTCCCTGGTCTGTTGAAGTCCCTGAGTCTAAGGTATGAAAGATTGGCAGCAACACCTCAGGAACTTGGTATTCCCTCTCCTCTTCCTGCTTCAGCTCAGCTACCTGCTCCCTCTCAGTCTTCCTCAAGAAAGAGAAAGAAGATTGAAGCTGAGCCTGAGATCAAGGTCCCAGGTCTTGATTGCAACAGAGCCCTCCCTGAAGGAGTTTCATTCAGGAACAACTTGGTCATCGAACAACCTGAAAGTGGTTTGTTCTTCACTGATGAGTTTGGAGACTCAGCCTTCCAAAGATGGAGTGATATTGACCTATCAGGAATCAAGGCAATGCTGGGTTTCCTCATGATGGCCTCACCAATCAAGACTCCTGAGAATGTGAGGTTCTGCCAAGACCTAAGAACAAAGATTCAAGAGCATCCTGATCAGCATGAGCTTGAGTCCAAGAAGCCAAAGCTTGAAGCCTTAGGGTATAAGTTTGACTGAATCCGCCAACACCACTATCCCAGTACTATGTATAGTTTTGTTAGGACTTGTAATAATATTAATAAGATGATGTTTTTTATTATTTCAGTGTCCTTATTTACTTTCTAGTACATTCAGTATGAGCAGAAGTCATTAGCTCACTCATTACTGATCAAAACACTTAGGAATAATTTATATCCAAATAGGGGGAGATTGATGGGTCCATCAGTACCCAAGAATACTTAAAACAGGATTTGGACACAAATTAACTAAGTGTTAACTTAAACCAAGAACAATTCAAGTCATTAAGTGAACAGTCACTCAGTGAGTCATCTTCAGGACGCTTAATGCGAATTCAATAAGAAGGATTCACTACTCAGGAAGGCGGTACTCCCTGAGTAGGACTTAAGCCAAAGAATAAGATGGTGGTTCAGTGAGTGTTGGACAAGAACTCACTGAACCCCAGTCTCCTCAACAACATCAAGTGATTGAAGACTGAAGAACTCAACGCCTGAAAGAAAGGCAGGAAGATCTGGGAAGAGTTTAAGATAAGATCAAATCTTATCTTGTCAGGAAGAAACTTTCCCTAAGACGGCTAAAAGTCGTGGAGTGTCAGACCAGCCACTCCTAAAGACTTTATAGTCCATTCCCATTGGTTCTTGGAAATGACAATTACTGTTGTAATTGTCAGACACGCTTGCTTCAACAAGTTGTAGTTTTTTAATCACTTTTACTCTTTTATACTTGTGTATAAATAGGTTCAAAAGGAGAGAAGTTGAGTGTGTTTTGTACATTGAAAGCCTTAGACTTTTGCAAACCAACTTCTCTCCTACAAAGAGTAACATATCCCTGAGATCGCTCAGTGGGTCGAATTGTTACCACTTAAGCATAGCTTGAGTTTAGATAGGAGACACCATACCTTGTCTATTCAATCCCAAGTGTTTGTTCCGCAAAACACTTGGGTAATAGATTCTTTGATTCATTTCTAATAAGAATTTAAACGTTGAAAAATACTCTATGTTTTTACATTTACATTTCATTAACTGATAGAAAGAATCATTACATTGTATTAGTCATAAACACAAATAGATTAACTTTCTAGTTAACTCTAAGCGTGTTAAGGGAACAATATATATATATATATATATATATATATATATATATATATATATATATATATAATATATATATATATATATATATATATATATATATATATATATATATACTAGACTTCAAAGCCCGCCCGATGGGCGGGCATGACTTATGATTATCGTTGAAAATATAAGTTAACGAAAAATAAGATATAAACGTACCAAATTTTTTATTGAATGCATTAAGAACGAAAAGAAATAAACGGTTATCGAATATGAGGGAAAAAAAGATCCAAAGTGGTACGCAATGTTTTGTGATTTGCATTAGACACGTTTTTTTTTTTTTAATTTATATGTATATTACGAAATAAATAATATTTTTTTTTCTTGTTAATGCGTTAAACATGAAAATTAGTTGTCCGTTATTAATTATTAAACAATTTGACAAAAAACATTTTACAATGTGTTTATTTTATTCTCTTTTGAGACAGTTGCATATTGTCTGTCAGGGAAGAAAACTCACCACACGTACTTGTGGAAATTTTTTGCGTTTACTTTTATTAATAGTTGTTGTGGAAATATCGTTTGAAGATATTAGTTAACGAATAATAAGATATAAATGTACAAATTTTATAATAGTTGTTTATAGGAAGCGTTAGTTATTGTTTTTGATGAATTAGCGTTCGTATGCCAAAAACCAGTTGTCTAATGTTTTTTGTTTCCCACTTTTGAGACAGCCACATAAAGACACACTGCAACAGTGAATTGATTACGGTTAAATTTTTACGCAATCTTAGCCACTTTTTTATTGACCAATTTCCAAATATTTCTAAAAAAAAAGCCTGAGCCACATATTTGAATAATATTTAAGTAAAAGTATAATCTAGAAATTAACCAAAAGCACTTCAGCGACGTATTTCTGAGCTGTAGCATCTTGTTCAGCATATCTGTGAGCATTTTTCTGTTACCTTTTGCTCTTGCTCTACCCGCATTATAACCTTTAAAATATAAAATATGTGATTAACTTGCAAAGCTCTTGTAAATAAAAAAGAAGAACGATGTTATAACATGAAAGCCTCGAATTAGAACCTGAAGCATGGTATTCTCTTGTTCCTGCTTGTCAGAAAGGGCCAGTTGCAGGTCAGCAAATCTTGCTCTAATTGCTCGACATATAGTTATCTTGTGTATTGTATCAGGGTAACATAAACAAGGATGGTTGAAACAATCAGATTTATTATATTATTTGAAAATGTATGCTTCATGGTGACAGTTTTGTAGCATACCTTTTCGCTTAATTCATGACGATTATCATGCTTCACGATCTCCATCAATGCAGTTTCCAACTCTTTAGCTGTGAAGAGAAGAAATCATAGTAGACCAACTTTTAAGAAATTTAATAAGCAAAATCAAAATATTGAAGACTAATAAATGATTACAAAGGGCTGAAAAAGCCAACTCTAAAGTCTAAAGTAAACTATGATGTTAATAAAAGTGAATTCGGTAAAACCTTAAAGGTGATTGTTTTGATATATTTGCTTCATCCTTGCGCTCAGCTACATCCTTAGCCATTTTTAATATGCTAATAGTTCAGCCAACAACTTAATATTATATAAATGTTTATGATAAAGTAGCAAAATTTCTAATATGTTATTTCAAATTTGCCGCATGACTAATTCGTTAATCATACAGGCTTACATGTATAATTCAAGATATTAGGAAAAACATTAATCTCCTCGTATGTTTATGATAAAGTAGCTAAATTTCTAATATGTTATTTCAAATGGCAAATCACACACTCGTAGCTCACTCAGTAACTCAGTGATCCACTAACAGATGTTAACTCCCAACCTAAAAGTAGACTGTTAATTTGTTTGCAATACAAACGCTAAAAAAGATAATGGATTTAGACCTGCACAAACTTGCATTGAAGAACGCGGAATCATTCAAGCGACGATATATACATTTTATCACCTCCAATATAATCACTGAATACACCATAAACTTACCTACATAATCAAAGTAAGCGACCCAAGAATCGATAACAAAAGTGGAGATCCATGGTACGTTGAACCTGCAAACAATCATGCTCAATAAATCATTTAAGCTATACACAATCATTATAAACCTCATGAAACAAAAAAAATCAGTTAAATCTTATCAACCTCATTAATTTTGTGCCAACATACTGAGATCTGTAAAAGCCGATAGAAACTCACATTTTCAGCATATTGTATTAGGTATATGCACTTGAGCCGCAGGCACAGATGACATCATCCTCTTACACTTCCTGGTGGTAATATGAACATTTTTTATGAAGTCGATGGATAGTAAGTTAGTAACAGTTTGATCATGTCTAACCTTGATTAGGATAATTTGCCCATAAACATACACGATACTGGTCCGCCTCAATTTTGGCTCTTGTCATGGGCTGCAACCACAGCGGTGGCAAACACCCGCCATGGCTGCAATCAACATAAAATGACTGGATCATACTAATGCTTTAAATCCAAATAATCCAGCCTGTTTATAAATGGTTCAAAAGTACCTGAAGTGAATGGCTTTCAGTTTTTTTCCCCTAAAATGCACATGTGGTAAATATGTTTTAGTAATGCTCTACATTTTAGATATTGTTGTACACAAAGGTTTAGGAATTTAATGTGCACACAAGCATGAAACTGTTCAAGTATTTCAAGCATTTGTTTCATCAGATTTTTTCTTACTTTTGTTCTAAAACAATTATAGTTTTAGAAGTTACCTCGAGTTTATTTTCTTGTGGCTTCTTTTCATGTTTTTTCTTCTATAGTACGTGGCGAAATAATCTCAACATGCTTGCCTGACTTGCGCCTAACCCGCTTTGTGATTCTGACTGGGTCGCAATTTTTCCTCTTCATCGTCACACGCTTATCTTTCGTATTTGGTTCAACTACTTTCACACCTAATCAAGTCATTAATCATTACCAACTAAAACTAAATAGTGATTGATATTGAAATAAACTATCTTAAAAACACACCTTATTCTTATCCTATAGTAGCTTGATCCAAACATGAAATCAAACTCATCCTGATATGATATCTTTATCAGAAATAGATTTAAAGTTTAAAATAAGAACTTTAACCAACTTGCAGGTTTTAATTACAAACAACTTAAGCATGAAACAGTGAATGTAACTAACCTCAGAGAAAACATGTATTGGACTTCTATCGCAACCATTTTTCTTCAAAGGAATTGGGTTAAGGAAATTAATTGTTTCGCTTGATATGAGCTTGATAATGATTTGCGATGAGCCGCGTGATCTGATCCGCCACTGTTGTGCTTTGCTTTAGGCACAGATGAAACACTTGTATTCAGTAGCCCTCCATACTCGTGTCCATTTGCCTCTGAGATCCCAGCATAAGGTAGCATTTTCTGGTGGCGGATGTGTGGAATTGGCCTCAATGCAGCAACTTTTGGTTTCTGTCTAACTACATACCAGTTTCCTACCTTAGTAACCTCATGTTCTTGTTTTACACTCGGACTTAAACCATTAGTATGACCGGTTTCTGGGTTTGCGAGTTGCCTTTTTCTACTTGGGAGAGGTTGTCTCATCCGTGCAGGAATTTGAGGACTGGTAACACTGTATGAGCTGACCTTGTTCGGTAATCCAAAACTGATTGTTATTGTCACCTGCAATTCACCAAAAAAACTCAACAAACTCCAAAAAGACACAAAACTTCGATCACGCTTTGTGCAATTATTGTTTTGCATTATAATTATAATATTAGCAAATTTAAAAAACCTTAATTACCCGTAGTGAAGGATTTTTTGCAACTTTGACAGTTAATAACTTTGTTAAGAACATTATCTCAATAGAATTGGCACCTAACCGAACAAAATGGGCAAACTGTCCAAAAAGTTGGCCGGATCCCGGTCGGAGCCTGCTGCTGCTGCTGCGTAAACTGAAAATGACCAGACCGGCCCCAGTAAAATTTACATGATGACCTTGATTCCAACTTGGCGCCGATATCTTTCTGAAAGATCTACGTTTGCTGTCATGGAGCAATCTTTTAACACGATCCAAAAGGATTCTTTGAGCTTCGCCAATCAATTTAAAAGCATCAGTAAAGCCAGAAAATTGGTTTTTATCGGGATGAAGTATAAGCGCTAATTTTCTGTACTGCTTTTTAATTGAAGCTTCATCAGCAAAAGGCTCAACTTTGAGGATACCATACCAGTCTTTCTCTGTTCCGTAGGTTTTCTTTTCACCAGAGACGTGTACTTCACATACTACAATCATTTGCAAAACGTTTTCAAGTTCAGGATAAAGTTTTTGGGCCTTGACTGCAAGCTTTAGAGCTGCATAGAATTCTTTGTTCTCCATCTTCTTTTCCGCCATCTCTTTGGCCCTCAACGCTTCCTCTCTGTTGCACTCCGTCACTGACCCTTGAGTAAAGCTCCGATAACCTTCACCTGATTGAAAATAAGATTTTAACGGTGAAACTTTTCGTGCTAACCATGCACAAATGAGAACATTTTTAATTCCAAATTCCAAATTAGATTTAGTAATCATATGAATAACTTGTTGAAACACATCCAACCATTATATAAGAATGGATTTAATTGTTACCGAAATCTGCAGCCACAGTTTCACTTGACTCACCGAGATCCTCGCGTTGGCGCTTGAGCACAGATGCTCCTGGCACTGCATCTGTGATACCTAAAGAATAACCAAGACAAACATACCTTCATAACATCAGGCTATTCTATAAAGGATTACAAACAGTGCTTTGGAACTTGAAACGACCATAATCTAAAAAATGGACTTCTCAGCTTTTCCAATATCAAATAAGCTACGCATATAAACTAATCCAAACACCCCATAATTGAAGCAAATTCTCGAAATATATGTTTTGGAGAAGTGCTATTTTTCAGTTGGGTGTGACTTGTGTTTCTGTAGCAACTACTTTTCATCCCGCAATTCGGTCTTCTCATTCTATACAGGTCATGTAAATTAACAACTTGGAATAAAATATATAGTCGAGCTAGCAATATGGGAGTGTCGGGTAACAGATCAAAATAATTTTTCGTGAAAGGGTTGCTTTTATTATGGGCCGGGATGGGTTGACACGCACACACCTTTTAGGAGGTTGTGTGCACTGAAAAGGAACTTTCAACCTGTATGACCCGTTCTCCTTTAAGCTATTTTTTTCATTTGACCCATTTAATAAAAAACACAACCCAATATAAAATAGTAGTAAATGTATAGTATAGAAAAAACATGGCAATGGGATCACCTTCATCTCTTTAATATTCTCCTGAATTTCTGTATTTGAGTCTATCAGCTTCTGGACTTCGTTTCTTAACTGAGCAAGCTTCCGCACAGCGTCAACCAATATAGCAGCCTTATCAATTTTAGGGGGCTTCCCAGGTTCAAGGATCAATGCCAATTCAACAAACCTAGAAGTAGTCATGTTATATTGTTATCATGAAAAAAGGACAGGATGCATAATAATACTTCAGTTAGCAATACATACCGAATGCAAATAAATCTTTATGTTACCTCTATTGCTACAGCTGCTTACGCCAACAGGCAAACCTTAAGTCCACCGTTTGTCAACAACAATCAAAGTTCTGGAACGTGTGCTCGAGCCAAAAGTTATTAACGTTTGTTCGAGCCAAACGTAAGTCCCTTGAACAAAAACACCCTTTGTCACCGGTCACCAAAAAGTTAAGATTTAAGAAACCTTCAAATCATAATCCGTAAACATACCTTTGAATCTTTGATTGATACTAACTTGGAACTAAAAACTTCATGTGAAAAGAATTTAAAAAATAATAAAAGTGAATTTTTTCCCCAAGACAACGAAAACATTCACAAATAATAATCAACAATTGTAGTTCCGAAAAGCATCATAAATGAACTAACCCTAATAACACAATGCGATTGATGTCCAACCTAACCGGCCAATGCTCCGACCACCTTAAAAAAACACCATAAAAACCATAAAAAGTGTGAAAAAATTTAAAACTTACAGCTTTGTTGATCACCAAACAACAAACTAAAAACATCACCAAAAAAACTTATAGGAAACAAACAACCTTTTGGAATGAATGAATGTTATTAGGGTATGAGGCATGATGCTTGCTGAATAAACATAAGAAACATTATAGGAACAGAGTTATCAGGTCTGTAACTAATTATCAGGTCTCAATTTCTCACTTAACGTACAGTTGGCGCTGTCTTCCTTGGCTTCTCATATCTCCGTACCAGTTGAATGCCATCGTCACTCCGATGATGAAAAAGACATGAGATAGGGAATAGAGAGATATAATTCATGTTTTCTTCATGTCATAAAACGAAAAGTTACAAACATTTGCAACCAAATCACCCTGATAAGACTAACTACATGATTTCTAGGAGATCCATATAAAATATCTATATGACTTTCTAACATACAAAATATCTCTCTGCTCCAAAACAAAACGTTTAAGAATCTCTTTTTCATGCAAGCGTAATTCCAGATACATATACATATTCGTATCATAAAATAAAAATAAAACATCAAGCATATTTCAAATCACCACATATTAAAATTAAAAAGAAAACTAAAAGGTAGTGTGTAACATACACTTGTGATGACGGGAAGCAACATTGAGACAGAAGAGATCACAAAAAAGACTTTATGTACCTGCAAACCCATAAAATATGCACAAAAGTTACACAACAATTATGAACACAAATATTATGACCTTATTAGTTAATTGTGTGTACTTGAACATATTAGGGTTTTGAGAAAAAAAGCCATTGTTAAAACCCTAAAAAGGTTTTGGAATAAAGACAGAGACATGTATTACGTACGTAAATACATTATATTAAGGTTAATGAATAAAATGTGGGATTGTATAAAAGATCATTGAGATATTATTATAAGATATAAATTTTGTTTTGGGTTTTTGATCACAACTAATGGAGTAGCTCCATTGGTTGAGAGACATGGTCTAATGGTTGAGTTTCTTCTTAGTCGACGCCCAGCCCAAGGTTCAAATCTTGCGAGGCCTATATTTTTTACACAATTAATTCCGAATTTTGCATAGTTTATGATTATGTGGCATTTAAATGATTATGTGGCATTGAGGTGGCATTTAAATGATTATGTGGCATTGAGGTGGCATTTATGTGGCATTATCTACGTGTAACGCCTCCTGTTATATATAATGTAGAGATATATATATATATATATATATATATATATATATATATATATATATATAGGTTGAGGATACAATGAGAAACCCCTTAGAATGAGAAGGATGAGAAGCGATCTCAACCATTGAATCTAACTTGTAAAATCCAAAAGGCGGAGTGTCATTTTTGTAAATAATAGAAACCTAAGGGGCAAAGTGTTAGTAATAGAAACCTGAGGCGCTATCTCCCGTTCATTCGTACATCGCTATCCTCTCTCTCTCTCTCTCTTTACCAATTCTCTCTCAAAATATCTTTTACCTACCAAATTAAGCAAGATCATTACTGCATCAACAATGGTTAAATCAAAATCAGCAAATCATACATCGAATCGTTAGTTTATTTTTTAACAATAATTTTGATTACTGCATTGTTTTATTATAATCGACTCAACAAGTAAGCATTACTTTACATATTATTAAGCAGTAAATTGATTAGGTCTTGCGTAGTGAGATTTAGATTTTGAAATGTGTTTTTGAATGATTAATGCAGTAGATAAAAAGGATTAATGCACTAGATCGTGCTTTGCAGTATATGATGATTGATTAGGTCTCGTTATGTGCTTGTATGTGTTTTTGATTGCTTAATAAAATGCTTGTAAAGAAGAGATGCAGTAGGTTATGTTTTGCAGCATATGATGCTTTATTAGGTCACGCTTAGTATGATTTAGTTGTCGAAATGCACTTTACTATGTTTTTGAATGCTTAATGCAGTTGTTGTAAAAGAAGTGATGCAGTAAGTTATGTTTTGCAGCGTATGAGGCTTTATTAGGACACACGTAGTATGATTTAGTTGTCGAAATGTGTTTGATTGTCTATTTGAATGCTTAATGCAATAGTTATATAGAAGTGATGCAGTATGTTATGTTTTGCAGCGTATGATGCTTTATTAGGTCACGAGTAAGTAGTTTTAGTTTTCGAAATCTGCTTGTATGTGTTTTTGAATGCTTAATGCAGTAGTTGTATAGAAGTGATGCATTAGGTTATGTTTTGCGGAGTATGATGCTTTATTAGGTCACGAGTAAGTAGTTTTAGTTTTCGAAATCTGCTTGTTTGTGTTTTTGAATGCTTAATGCAGTAGTTGTATAGAAGTGATGCATTAGGTTATATTTTGCAGATTATGATGCTTTATTAGGTCACGCGTAAGTAGTTTTAGTTGTCAAAATGTACTTCTATGTGTTTTTGAATGCTTAATGCAGCAGTTGTAATAGAAGTGATGTAGTAGGTTATGTTTTGCAGCGTATGAGGCTTTATTAGGTCACTCGTAGTATGTTTTATTTGTCTAATTGAATGCTTAATGAAGTAGTTGTATAGAAGTGATGCAGTAGGTTATGTTTTGCAGTGTATGATGCTTTATTAGGTCACAAGTAAGAAGTTTTAGTTTTCGAAATATGCTTGTATGTGTTTTTGAATGCTTAATGCAGTAGTTGTATAGAAGTGATGCATTAGGTTATGTTTTTCAGAGTATGATGGTTAATGTTGTAGTTGTAAAAGAAGTGATACGTATGAGGCTTTATTAGGTCACACGTAGTATGATTTAGTTGTCCAAATGTGTTTGATTGTCTATTTGAATGCTTAATGCAGTAGTTGTATAGAAGTGATGCAGTAGGTTATGTTTTGCAGAGTATGATGCTTTATTAGGTCACACGTAAGTAGTTTTAGTTTTCGAAATCTGCTTGTATGTTTTTTTGAATGCTTAACGCAGTAAGTTATGTTTTGCACCATATGATGGTAACGGAAATGTGAATGTTATTACTGAACAACCAACAACCAACATCAACTCCACTTATTTCGGATGGTTCCTTGAAAACAATGGCTTTATTTGATTTTTGAAACCTCACTTTTTAGACCTTATTATTAAATTTAGCTTATCTGATCACCTTATTTATGTTCGTATAAAAAATATCTAGGTATTGAGTGTTTGTTGAGTATATTTATATCTTGTGGCAAATCATAGACTTCTTTATGTGCGTGAATTTGTATTGAGTGTTTGTGTGAATCCTTAGATAATAATGAAGAACAGATGGAAAAAGTAAAAGATGTAAGTAAGAAAACAAAAAAAACAGAAGGTCTGCTGCGGTTGAGAAGGATGCAGTTATTGAACCTACAGCATCTAAAATGAAAAACAAGCGTAAAAGGACTGCTGAAGATAAAGATTCAGAATCTGATGCTAAATCTTTGAAGCGAAAAATGATGGTTGCTGTTTATAAAAATGATGGTCAAGGCAGTCAATCAAAAAAAAAGAATAAGACAATCAATCGAAAAATGATTGCTGTTAAGAAAGGTAAAAAAGTTGAATCTGATAATGAAGTTAAAGATAAAGCTAGAAAGTATGAACCGGTGAATTTGCAAACAAGAATTTCACCAAGTAATTTGAAGAATATTATTGAATCATGTACTGATGGGCAGATGAAAAGTTTACAAGAAATGGGTATTGGAAATTTTAGTTCTGATTTAAACTTTGATTCTACACCCACAGCTTTAGGAATGTGGATTTGTAAGAATTTTGATGCAAAAAATTGCACTTTGGTTTTAAGTGATGATAGAAAGATCAAGATCACCCGGGAACTCATTCATCAAATTCTTGGAATTTCAATGGGTGATATAAAGGTTGTTGCTCTTTGAGAGACCACATTTGAAGATCCAACAACAGCAAAATGGAAAGCATCACTGTTGGGTCATGAAAAACCCAATAATACGTAAAACATGATTTGAACACAAATTAACTAAGTGTTTAACTTAAACTGAGAACAATTCAAGTCACTAAGAGAACAGCCTCTCAGTGAGTCATCTTCAAGAAGCTTAAGATGAATTCAAGAAGAAGGATTCACTTCTCAGGAAGGCGGTACTCCCTGAGTCGGACTTAAGCCAAAGAAGAAGATGATGGTTCAGTGAGTGTTGGACAAGAACTCACTGAACCCAGTCTCCTCAACTAACAAAGTGATTGAAGGACTGAGGAACCAATGCCTGAAGAAAAGGCGGGAACAATAGGGAAAAGATCTGAGAAGATAATAGTGTAAGCCCAACACTCTTCTCTTGTCAGATCCAACCTTCCCTATTGCGGCTAAAAGTCATGGAGTGTCAGCCAACAACTCCCAAAGTCTTATTAGCCCTTTCCTATTGGTTCTTGGAAATGACAATTACTATTTGTAATTGTCAGACACGCAACCTCAACAACTTGTATTATATTTAATCACTTATACTTAGATTACTTGTGTATAAATAGATCAGATGGGAGAGAAGTTGAGGTGTGCTTTGTATATTTAAAGTCTTGAACTTTTGCAAAGGAACTTCTCTCCTAAAAAGAGTATACAACTCACTGAGATAGCTCAGTGACTATATTGTTACCACTCAAGCAAAACTTGAGTTTCGATAGGAGACACCCCATACCCTTGTCTATTCAATCCCAAGTGTTTGTTCCGCAAAACACTTGGGTATAGATTCTTGGAATTATTTCTAATAAGAATTTAAACGTTGAAAAATATTGTTGTTTTTATACTCACGTTTTATAACTGTTAGAATTAATCCTAAACATTGTATTAGTCATAACACGAAATAGATTAACTTTCTAGTTAACTCTAATAGTGTAAAGGGAACAACAAGTGGTATCAGAGCCTCTGGTTTATAAAATCTTTTAAACTAACCAAGAGTGCTCTAGGTTTTTAAAACCAAGATCCTACTATGGCTGATATAAATGTACCCCAGCTAGTCGACAAAAAGGGTGGCAGCTACTCAGCTGTTGCACCCAGACTTGAAGCTGGGAAATTTAGCAAATGGAAGAAGCGTATGATTTGCTATCTTACTGGTATGGAACCCTACTACATCACCTGTATCAGGGATGGCCCATTTGTCCCAAAGACTGCCACAGGGCTAAACAAGCCTGAGGCCCAATGGACCATTGATGAGAGGAGGGTGGTCAATCAAGACCAACGCCTGAAAAGCATCCTTATATCATGTCTTCCTGACGATATAATGGAATCAGTCATCAACTGTCTAACAGCCAAGCAAACTTGGGATGACTTGGTAAACAGCTTTGAGGGTCCCTCAGATACCAAGGAAAATAGGGTCATGGACCTTAAACTTGAGTATAATACTTTCAGGGCAAAAGACTCTGAAAGTCTCTCACAGACCTACACCAGATACAAGACTTTGATAAATGAATTATCAAATGATGGTGTTGTACTGACCAAACATGAGACAAATGTTGGCTTTGTCAACAGTCTCCCTGAGAAGTGGCTCAACTTCTCACAAGGCCTGAGGAATGCTAACCACATTCAGACCCTTGAGCTCCCTGAAATTTATGGGAAGTTTGTCTATGAAGACAACTTGATCTCAAGGAGATACCCTGACTCAAAAGCTTTTGAGTCCAAAAAGGCCTTAACCTCCACACCCATATCAACTGCTTTCTATTCTAATGGTGTTGTGCCGGATACTCAAGAGGATTCTGAAGAAGAAATTGATGAAAGGACTGATGAGGAATACCTGAATGACCTAAACTTGGAATTCCAAGAAAGGGCACTCCTTGCTAGTTCAAAACGTTTCATCAAAAGAAATCAGTCCAACTTTACAAAATCAAAAGCAAATGAGACCACTGAATGCTTTAAATGTGGTAAAAAGGGTCATTTTGCCAGGGACTGTTATTCTAAAACTATCTCAGAACCCTCTTACAAATTTTCAGGAACTAGCAAGTTTCAACCTAAAATGTTTCAGTCCACCCAACAATTCCAAAACAAGGGTCAAAAGGATTTTGAAACAAAATATAGGAATATCAAAGCTAAACTTGCACTTCTTGAAACTAACCCCATATTGTCTCAGGTTGCTCAAACATCTAAACCTATTCAGACAAAGAACAAGGTTTTAATAGCTGAAGCATATGATTGGGAAGATGAAGAGGTTTCCTCAGATGAGGAAATAAGAGTTAGTGCACTGATGGCACTTTCAGAAGAAGATCAGGTGGCTGTGGGAAAAGGCCATGCTAGAAATGGAGAATGGGTCAACATCACCATGAAGAAGGTAAATACTTTACTTTCTATGGATGATGATTCTGATTGGCAGTCTTACATGAATTATATTTGTGTTGATTTAAAGTTTGTTAAAGAACAAAGGCTTAACTTGCTTTCAAAATATAACAATATTGTGTCAGAATTGAACAAATGTAGAGATGAGCTGCTTGTACTTAAGCAAGCCAAACTAGAAACAATAACTCTACAAATTCAGAACACTGAGATTTTGAAACAAAACCAAGTCCTTCAAACTGAACTTAACAAAGAAAAGGCTATCATTCAAAGCTGGACCAAGAAGAACCCTAAGGTTTTTGACACTGTGGGATTAATCTCTCAGAAAACCATTGGTATTGACCCTCTTATGGTTGATCCAACTGTGTGTCAAAATGAAATGAACTTTGTTCCAGCTGGCATATCTTTTGAGCAAGAATTACTTCCCAAGTCAAATGACTGGATTGTCAGGGACAACCCAGTCAGTAAGTTACCAAACTTTGAGACTGGAAAGATCTTGCTTCCTGAAAGTCAGGCTTTGAAAAATATGCTTGGACTCACTGAAAAACTCAGTAAGCTTGAACTCACTGAATCACTCACTGAGTCCTTGGATGAGTCTGAATCAGAATCATACCCTCCACTTCCTCCACTGAATACCCTTCAGGGTGCTACACCTAACTTAGGCCTCCCACCTATGGTCTTCTCACCACACTCTCCAAAGGAGAGATCAGGAAGGGGAACAACCATCCTGAAGAGAGCAAACCTTGATGTCTCAATAAATACTGATGACTCATCAACTTCAGTCCCTTCTGAAGTATCAACCCAAAGCCCTGACTCAAAATTTGATCAGTTGGCTGAAATGGTCAGGAAGCTAGGAGAGAAGATTGCATCTTCTGAGAAATCTTCTCAATCCAAGAAGGAACAAAAACCAACTTCCTCAAAGACCAAACCCAAACCCACAAAACCCCTAAAAAGATGTGAGCTATGCAACTATACAAATCATCTCACTGATGATTGCTATAGAGTCCTTTATTGCATGATTTGCAAAAAGGAAGATCACAGGACCTCTGATCATAAACAATGCTCAGTCATGTCAAACTTTTCAGGACTTTAGGCTCAGTTCCTGAACTACCCTTCTGATTCTAAGCAGAAACAGAAGCAAAAGGCCAAGCCTTTTCCACCCTGCCCTTTGTGTGGATTCAATGACCATCACCCTGAGGATTGTCAGTATGACAAACATTGTGAATCTAGTGGAAGTTCCACTCAGAAATCCTCAGGAAAAGAGAAGGTCATTCAGTCAAAAAGAGGAATGAAACAATCCTCTCAGACTACTGAGGCTACCCCTACAACCAAATGCAAAACATGTGGTAGCTCAGTCCACTCAACCTCTGACCATGAATCAATTAATACTTTCATAAAGACCTACAATACCAAACCCTCCATGAAATGGAGTCCTAGAAAGAACTGACCTAGTTTACTATTTGTGCAGAAGCATGCCAGGGATCCTGTTTGGCATCTAGATAGTGGATGTTCAAGGAGCATGACTGGTGTTAAGGAGTGTCTGCACAAATATGTGGAAGAACCAGGACCCAAAGTGATATTTGCTGATAATTCATCATGTCTCACTGAAGGTTATGGTTCAGTAAACTGCAATGGTATTGTCTTTACTAGGATAGCATATGTAAATGGTCTTAAGTATAATCTGATCAGTGTCAGTCAACTATGTGATGCAAAATACATAGTTCAGTTTGATGATAAGCAAGGAACCATCTTCAATGCAAATAAGGAAATTGTCCTCATTGCACCAAGAAGACAAGATGTTTATGTATTAGACATGTCCAGTCTAACTCAGGATGGAACTTGTCTCTTTGCTAAAGCCACTGATACACTCAACTGGCTTTGGCATAAGAGACTTACCCACCTGAACTTTAAGAACATTAACAATCTTGTAAAACAAAACAAGGTCCTTGGCTTACCATCTCTTGTGTTTTCTAAGGATAAACCATGCTCAGCTTGTGAAAAAGGTAAACATCACAGAGCATCCTTTAAAACCAAAACCAACTTTTCCATCAGGAACTGCCTACATCTTCTCCATATGGATCTATTTGGACCTGTCAGTCCAAGGTCTATTAACCATGAGAAGTATACTCTGGTCATAGTGGATGAATACTCTAGATACACCTGGGTATTCTTCCTGATCAAAAAGAGTCAGGCAGCTGAAACAATCATGTCCTTTTTCAGGAACATTGAAAATCAAAATGACATTAAGGTCAAACAAATTTGAACTGACAATGGGACTGAGTTCAAAAATAATGAACTTGAATGTTTCTGTGATGAGAAAGGTATTTCCCAAAACTTTTCCTCTCCATACACACCTGAACAAAATGGTGTTGCTGAAAGGAAAAACAGAACACTCATTGAAGCTGCTAGGACAATGCTATGTGGATCAGTCCTTTCCAACCATTTTTGGACTGATGCAGTCAAAACTGCCTGTTAGACACAAAACAGATCCATTATTGTCAAGAGACATGGGAAAACCCCATATGAGTTATTCAAAGGAAAAATCCCTGACATCAGCTACTTTCATGTCTTTGGGTGTCCTGTGTTTATTCATAATCACAAGGATCACCTAGGGAAATTTGATGCAAAAGCTGATGATGGATACTTCCTGGGATACTCACTTGTCTCAAAAGCCTTCAAAGTGTTCAACACAAGGAGACAGCAGACTGAGGAAACATTTCATGTTACCTTTGATGAGAGCACTGATGCAATCAGGTTCTCAACTGCCTCAGTAGAAGAGATAGGAATTGATAATTCTTCAAGATATCCTCCTGATGAATATCTCAGTGATCTGATAGACACTCAAGATCCAATCAATGATCATGTGTCTACTCCAGAACCAACCCCTCTACCCAATCAGGCCTCCACAAGTTCAAATCAGTATCCAGGACCTCAAGAAAGTTGGACTAGGTCTCAGGACATTGAACTTGTCAATATTATTGGAGAGCCTACTGAAGGCATGCTCACCAGGAGCATGGCTGCTAGTCTAAGAGCAGCCTCATCCAATGAATGCCTATTTGTGGACTTCATTTCCACAATTGAACCCAAAAGTGTTAAAGAAGCACTTAAACATCCAAGTTGGGTTCAGGCCATGCATGATGAACTGGAACAATTTGACAGAAACAAGGTAATGACCTTGGTCAAATGTCCTGAGAATGTCTCAGTCATTGGCATGAAATGGGTATTCAAAAACAAAACTGATGAAAATGGCATAGCCATTAAAAACAAAGCCAGACTTGTAGCCAAAGGCTTTAATCAACAAGAAGGCATTGACTATGAGGAAACATTTGCACCAGTAGCAAGGATGGAAGCCATCAGGATCTTCCTTGCTTTTGCTACATACATGAACTTCAAGGTGTACCAAATGGATGTTAAAAGTGCATTCTTAAATGGTTCACTGAAAGAAGAAGTTTATGTTGAGCAAACTCCTGGATTTGAAAGCCATGAGTCTCCTGATCATGTCTGTAAGCTTAACAAAGCCCTTTATGGACTGAAGCAAGCTCCTAGGGCATGGTATGAGACTCTCTCAGCCTTCCTAATCCAAAACAAATTTGTCAGAGGCAAGATAGACAACACATTGTTTATCTATAAGACAAATAATGATGTCATACTAGCACAAGTGTATGTTGATGACATCATCTTTGGCTCAACAAGTTTCAAACTTTGCAAACAATTTGAAAAACTAATGGCAAAGAAGTTTAAATGAGCATGATGGGAGAACTGACATACTTTCTTGGTCTTCAGATCAAGCAGACTGATAGAGGAACCACTATCAGTCAAGAGAAGTATGTAAAGAATCTACTAAAGAAGTATGATCTCAGTGACTGTGCCTCAGTCAAAACTCCCATGGTTCCCCCAAACAACCTTGGTCCTGATCTAACTGGCAAACCAGTAAATCAAACTCTCTTTAGAGGAATGATAGGATCACTGATGTATCTACTTGCATCAAGGCCTGATATCCAATTCTCAGTATGTCTATGTGCCAGATATCAATCTGACCCAAGAGAATCTCATGTCACTGCTGTGAAAAGAATATTCAGGTACCTAAAGGGCACTCCTAACCTTGGATTATACTATCCAAAGTGCTCAGGACTTGATCTCAAAGGATACTCAGACTCTGACTATGCTGGATGCAACATGGACAGAAAAAGCACCTCAGGCTCTTGCCAAATACTTGGTGGGAAATTAGTCTGTTGGAGTGCTAAGAAGCAACAATCAGTTGCCTTGTCCTCAGCTGAGGCTGAATATGTTGCAGCAGCTAGTTGTTGTGCAAATGTACTCTGGATGAAAAGTCAACTCAGTGACTATGGAATTCAGTACAAGATGGTACCCATCTTTTGTGATAACACAAGTGCAATTGCAATCTCTAACAACCCTGTTCTTCATCAGAGAACAAAACACATTGATATCAGATATCACTTCATCAGGGACCATGTCATGAATGGTGACATTGAATTACACTTCATTCCTACTGAATATCAGTTAGCTGATATCTTCACCAAACCTTTGGATGAACCAACTTTCACAAGACTGAAAGCTGAATTAGGAATGTTGGACATAGAGAATCAGTCCACTGATTGATTCCTACCAACTGAAGTGTAAATTATTAAAATCTCAGGTCCCTGACTCAATGTGTTCGTCAGTGAATTATTTCACTAATTCTCAACCTCAGGAACTAAACCCAAGTTCTTGAAATCTTGAGGGTTCAGAAACTAAACCCAAGTTTCTGAATCCTTGCTTCTCAGGAATCTTTCCATATTCCTGAATCATCAGTGACTAATCCCAAGTCCCTGAAAAACCTATCACTGAATGAAGAGTCATTCAGGGCCCTGAAAAGGACATTAAATACTGACTTAAATGCTCTAAGTATCTAGTTAGTAAATGTCCGAGGTTGATAACTGAACTCATATTTAATTCAAGAATATTTGTTCTTTTAGCCTTTCTGGCATACACCTAATGGGCCCCCACTTCCCAACTTGGCATTCAATGCCCCCTCTCACACAATACACTGTGTGATGATGGAAACTCTGCAACTTCTCTTTTTGCAGAAACTGCTCAACTGTTCTCTCTGCCAATTGAGAAAAAAGAGGAAAAGTGGAGTGGTGGCATTTAATGCGGATCTCAAACATTTTATTCAAAATAACTTCCAAAAATTATATTTTGATTAAATAAGATCACTCAAATGCCAAAAATACCCTCATCTCCACTATCCTATAAATACCCATCCAAAAGAATACACACACACGTTTTTAGAAATTTATAAGCAAACTCTGCCCTTTTTATTTCTCAAACAAATTGTGTGTGTGTTCTTAACATTAAGAAATATCCGACCATTTTCCGACCTAAACCCGATCATAAAATGGCTTCCTCTAATGCTATTACCACCGCCCCAAATGTGAGCTTCACAATGGAGGGCGTGGACCTTACCAAAAACAAGTGGTTGGAAATTTCCATTACCCGCAGCAATATGCGGGTTACAAGGATGTAGTTAAGTATTTACAAAACTGCTTCCTTGCCACAGCTTTTACAACTACCCCAGAAGTCATCTATAATGACTATCTCAGGGAGTTTTGGTGTACCGCAACGGCTACTAGCCCTAAAGACACCAAAGAGTCTATCATCACTTTCACTGTGATGAATGGAACTAGGACTCCCTCTCCCTGAACTACAAGACCTTCATCATGGCCACTGGTCTTAACTTTGTCGAGAACTTTGAGGCTAACCCTACTGATCAGGAAATAAAAGCTGAAATGCTTTTCCTAGGGCCTCATGATGTTAGGCGTCCTGGCGAGTCTCCTGAAGCCTTGTTGGCAAAGGCTCCAATAGTGAAGACATGGTTTCACTCTGTCTAGAGACTTATGATGACATTCATCATTCAGGTACTCGGAGGAAACAAATCCTCCACTGAGCAGTTGAACTCATCACAACAATTGATGATGTTCAGTCTCTTGGAGGGTAGAAAAATTGATATCGGAGGAATAATCTTCCGAGACCTCGTGTCAAAGCTCTCAGGGAAACATAGGCAAAGACACATGTCTTATCTAAGGTTCATTTCCTGTGTGCTTCAGGATCTTCTTGGTTCTGACTACTTAAGGTCTGACGATGAAGGTACAAAACCTGACATCTTACATAAGACCAACTTCAGTAGTGACATTACTGAGGTACAACCGGTCGCCCTGACCACCTACATGTTAATGGTGATTCAGGGTGAAAATGTATGCTCACCAGTTCCTTCACCAACCAAGAAGGTGAAGAAGAAGAAAGGGAAAGGGGGACAATCCAGTAAGGTGGTTAGACCTAAACCACTCGTCACTGAGACTATTGCCTCAGGCACCAAGAAAGTTGTTGTGACCTTGACCTCTCAGAATCCCATACAAGAGACCACATTGGCCACAAAACAAACGCCACTGGAGGGTGCTGAGCAATCATCCTCAGTATCCTCGGGCAAACCCTTTCCTAATGTCCCTACTGACAAAAACAAGTCAGAAGGGTCAGGAGCATCCACCCACTCACATCCTAATGAAGGCACTGATAAATCACAATCAGAGCCTGAGGGAGTTCAGGGTTCTATATCCTCGGTGGAGCAGTACTACTCCACTGAGACGGGGACCCATACCCACTCACATCCTGCTAACGTCCCTGAGCAATCACACTCAGGGTCTCAGGGAGTTCAGGACCCTAAATCCCCAAAAGGACAGACCAATCCTGATGGGAAGGGGGTCCATACATCTTCACAAGGAGTGCCTCATGATTCCACTGAAAAACACCCATCAGTGGATGAAGGCGCTCAGGGGGACAAAGACTCGGAGGGATTTAAACCACCCGCCGATACGGAACCCAAACCCAACTCAGGCATTTTTGTTCTCTCAGGAACTGATTCTAAAAGTCAGGCTGGGCAAACCCCCCCCAGTTATTATGACTAGTCAGGCTGGTCAAACCCCACCAGTTATTATGACAAAAGAATCAGGACCTGGCCACAACGAAGGTGAGCCCTCTTCTGAGGGGGAGCCGGATTTACTGAAGGCTCCTTCTCTGGCTGACTATAAAAATTTGTTGGCTGATGAGTCAGAGGAGGAGATTGATTTTGGTGATGATGAGATCCCTGATGCTGAGGAGGAAATGGAAACACAAGTAAGCCCTCCTCAGCCCTCTGAGAAACAACATTCCTCACCTCATCCTGAGGATCAACCACCCAGTTCTCCATCAACCTCATCATCATCATCAGGTGCTTCAACCACTCCTAAGTGGTTGCAAAAGTATGACGATGCTCATCCGGCTTCTGAAAGACAAATGGAAAAAGTCCTTCGCAAAGCCAACGAAGGTCTTTACAACTCTGTTGCGGATGAGCTATGGGATAAGCACACTGAAGTGGCATCCTCCTATGCTGACTTCAGGGCTTCAGTGGAAGAATCTCAGGCAAAGATTCTTCAGGCCGCCACCCTCACTGATAAACAACTCGTCGACCTGAACAAATCTGTAGATGACATAGCCACTGGACAGCATCAGGAACTGTCCAACATCCTCAAGGCTATAGAATCAGTACAAGAACATCTTGCAGATGATCCCACTTTTGTCACCAGATTGGATGCATACTTGGCCTCTCAGGCTAACACCTCCACCAGCATTACTGAGCTTCTTAAGCTCCTTCAAGGGGTAGATCTTCAAGATTTAAGGACCCAGCAAGAGTCCATTTATCAGGCTGTTAATGCATCCAAGGAGCACCTGATCAGAATCTCCTCAGCCTTTGAGCAGCTCTCAACAACACATAATGAGCTGGTCAACCACTACACCACCCAAGTAACTGAACTCACCACCCACCAGAAGGAAATGGCTACCGAATTAAGTGCTGTGAAGAATGAGACTTCTGAAACAAAGTCTATGGTCTCCAACATTTTATCCATTCTTCAGGCCTCTCATACACCTCCACCTCCTCAGTCAGCAGGTGTCTCCACTGAAGCTCCGCCATCTGCTGAGGGGGAGATAAAAGATGATCCTCCAATCCCTGACCCTAATTCGGCTTTGGTAACTGTCCTTGAGACATCCACCAGTCAACCTCCTCCCATTAACAAAGGGAAGGAAATCATGGTGACTGAAACAAACCCTCCTCCTGAATCACTCTTAGTCAAGGCTTCATCTGAAAGACGTGCAGATCCTGATGCACCATTCTATGTTGATCTAGAGGATGGGAGAAGGGTCTATGGGACTCCTGATCAACTTGCTAAAATTTTACACCAAGAAGAGCTCAGGAAGGAAAGAGAGAAAGAGTTGGTACTCAACAGGTCTGAAATTTCTAAGGTTGCCAAAGAAGTAATCAAGGAGTCTGAGAAGAAGGACATCAAAGGGGATGAGTTTCTCAAGCTTCAGGCTGAAATCCTTAAGGAACATAACAAACAGGCCAAACTTAAGGAAGAAAAGAGGCAGAGGATTTATGAGAGGTATGTATGGCACATGACCGAAACCAAAGATGAAGGCAAAATCACTGATATCACTATTCACCCCACCAGACCTCTGAGCTTAACAATCCATAGAGGTCCAAGGAAGTCTGAACATCTTCCTGCAATCAAGTTTTCAGAATATGGGTTAAGAGAATGGGATATGATGATGCCCATCCTGAGGAAGAAAACCGCAAGCAAGAATGCCCCAATCATCATCAAGTCACTAAGTGCTAAGTATGAGGAACTTGCAAGAGTGGCAAAGAGTCTGGGCATTAACCATGATGAGGCACTTGCTTCTCAGGGACTAACTTTCCCTGAGTTTACTCAGAAGGTTGGGAAGAAAAGGAAAGCTGTAGCTATGGAACCTGAACAATATATAGCTGCACTTCATTGCAACAGGACTACTCCTCAGGGAGTCAAGTTCCGTCCCAACCTGGTCATCAAAGAACCTGAGTGTGGTATCTTCTTTGTGGATGAATTTGGTCAGGAAGCCTTTCAAAGAGTCTCTGACATCGACAAAGTGGAAACGACAACACTCCTTGCTTACAAACTGATGGCGCTTAATATCAGGAGACCTGAAAATGAGGAGTTTGTAAGGTTGATGGATCAAATGATGAAGGATCGACTTGATAAAGAAGTGTTGATGTCAAAGAAGGCGAAGCTTGAACTCATGGGTCTTGTTGAAGAACCATGAGTATTTTGTACTTAGAATAATAGGACTTGTAATGATATGAATAAATTGATGAATGTTTTGCTATATCAATATTCTTATTTATTTTCTAGTACATTCAGTATGAGCAGAAGACTTTAGCTCACTCATACTGATCAAAACACTTAGGAATAATTTATATCCAAATAGGGGGAGATTGTTGGGTCATGAAAAACCCAAGAATACGTAAAACATGATTTGAACACAAATTAACTAAGTGTTTAACTTAAACCGAGAACAATTCAAGTCACTGAGAGAACAGCCTCTCAGTGAGTCATCTTCAAGATGCTTAAGACGAATTCAAGAAGAAGGATTCACTTCTCAGGAAGGCGGTACTCCCTGAGTCGGACTTAAGCCAAAGAAGAAGATGATGGTTCAGTGAGTGTTGGACAAGAACTCACTGAACCCAGTCTCCTCAACTAACAAAGTGATTGAAGGACTGAGGAACCAACGCCTGAAGAAAAGGCGGGAACAATAAGGAAAAGATCTGAGAAGATAATAGTGTAAGCCCAACACTCTTCTCTTGTCAGATCCAACCTTCCCTATTGCGGCTAAAAGTCATGGAGTGTCAGCCAACAACTCCCAAAGTCTTATTAGCCCTTTCCTATTGGTTTTTGGAAATGACAATTACTATTTGTAATTGTCAGACACGCAACCTCAACAACTTGTATTATATTTAATCACTTATACTTAGATTACTTGTGTATAAATAGATCAGATGGGAGAGAAGTTGAGGTGTGCTTTGTATATTTAAAGTCTTGAACTTTTGCAAAGGAACTTTCCTACAAAGAGTATACAATCACTGAGTAGCTCATGGTATATTGTTACCACTCAAGCAAAACTTGAGTTTCGTAGGAGACACCCCAATACCTTGTCTATCATCCCAAGTTTGTTCCGCAAACATTGGTGATACATTCTGAATATGTTCTAATAAGAATTTAAACTTGAAAATATGTTGTTTTATACTCATTTTATAACTGTTAGCAATTAATCCTTAAACATTGTATTAGTCATAACACGAAATAGATTAACTTTCTAGTTAACTAATAGTGAAGGGACAAAATCACTACCTTTGATAGTAAAAAGAAAATTCCAATAGCATGTAGAAGCATATCTGACTGGAAGTACAATGAGGTTGGCTTTCAAAGTGGGAATTCTTGGTTGTTTTTCTAAATCAACAAAAAAACGCAAACATAATCAAAAAAATGAAAAAATAAGATACAAGATCTTAACACATTATAGTAGAATGATTAACACTGCATGATGACAACCTTATTAGATGATGAGAACACTCATATTAATGATGATAACAAACTCCAATCAACGCTGACAAATCTCTTTAATCAGATTATACGGTTGAGAATGATGACGACACGATGGAGAAGATGGTGAACAGGAAAATGTGTCACGTGTTATAGGGTGGAGAATGGTAGGTTATACGGTGAGTTATAGCGTGGGACGAGAAGAATATGCGAAAAAGAGAAAAAAAAGAAGAAAAAAGTTATATATAATGTGAATGTAAAATGAACAAAATGCCCCTCGTAGTATATTAAAAACTGCGGAGGGACACGTGAAGAAATGTGCTCCTTCTAGCCTTCTCGTTTAAGACTCTTCTCAAAAATCAATCTCCTCTTCTCTCCTCTCTCCCCTATATAATTTAAGTATAATAATCATATATAAATTATATATAACAGGAGCTTTTGACCATTTTAAGGCCACATCATCGAATTTAATGCCACCTCATAATACCACATAAGCTAGAAAGTACAAGGTATAACAACTTCTAAGCTAGAAAGTACAAGGTATAACAACTTCTAATCACTAAACAAGGCACAAAATGAAATTTTTTGTTACTTTTCTATTCGAACTAAAAAACCCCAAAAACTAAGCAAATCCGTGAATACCACCTCTCATGGACCTAACCATGGCTCTTGATACCAATTGTAGGGTATTCACAATGCAAGAAACACTTGTTTGAGGCCTTGATACTGATCGAATAGATAAGAAACTAGAGAGAGAGAGATGGGAACTTCTAGTGAGAGAAGCACTATGTGTATTAGATTAATGTAAATGAGAGTTCCAACCCTTCCCTTGCAAGGGAAGGGGTATTTATACTTACTACATAATATGCCCCTAGCGGGCTGTGGAGAGAGCTGACAGAGGGTAAAGACCCGACCCACTCCACAATACTAATTAATAACTAATCTACTAATAATATTACTGATAATCCTACGAGCTATGATGTGCTAATAAGTACTCGGGGTGACCGAGTCTTCAGCTGAATATTCATATTCCTAACAGTTTTGATGTATAACTAGAGCAAGAAAAAAAAAGATTGTCACTGTAGTTTCTTTCAAGTTTTTATAGACTTGGTCATATCAATAGGTTTCGTTTGAAGATTTGGTTTTTGACTTGCTCATATCATATTAGGGATGAAAGGTACTTGACATATAAGAAAAAATAAAGGAAAATGTAGTCCGTTTATAAGATAAGAAGTCGGTTCTTATGAATAAAGTAAATGGTACCTCAAGAGAAGAAATCGAAGATGAAATTAATGTATATTATTAGGTTTTAAAATGAATGATTTACCTTATGATGAATCAAGTCATCAATTGATTAGTGTTGAGAATATGATGCTTTGATTTGAACCTTTCCTTTAGGGGAAAATTTCATACCATATTTGTGGTCATCAAGATTGCATGTCGCATTTGAGCTTTCTATTACTTTCATAGGTATACACAAATCATCGCAGGGGGTACGTGGTAACTCACAGAGCGATGGTAGGTATCCACAGGCATCTACCCAGGGTGAGTTAATCTATAAGATTAGACATGATCAAATTGTTGGATCATAAATATACGATACTTTCTTTCCTTTTAAACGATATCCAGCTTGCGGTTTACCTAATACTAATGTATTGATGGTTGTTGCTATTGTAGGTATGACTATAAGACCAGATGCGGTTGTAGCAGTTCACATGGAAATGATAGGCATAGATGTTCGATTGTTCGAGGATATTTGATTATTAGTTTTTTATGTATTGTAAATGTTGTGCTGCATCTATATGTTTCAAATACTGTTTGGTTTCTCCTTTTTTTGTTGCCTATTCATTTTCATTTTCCTGATAATTGTACAGGACCACCACTAGAGTATATGTATCTGGGAAATTGTGACCGAGTTTGTCGTCAAACCAAAACATGAGTACTTTTCACACATGTTTATAGTTTATTATGTTTAATTATGCTGGTAGTTTTGCTTGCTATATAGTATAGGTGCCAATATTATCACATGCTGCTATTTGTTCGTATCAAACATAATATTTAATTACTTATATGCAGGATACCGCTCATTGTGCATTTCAGTTCTGCAAACAATACAAAAAAGGACAACTGAGTTTCGCAGGCTTTGTGACTTAATCCGTAATCATCTTGCCAAACTGAACAAGTACAAAGACCAGAGGGAAAGACCTGATCCAACAGCTCCTGAAAGCCTTCATTTTTATCTTGATACAAGATTTGACCAGTTAAAAGTTGCAACTATAAGCACCCTCACTTGCCAAAGGTCTTATCACCACCATGTTGTGGTAGTATTGATTTTTTGGTGCTCTCACTTGCCAAAGGTCTTATCACCGCCATGTTGTGCTATCCTAAAGGAGCTACATACAAAGGTTGGTAATTAGCAATAATTTCCTTATTGGTTGATGATTTTTAATATTACAATTTTTATTTTTAAGGATTTTTATTATCAATCATTTTCCGGTGGTAGCTGATTTTGGAGATGAAATTACAAGAATCATCTCAATCTACTTCTGAAGATTATGTTATAGTTCACCATGTATTGTTCTACCTTTAAAATTTAGTAATGCACCAATCAGGTAATAGGCTAAAATTTCTATCTCTTAAAAGTACATAATTTGTGTTTGAAAAAGCTGTCCTAAACAGTATTAGTAATTATGATTCACATTTTGTTATAAATGGCTCAACTTGGGTTGCCTTTATCTTAAACATATCTCATTAAAAGGAAACCAGAATGGGTCAAATGAGTTAAAAGTAAACCAGAGGGCTGCAGAATACGGGTGCTGGAGCGTTATGACGAGGTTGACCTTTTTCAGCTGGTCATGGATGAGGACACCCCTACTTCTATTCATTTGCTGACATGCATTAGCTATTTAGTCAATCTTTTTTCCCCTTGAGATAATTTATCATTAGCACATTTTCATACCTATTTAGTTTACATTTCTTTTCTTCCTTAATACATTCAATAAATATGTTCATGTTGATTTTAACTAAAAATGTCCAATGTAATGTGGCTTTAGGGTTGAAAGGCAGCAAGTGTTTCCTGTTGGTCAAGCTTAGATTAACGATATTGACCTGTCACATTATGTGGGTCTCTAAAATCGATAGGAAAGGTGCAAAATTGAGATTTTTTGGGTCTTTGACAGGTACGTTTGAACATGGTTTCTGAAAGCACGGCTTCGAGGGTTAGGACTTGAGACTATCCATCAGATATTGAAGAGCAGTGATGGGATCAATTTATGTGTACATCCAGCAGATCAATGTTTTAAACTACCTGATAATGTGAGTTTGGAAGAAGGTTCAATGTGTGAACCGGGGTCCACGCTTGTCGTCGAGCTAACATAGGTCCAGAAACAAATGTATTAGTTATTGGAGCAGGGCCCATAGGACTCGTGGCAATGCTTGCTGCTCGTGCTTTAGGAATTTCAAGAATCGTGATTATGGATGTTGAGGAAAGCCGGTTATCTGTTGCAAAGAAGCTTGGCACAGATGAAATCATCAAAGTCTCAACAAATATTCAGGTATTCTTAATCCGTTGAACGATATGATTTATATAAAGTTATATTAGAATTAATCGTTTGCTTAATTACTTGAAACTTAGGATGTGGAAGCGGAAGTGGTGTTGATACAGAATTCCTATAACTTTTGCACCTGGAGATGATTACCTAAGTGTACATATACCTATATAGCATCTTCGATACCATTGTTGTTCAATAAAGTGAGTCTATACGTAAGTATATTACTCTGGTAATACAGTTTCCAATCGTTACCACACTTATCCTAATTCTTATTTTCTTATGCATTTAGCACCAGATTTTGCAAGCGTTGTCGGCGCTTCTACACAGACACTGCAAAGTGCTGAAAGAAAATGCCACACGGTCTCTGCAAGTAGTTTGTCGTATACATGTACAACCATATCAGTTATGAGGTATCATTTTAAGCGATTGCTTTTCAATGCAATTAGCCCTTACGATAGCAACTAATATGTCTATTTTATTAGATAGAGGTACCATGTTCTAACGTTGCTGCACCCCAAAAGTTCAAAAAGTGTTGAATTATGTTGTGTTATAATTTTAGTGTTGGAATGATGTAGGTACGA
Organism: Artemisia tridentata subsp. tridentata; assembly: GCA_021014915.2. Lineage (NCBI taxonomy): Eukaryota > Viridiplantae > Streptophyta > Magnoliopsida > Asterales > Asteraceae > Artemisia > Artemisia tridentata. The sequence continues at coordinate 306,423,066 of CP139507.1, forward strand.
CCCACTAAAGGCATACATCAGTCGATTACCTGAGAATGGTTATGGAGGTAAATAATAGATGAATTATAACAACATTCATTCATTCTCATATTGCTTGGGTGCTTATGTAATTACAATAATCGGGAAATGATAGTTAGAATATTCCAAAATACAAATACGTAAAATAAAAGTTTGTACTTTCAGCTCAATAACACATTAAAATGGTAAACGATTCCAAGTAAACATTGAACCCAATTAGCTAATACTCTTCAAGCTTCTTGAATATGCATTTAACCCTTTAGAATGTGTGTTTATTTGTTTCTATGTCTTCTTACTTATGGATTATGATTTGATTCATACATCTTTGGTGCTGAAGAAGAAGCAGGTTCAACAAGGATTAGAACCAAGTGCTGAACTTGATATAAGATGGAGGCTTCAATCATCTTTCAATATAAGACAAACTAATAATTTTTAAAGCCAAGATCAGTAATATTTGTGTTTTTAGTCCATGGTGTCTAACTTATAATGTTGTAGTAACGGATCAAAGTCAAGCGCTTCAATGAAATGTGCCGGCTATCAAGGTTTTGGAATGAAGGTGTCACTCAGGAATCTTGGCCCATCTATGATTTAGCAAATGCAACATTCATGTAAATAAGTTTGTAAACACGAAGGTTGTCAAACTTTATATTTTCTCTAATATTCGATAAATATACATTTCTTTTGGTTCTTAATCCATTCAATATATAATTTAGTATCTTTATATCTTTTTTTTTTTTTTTGTTAAGTTACTATTTTCACGATATTTAAGTCATGCCCAGGGCGCCATATATCTTTTTTTTTTTTGTTAACTTACTTTTTTCAACGATAATTATAAGTCATGCCCGCCCATCGGGCAGGCCATGACAACTAGTTATATATATATATATATATATTTATATATTATATATATATATATATATATATATATATATATATATATATATATATATATATATATGGGTTAAAATAAAATGTCTCTTATAATAAAAAGTGTAGGAAGGATTGTGAGAGTGACATGTGTCATCCCCATGCAATATCATATGACATGTGTCACTTACCCCCCCCCCCCACCCCCTGAAAAAAAAAATCCCGCCAAAAAAAAAAAGAAAAAATTTTCCCGCCAAAAAATTCCAGACAAAATTTATAACTGCATCACAGTTATAAAGTTAATGCATCACAATTATGATTTTAGTGCATTAAGGATATAAGTTACTGCATCATAGTTGATGCACTTAACTATTAACTATGATGTAGTAACTTATAATAAATATGCACCAAAACTTATTAGTGTAATGCACTAATGATATAAAAAAAGTGTATTACTTGTATAAAAAAGAATCGTGTTCAATTATGATGCAGTTGCATACATATATGATACAGAAAACTTAAGATAATGCAGTTTCTTAAAACTATAATGCAATAAACTTACAACTATGATGCATTAAAAAACAAGGTACATCACAGTTATAAAAATTGGTGCATCATAGTTATAACTAATTTTTATAACTTTGATGCACACAAAAAAAAGTGCGTCATACTTATAAAATTTTGGCGGGGAAAAAAATTTTGGCCCCAAAAAAAAAATTTTGGGGGGTGGGGGTGGGGTGGGTGACACATGTCATATGATGTGGCAAGGTGACACATGCCACTCTCACAATTCTTCCTACACTTTTTATTATAAGAGACTTTTTAGAATAACCCCACCATATATATATATATATGATGTGTGTGTGTGTGTGTGTGTGTGTGTGTGTGTGTGTGTGTGTGTGTGTGTGTGTGTGTGTGTAGTAATGTATCTATTCTAGTATATATTCTAATATACAAGATAGCGAATGCAGTTCTCATAAATGGCTCCACTTCAATGGTGGCTCATGCCGTTTTCAGTTTTTGGGCCTCACCATTTTATTTTATTTTTCATTTTTTCAAACAAATTAATTTTTCATTCATTTAAATTAACATACAAATTACACAAAAACAAAAGCAAAACAGAAAAATAAAAAATAAAAAATAAAACATACGCAAAAATTTAAAATACGAAAAAATTAAAAAATATATACGAAAATATGAAAATACATTAAATTATCAATAAACTAATTTCTTAGTTAATATCGTTGCCAAAGATGCTATATAAGATCTCGCTGAAGATTTTCGTGTATACATTTATCACGTAGTTCTTTATTTTTCCTCTGTTGTACTTCGCATCTCTCGAAACAAGTACGTTGTATATCTCTCGAACTGTTATGTGCATTCCCAAGGCTAGAAAAAAAAAACACAAATCACAAACTGGCGCGACACCAGTTTCTTCACGCCGAAAAGACGCGGGGGGGCGGGGGGGGGGGGGGGCGGAGCAGTGACGCTGGGGCGACGACGCCATTGTGGATGCCAAGTAAGAAAAGGCGTAATGCAGCACCACTACACCGTTCGCTTTGGAAACTTAGTCGACAAACTATTTTTTTTAGGTTATTTGTACCAAATAGTAGCGTAGTTGAACCTAATTCTTCATTTCAAAACTTTAAAGTTATCAAAATTATGGTACAAAAACATATTTATCACAATTATGAGATTCATTAATGTTTGTGTTTCAAGTTATAAAACTAATAAGATAAAAATAAATAAAAATTGTGAGGATATTATTAGATATGATATGAGACTCATGAATTTACTTCTTCTCACAACATACTAACATGAAAATTTTTAATGATGAATGATTTTAGTCCTTTAAAAGCTTTTCCTCATTACCTCCAACCAAGAGCACCCTTAAAATCTTCAAGTTTCCTTAAAGACCCACCCCTTTTCACTATAATGACATTTTTTTATATGCTAATTGGAAGATAATTTGTACGAGTATTGATTAGTATGCCTACTAGTATGCAGGGGCGGATCTAGCATACAAGCAGGGTATGCATGTGGATACCCTGGGCAAATTTTTAATAGTGTAAAAAAAATTTGATTGCTTCAAAACTTAGTACAAAATACACTACAGATTCATAAGTGCACACCCTTTAAAATACTTGAAAATTATCAGTGCATACCCAAAAGAATTTAGAAAAGAAAGAAATGATGAAAAATGGACTAAAAAGCATGACTGGTGCAAGTCGGCTGTGTGTTAAAAAAGAAGAAGGAGGTCAAGCGGTCAATAGATTTTTATTTCAAACCCAATTGTAATATAAAGCTTAGGAGTTATGGGCTTTTGACTTAGTTTTAAATCTACCCATTACCCTTATCAAGCTTAACCCACTAAAAATTATAAATTTACACATAAGGATATATTGTCAATTTATTAATTATGTCATATGTTTTAAAACTTTGTTTTAGATTGAAGAATAAGGGGATTTATTATTTTCATTTTAGTGTTTAAGTTGATCACAAAGATTAAAACGTAAAAGTTTAACGCTGTACATCTAAAAAAAGACCATATGAGGTTTACTTTTGGGAAAAAAGAGCTGGAATAACCCGACCCGAAAAATCCAACCCGAAAAACCAAATTTCATAATAACAAAATTAAAATAGTGCATACCCTACTCTGAATTCCTAGAACCGACACCGCTAGTATGCGTAATTTTTTTTTTTTTTTGAACGGCGGATGTTATATAAACTAGCAAAAAACTAGAAAAAGATTACATGGAAGTTATTGTAGCAATAGCGTTTTTCAACCAACCTATCCAACTAAACTTACAAGAAGGATTTCTAGACTCATGTTTTTAGGTCCCCGGTCATTTTCCAATTTGTACTGCGATAGAAATTTGTGTATACCTACGTAAAAAACAATTAAATAAAAGTAACTAAACTACAAATAATTTTTCAACACTACTGATATGCATATTTTAGTTGCCCACTATACCTTTTATGCTTTTATATCTGCGTAGAGACATATGTCTTGAGATTCATTAAAAGAATTTTACTTGTGTCTTTTAAACAAAAACAAGAGAATGAAAAAGATAGAGAATGTGACGCATCCACCTGCTATACCTTTTATTTCTGCATAGAGAGAAAGAGGAGAGTTTAAGCAGAGGAGTGACAAAGCCATGTTGGAGAAGGGGAGCACGTGCAACGTCATGGCTAATGTTTATGCATGTCGTGTAAGTATTTTGATGTTATGGGTAAAACGGAGCGTTTAGTAACTAGCCGTTCTCACTTATGTTCAAATGTTTAAAGTGTCGAAACTTTGCATTTCTATGAAATGTATGATGTTAGAAAGATATCTGCAAGTTTTGTGATTTGTTGTCGTGTAAGTGTCTTTTCCGGAAAAGGTATTCGTAAAATATGACAAGTGCAGAAAAAAGGTTTAGAGTACAAGAAAAATGGGTCAATTTTAGAGTGTAAATGAGTCATTTTTAAAGTACATGAAAAATGAGTCCATTTTAAAGTGCAAACGAGTCATTTTTAGAGTACAGGAAAAATAGGTCCATTTAGAGTACAAATGAGTCATTTTTAAAGTATACGAAAATGGGTCAATTTTAGTATGCAAATGAGTCTTTTCAGAATATAGGAAAAATTGATCTATTTTAGAGTACAAATGAGTCATTTTTAGAATACATGAAAATAGGTTCATTTTAAAGTGAAAATGAGTCATTTTTAAAGTGAAAAAAAATAGGTCTATTTTAAGGTTAAAAAAGGGTCATTTTTAGAGTAAAATAAGAATCTCGAAAATTGTTCTTGGACATTTCACCCATTTTTCGCCAGTTAATGGTAGTATTAATTACGGAGTAATTGTTAGTATATTTCCTCCGTCTAATTTTATTGTCCCTTTTTCTTTTTTCGGATGTCCAAAATTATTGTCCATACCAAAAATAGAAAGTGAATAGGTAGTAGAGTTTGATAAAGTTTACTATATTACCTCTTGGTTGAAATTAATATTACAAACTTTAAAGAAGTGTTAATTAATTGGTTAAGGGTAAACTTGTCATTTGGCAAAAAAAGTAAGAGAGAGAAAGTAGTGATAGTGACATTTTTCTAAGAGAATGTGTTTTTTGTCGGGGGACTATAATTTTGGGACGGAGGGAGTAATTGTTAGTATATTTACTCAACTATCTCTATCTCTATCTCTGCTAATATATAAAGGGTATGTTTGGCAACAATAGTTATTGCTGGTGTTAATGCTGGTGCTGTTGTTGATACTGAAAAATATTAAAATTATAGATTTTTTTTTGTAGTGATGTTTGGCAAACTAGCTGAAATTGTAAATTAAAAGTGTAAAATGACATAATTAGAGATTATTTTGAAAAAAATAAAAAAAAAAAAAAAAAAAAAAAAAAAAAAAAAAAAAAAAAAAAGTTGTAGCCCCCATAATCATTCATAAGTTGGTTTCAAGAAGCTTTTATTTTTTGAGGTTATTTTTACTATAATCTTTCAAAAGTTGTTCAGCCAAACAATGCTATTTTTTAGAAAAAAGATTATTTTGTGAAGAAAAAAAATGTTGTAGCCCCTATATATAACTCTCATAATCTACGTCACCAAACACAGCTAAAGTATTTGAGACTATTCTATAATTAGCAAGGCTTAAAAATTCAAACTCTTAAACTTGCTTGTTATGGAAGATTTCAATACTGGATCAATACTTGTAACCTCAAAACTTGTAATCGTCATATCGATTTAATGGAAAAAAATGTGTAACCACCATATCAATACTTGTAACATATAAAAAAAAATAATTAAAAAAAAAAAAAAAAAAAAAAAAAAAAAAAAAAAAAAAAAATTGATATACATTCAAATATCAGTTATGAAATTACAATATAAAAAGAACTCACTGTTTACGAAAGAATAAAAAAAACCTACAACACAAACTAATCATACTTCACACACAATAAATTCAGCCATCTTAGGTTTGGATGGACCAATTTCTTTCTGATTATCTGTTTATTTGAGCCGCGATAATATTTGCTCGTCGCAAAATATAGTCTATCCGCCGCAGCATTACGCGGTTACCCCTGCTATAATACATTTTATATATTTTTTTACAGTTATATGCGTTTATAAGACATTACAATATCAAAATTTGTTGCAATATGTGAAGATAATTTTTTTTGAAGGTAAACTTTAAAAAATTAATACTCCATTGTTTTTATTATTTAAAGAGTAAACTGCAAAATACATCCCTGTAGTTTACATCTTTTGGCACTTTACATCCCTGTCAGAAACTATAGGCAATATACATTCCCCGTTAGGCAAACGTTTGCCACATTACATCCCCAAGTTGGATGCACGTTATCTTTCTCTGTTAAGTGTTTGCATCGTTAGTCCCTCTGTTAAAATGTTTGCACCGTTAGTCCTATGGGTTAAGTCTATTTGCACCGTTAGTCCTTCGTTACGTTTTCGTCCGATTTTTTACATTTTCGTCCATTTTTTTACGTTTTCGTCCGATTTTTTACGTTTTCATCTGATTTTTTTCGTTTTCGTCCGATTTATTACGTTTTCGTCCCTTTTTTTACGTGTTCGTCTAGTTTTTTATGTTTTCGTCCGGTTTTTTACGTTTTCATCCGATTTTTTACGTTTTCATCCGATTTTTTACGTTTTCGTCGGTTTTTTTACGTTTTCGTCCGATTTTTTTCGTTTTCGTCCATTTTTTTAATTTTTCGTCTGGTTTTTTACGTTTTCATCCGATTTTTTACATTTTCGTCTGTTTTTTTAAGTTTTCATCCATTTTTTTTCGTTTTCGTCCATTTTTTTACGTTTTCGTCTGTTTTTTTACGTTTTCGTCTGATTTTTTACGTTTTCGTCTTTTTTTACGTTTTCGTCCGATTTTTTACATTTTCGTCTGTTTTTTTAAGTTTTCATCCATTTTTTTACGTTTTCGTCGGTTTTTTTACGTTTTCGTCTGTTTTTTTACGTTTTCGTCCGATTTTTTACAATTTCGTCTGTTTTTTTAAATTTTCGTCTGTTTTTTTAAGTTTTCATACATTTTTTTACGTTTTCGTCTGTTTTTTTTACTTTTTCGTCTATTTTTTTACGTTTTCATCCATTTTTTTACGTTTTCGTCTGTTTTTTTACGTTTTAGTCTGATTTTTTACATTTTTGTCTGTTTTTTTACGTTTTCTTCCATTTTTTTACGTTTTCGTCCGCTTTTTTTCGTTTTTGTCCCTTTTTTCCCATTTTCGTCTGTTCTTTTACGTTTTTGTTTGTTTTTTACGTTTTCGTCTAATTTTTACTTTTTCATCAAAAAGTAAAAAATGTAAAAAAACAGACGAAAACGAAAAAAAATTGGACAAAAACGTAAAAAAAAAGACGAAAACGTAAAATATCAGACGAAAACGTGAAAAAAATGACGAAAACAAAAAAAATTGGACGAAAACGTAAAAAATCGGACGAAAATGTAAAAAAACAGACGAAAACGTAAAAAAACAGACGAAAACGAAAAAAAATCGGGCGAAAACGTAAAAAAATAGACGAAAACGTAAAAAATCAGACAAAAACATAATAAATCGGACGAAAACATAAAAAATCGGACGAAAACGTAAAAAAACAGACGAAAAGGTAAAAAAATGGATGAAAACGTAAAAAAACAAACGAAGAAGTAAAAAAAACAGACGAAAATGTAAAAAAATGGTTGAAAACTTAAAAATACAGACGAAAATGTAAAAAATCGGACAAAAACGTAAAAAACAGACGAAAACGTAAGAAATCGGACGAAAACATAAAAAATCGGACGAAAACGTAAAAAAACATACGAAAATGTAAAAAACAGACGAAATCGTAAAAAATCGGACGAAAACGTAAAAAAACAGACGAAAACGTAAAAAAATAGGCGAAAACGAAAAAAAATGGATGAAAACTTAAAAAATGGACGAAAATGTAATAAATCGGACGAAAACATAAAAAATCAGACGAAAACGTAAAAAAATCAGACGAAAACATAAAAAAACGGACGAAAACGTAAAAAATCGGACGAAAACGTAATAAATCAGACGAAAACGAAAAAAATCACACGAAAACGTAAAAAATCGAACGAAAAAGTAAAAAAACAGACGAAAACGAAAAAAATCGGACGAAAACGTAAAAAAACAGACGAAAACATAAAAAGTCGAACGAAAACGTGAAGAAACAGACGAAAACGAAAAAAATCGTACGAAAACGTAAAAAATCGGCCATAAACATAAAATTAAATGACAAAAACGAAAAAAATCAGACGAAAACGTAAAAAAACATAAAAAATGGGACGAAAACGTAAAAAATCAGACGAAATCGTAAAAAAATGGATGAAAACGAAAAAAATCGGACGAAAACGTAAAAAATCGGACGGAAACGTAAAAAAACAGACGAAAACGTAAAAAATCAGACGAAAACGTAAAAAACCGGACGAAAACGTAAAAAACTAGACGAAAACATAAAAAAAGGGACGAAAACGTAATAAATCGGACGAAAACGTAAAAAATCGGACGAAAACGTAAAAAAACAGACGAAAACGTAAAAAATCAGATGAAAACGTAACGAATGACTAATGGTGCAATTAGACTTAACCCATAGGACTAACGGTGCAAACATTTTAACAGAGGGACTAACGATGCAAACACTTAACGGAGAAAGATAACGCCCATCCAACTTAGGGATGTAATGTGGCAAACGTTTGCCTAACGGGGGATGTATATTGCCCATAGTTTTTTACAGGGATGTATAGTGCCAAAAAATGTAAACCACAGGGATGTATTTTGCAGTTTACTCTTATTTAAAAGTTAAAGAGTAAACTGCAAAATACATCCCTGTGGTTTACACCTTTTGGCACATTATATCCCTATCAGAAACTATTGGCAATATACATCCCCCGTTAGGCAAACGTTTGCCACATTACATCCCTAAGTTGGATGGGCGTTATCTTTCTCCGTTAAGTGTTTGCATCGTTAGTCCCTCCGTTAAAATGTTTGCACCGTTAGTCCTATGGGTTAAGTCTATTTGCACCGTTAGTCCTTCGTTACGTTTTCGTCTGGTTTTTTACGTTTTCGTCCGGTTTTTTATGTTTTCGTCCGATTTTTTACGTTTTCGTCTGTTTTTATAAGTTTTCGTCCGATTTTTTTCGTTTTCGTCCGATTTTTTTCGTTTTTGTCCATTTTTTTTTACGTTTTCGTCTGTTTTTTTACGTTTTCGTCCGGTTTTTTACGTTTTCGTCTATTTTTTTACGTTTTCGTCCGATTTTTTACGTTTTCGTCCGATTTTTTACGTTTTCGTCCATTTTTTTACGTTTTCGTCTGATTTTTTACGTTTTCGTCTGTTTTTTTACGTTTTCATCTGTTTTTTTACGAATTCATACATTTTTTTACGTTTTCGTCTGTTTTTTTTACATTTTCATCCCTTTTTTTTTTACGTTTTTGTCTTTTTTTTTACGTTTTCGTCCGATTTTTTACGTTTTCGTCTGATTTTTTACGTTTTCGTCTGATTTTTTTCGTTTATGTCTGTTTTTTTACGTTTTCATATGCTTTTTTACGAATTCATACATTTTTTTACGTTTTCGTCCCTTTTTTTTACGTTTTTGTCTGTTTTTTTACGTTTTCGTCCGATTTTTTACATTTTCGTCTGTTTTTTTACGTTTTCGTCCGATTTTTTTCGTTTTCGTCCTTTTTTTTTCGTTTTCGTCTGTTTTTTTACGTTTTCGTCTGGTGTTTTTTCGGAAAAAAACAGACGAAAACGAAAAAAATCGGATGAAAACGTAAAAAAAACAGACGAAAACGTAAAAAATCGAATGAAAACGTAAAAAAAAACAGACGAAAACGTAAAAAAAATGTTCGAAAACGTAAAAAAAAATGGACGAGAACGGAAAAAAATCGGACGAAAACGTAAAAAAATGGACGAAAACATAAAAAAACAGACGAAAACGTAAAAAATTTGGATGAAAACGTAAAAAAAACAGACGAAAACGAAAAAAATCGGACGAAAACGTAAAAAATCAGACGAAAACGTAAAAAAAAACAGACGAAAACGTAAAAAATCGGACGAAAACGTAAAAAATCAGACGAAACGTAAAAAACGTAAGTAAAAAAAACAGACGAAAACGATAAAAAAAAAAAAACAGACGAAAACGGAAAAAAAAAAGACGAAAACGTAAAAAATCGGACGAAAACGTAAAAAAACGGACGAAAACGTAAAAAACACGGACGAAAACGTAAAAAACGGACGAAAACGTAAAAACGAAAACGAAAAAAAACAGACGAAAACGTAAAAAAATCGGTCGAAAACGTAAAAAAATCGGACGAAAACGTAAAAAAATGGACGAAAACGAAAAAAACGGACGAAACGTAAAAAATCGGACGAAAACGTAAAAAACGGACGAAAAGTAAAAAACGAGAAACGTAAAATCGGACGAAAACGTAAAAAACGGACGAAAACGTAAAAAATCAGATGAAAACGTAACGAATGACTAATGGTGCAATTAGACTTAACCCATAGGACTAACGGTGCAAACATTTTAACAGAGGGACTAACGATGCAAACACTTAACGGAGAAAGATAACGCCCATCCAACTTAGGGATGTAATGTGGCAAACGTTTGCCTAACGGGGGATGTATATTGCCCATAGTTTTTTACAGGGATGTATAGTGCCAAAAAATGTAAACCACAGGGATGTATTTTGCAGTTTACTCTTATTTAAAAGTTAAATTAAGATGATAAATGATCGTTTGTGTCATTAGAAAATAGTTTAGGACTTTAGGGGGCAATTTTAAACATTTTTTTTTTTTTTTTTTTTTTAATAATCTACAAAATTACCCGAATTTGAAAGAGTTGAATGAACATTTGTTTAATTTATATTAATTTTTTCTTACTGTTTTTAGTACGTACTTACATTAGGTTGATCATAAATGCACATAGTTATAATTTTAATTTTGAGTTCGACACTTTCTATTAAAACATGTGTTATAGAGGTGAAAAATAACTTCCACTATATATATATATGTCTTAATCCACAACACGTCCTTGCAAGTATTCTACGTGTTGAAGAAAAAGTTGGAAACTTAGCCGACAAATTATTTTTTTGGTGTTATTTGTACCAAATAGCAGCGTACTCATCCTAATTCTTCATTAATTCTCTAAAGTTATCACAATTATAGTAAAAAATATATATTTATCACAATCCTTTAATATTTGTGTCTCAAGTTATATCATACTGAATCACTAAGATAAAAATAAATAAAATTGTGAGGACATTACTCTATATATTATAGGAGGGAGTCCTATTATACAATGTGATTAAAATACAATTTCTTTAGTAAAAAAATATTTTCTTTTACCATGCTAAGGTTCTTTGTCTGGGTTTTGCGATGAGCCTGTTTTGTGTACCCTCTCAGGCCCAACATGGCATTAGCAGACCAATGGCATATCCAACATGGGATTAGCAGACCAATGGCATATGCGAAAAAGAAATGTCCACACAAAACTCAAAAAAAACATTAAAAACAAAAAAGAAACACACCAAATGCCCAAAACAGTTACATATCAAATTCCAAGTACGTAAAGATATATACACTAATATTCAAAATCACTAAAAAAAAGTTTCACATAAGCGTTATCACATAAAATTATCACAAAATAACGCAAAAAATACCCGCTGCAACGTGGCGGGCGCCCCCACTTGTTATTAAATGTAATATAAGACTCATCAATTTACTTCCTCTCGTAACATACTAACACTCACAACATACTAAGAAAAACATGAAAAAGTTTAATATTAGATGAACTTAATCATTTAAAAGCTTTTGTCATTACCTCCAACCAAAAGCATCCTTAAAATCTTCAAGTTTCCTTAAAGACCCGCCCCTTTTCACTATAGTGACATTTCTTTATATGCTAATTGGAAGATAATTTGTACTGCCATAGAAATTTGTAGTATAGCTACGTAAAAATAATTTATAAAACAGTAACTACTACAGAGTGCATGATATGCGAATTTTAGTTGCCCACTATACCTTTTATGCTTTTATATCTGCATAGAGACATATATTTTGAGATTCATTAAAAGAATTTTACTCGTATCTTATAAACAAAAACAAGAGAATGAAAAAGATACAGAATGTGACGCACCGCACCTACTGTACGTACCTTTTATTTCTGCATAGAGAGAAATAGGGGAGTTTTAGAAGAGGAGTGACAAAGCCATGTTGGAGAAGGAAAGCACGTGCAACGTCATGGCCAAGCCAGCCACGAACAAAATGGCCGTGAACATTAGGCTTGCACGTACCCTGCTTCTCCAACACCGCCTTCTCTCCCATGATCTAGCATCTATTTTTCATTGACCACTCTGTTAGCAAAGTAGGTGATACACAAAATGAAAAAACTGGTAGTAGTATATATGTATGAGATCAAGGTGCATGGGCGATGGTTGTATTTATAGAGGCAAGGTTTCTCCCTAAAACCCCAAAAAAGTGAACAAAGTGAAATAAAGAGATTGAGTCTTCGAGTGGACATTCTTTAAAGACACACCACTCCTATCCCTACCCCATGACAGGAGTAATCATGCATGTTATATGTCTTTTGATGTTACATTAATCATTACTAATCAAATTTCATTTTCGTGCATATATTTCTCTTTGTGTGTAAAGTGTAACAAAACGCTTACGTCAAGAGTACAATAAAACAAAATAATTTGATTATGAATGTAATCTAATTTCAAAAAGGGGTAATTCTCAGGCTAGTGGCAGTAAGACCGAAGGGAATGGGGCTACCCAACTAAGGGGCGACTCGCGACACGTGACGCTGAGTCAGCATGTTGGGTAGCCTCAAAAAATAAGGGGGGTGGTGTAGCAGGCGATCCAGGGCTAAATAATAGCAGGCGAACCATATGTACAGACGTAGCAGGCAGAAAACCAGGCGATCCATATAGGTCGTCGGAACTCAAGGTTGCCTTGTGGGGGTGGTGTAGCAGGCGAACCAGAGGCTTCCCAGGGGCTAATCGCCTATGTTATCGCCCCATTCCTCTTAGCCTAAGGGATCGAGATCGACTTTGCCGATCGATTGGCATTCGATCGTCCTTATGTGATGATTCGATCGTCCCTTTTTTTTGTTTAACTCGGTCGCATTAGAGATCGAATGAGATAGGAACGTTTGAAAAGAAAATATATATATAATAATACAAGTAACCGTTGGTTATATGTGTGAAACAAAAAAATAAAAATAAAAAAAATAATAAAAAATAAAAAAAATCTTATAAACTATTATAAATACACAATATATTAACACACTTCAATTCACAAAATCTCATTTCACACATTCTCTATATTTTTCCACACTATGAATTCTTACGAGCTATTCATTGCCGATTCGTCTTCGGATGATGAAAATGAAGTTAGTAGCGAGTTTATGATGTTTGCGGAAGAGTGTTGGGAGGCTTTTCAAGCGTCACAAACTAAAGTCTCACGAAACCAAATTAGTAGGGATCGTTTGGGTGCTCATAACCGTTTAGTGGCTGCTTACTTCTGCGAGACCCCAAGATACGGCGATCAAGCATTCCATGATCGTTTCCGAATGAGCCGAAAACTATTCACACGAATTGTTCGAGAGGTAACCGATCATTCACCTTATTTCCAACAAACTCCTAGTTGTGCAGGCTTACTTGGTATTTCTCCATTGATGAAGTGTACTTCGTCAATTCGTCAATTGGCATACGGAGTCAATGCGGCTGCTCTAGACGAATATCTGCAAATAGGTGCGTCAACAATTCGTGAGTGTCTCCAAAAATTTTGTGAGGCCATAATGGAGTTATGCATTGATTGTACAAATTGGCCGTGGGAGAATTGCCCACATGCTTTAAAAGCTCAATTTTGTAGGGGTGATCACGGGCAAACTCCTTTCATTTTATTGGAAGCGATCGCCTCCCAAGATTTATGGATTTGGCATGCGTTCTTTGGTGTCGCCGTGATGAATAACGACGTAAATGTTTTACGTAAATCGCCTATTTTCAATGATCTCAAAACGGGGAGAGCACCGGATGTGGAATTCTATGCTAACGGCGTGCCTTATAAATGGGGATATTATCTTGCTGATGGGATATATCCGGAATACTCTGTTATTGTGAAGTCCATTAAAAATCCAGGGACAGGTGATGACAAACGAATATTGTATAAGACGATGCACGAAGCAGCAAGAAAAGATGTGGAACGTGCTTTTGGTGTACTAAAGAAGAAGTGGCTAATGATTAAACATCCGGCTAAAGGGTTTGACAAAAAGCGTCTATCACATATAATGTACACATGCATCATATTACATAATATGATAATTCAGGACGAAGAGCGGGCGATATCTCCCACTTTCTTTTCAGCGGAGCAGCACCGTTCTTATGATCCCATAAGAATTCATGTGGAATCGTTGGAAATTACCAGGGAGATATGCAACAAAACAACTCATCTTAACCTCAAAGCCGATTTGGTGGAAGACATTTGGCATTGTCATAATCAAAACTAGTTTAGTCGTTTTATTATCGTAATGTTTTAATGTTATTTGAATTTTATTGTAATGTTTTTATTTTATTTGAATTATTATGTAACTTTTTAATTATTAATGAAATTTGTGTTTGTGTTAAAAATGTTTAAAAAAAAAAAAAAAAAAAAAAAAAAAAAAAAATGATCATGGTCGGCCTTACTGGGGCACCTAATCGCCTGAAGGTCGCTGGAGAGAGAAAGCTAACGTGGCAGAGAAAATGGGAGGGATTGACCCTCCTTACTGGGGGCAGCCTTAAATACCCCGGTGGTACAACACCACTCACCCTAAATGCCCAAATTTTTTTTCTCTAAATACCCCATGGGAGATGGTCGTCTTAAAATCTTGGGCGACTGTAAGTGTCCTTATCATCTACTTACATAGTACTACTTATACTAGGTACTTTCTTGGGTGACTGGGCCTACATTTCTTGGGCGACTTGTTCTTTAGTTTTTTTGTGAAAAAATTAATAATATACGAGTAGTTAATTACATTTTTGATCCTTGTTGTTTGGTTGGTATTTCATTTTTTGTCACACTTTTCTTTCTCTTTTATAAATAAAAAGACATGTTCCAAATACGAGAAACACAAAAAGAAACATATACACAAACATATACAAATCCATTATCCAAACACAAACACAAACAAAAATCTGAGAAACACAAACACAAACATAGATCTACACAAATCTGATAAAACCAAACACAAAAGATCTTCGGCGAGGCAAAGCAGATTCCGGCGGGGCAAAGCAAATTCCGGCGGGGCTAAGCAGATTTCGGCAGCGGTAGGTAAGAATATTCCGGCAGAGGCTACTAAGACAAAGATCTACAAAATAAATGCATAGATCTATTTAAAAAATATGAAGATCTTTAAGAAAAACCTACAAAACTAAAAAGAGACATAAATCTATGAAAAAAAATACTTAGATCTACAATATAAAAAAATAGATCTATTAAAAAATTAATAATAAAAAAAAAAACCTCAAAATATTCAAAAACCCATTCGTGTTATAGAGGATCTGGCGGCAGGGTGGTAGTTGGTGTCGGACGCGGTGGGTCTCGGTGAGGGGGTTGGTCATCACGTGATGATGAAAATAAACAAAGTGTTTAGGTATGCTTTTGGGTGATGGTGTGGGGGGTCCAAAGTGGTTCTGGGTTGAGAAACAACTACTGAAATGTATTTAAGGATTTAGCGTGGAAGAACAAGCTAGCTAACACTCTGTTCTTGAGTTTTTATTTGGAGAGAAAAGAAGATGTCTATGGTTTTGAACCATTGGTAAAAATAACTTTATTGGTGAATTTCCACATCTTGTGGAAAGTGTATCCAATGTTTCATGTAATGACTCATGATATCATATATTCATATAAACAAGTTAAAAGAACACTCGTGAATCAAGCAAAACACTCGTGAATCAAGCAAAGGTGGTAATATGACTAATATCTTATTTTATACATGTTTTCGACTAAATCTTTGACCCAAATTATTGTTATAAAATACCAACTTGGAAAAAAGCAATAGTTAATGCACTCTTAATCTTAAAAACATTTGTCCTACAAACATTTTTTTGAAAACCCGAAAATAAGTCAATCCACATTACATTTAAATTTGGTACCAAAAATGAAATACAAAATAAACCACAAGGACTAAAAATGTAGTTAACATTTTTTTTACAAAAAGACAAAAACAAGTCGCCCAAGAAATAGTGACCTATGTCGGCCAAGAATGTACAGTTACAAACTAGTACTATGTAAGTACATGGTAGGGACAATGATAGGGACACTTGTCACTTTTTTATAACAGTCGCCCAAGATTTTAAAGCCACCATCTCCCATGGGGTATTTGGAGAATTTTTTTTTTTTTTTTTTTTTTTTTGCATTTAGGGTGAGTGGTGTTGTACTATTGGGGTATTTAAAAAATTACCCCTTTCAAAAATATTACTACCAGCCAATGAAAACAAAATTGAAGTACGTGGACGTGGTAATTAAGGGCTATTATTGATACTAGTATCGTACCACGTGTTCCATTCTGGGAAAGGATCATCTCAAGTTGAGGATAATTTGATTATTCAAGTTAGACAAATATCAACCATTGGATCAAATTCAATGGCTCAAATCAAAAGAATAGGAAATAATTTGAGCCATTGGATTTGATCCAATGTTGATAATTGTAACTTGGTCAATCTAGTTATCCTTAACTTGAGAGGATCCTCTTCCGTTCTAGCGACGGAAAAAATGTGATTACATTTTCCAGCCAGCAATGTATTTTTTTTTTAAATATTTGTAACGGCAGAAATATATAATATAAAATAAAAAGCTACTAGAAAGGAGCTAGAAGCCAAATAATACAATAGAAATCTAGAAATAAACTAAACAAAACTTCCTAGATTCCTCCCGAGGCTTTAACTGCGAGAACTACAAAATTGATGAAAACACTATTGCCAATTACGGAGAACCAAGACAAGAGAAAAATCCCCACTCACGGTGGCCAAGCCACCATTTTTCACTCTAGATTGTTTTTTATGTAGCCCCAAACAAGCCCAAAAGAAGAGATACAATAAAAAAAAGGCATAAAAGTAAAAAAGAATCAAACACTTGAAGAGTACTCCTTCAGGTAATAGAAACATAGACTAGGAGTACCCTTCAAGTATCTAAGGATTCTCTTATTAGAGCTTTCATTATTGTAATCTCGTTTCTTATCGTGAATTTGTTGGTGGAGTAAAGGAGCTGAACATCATATAATTGCGGTGTGGTGTGTTGATTTTGTTAGTTTATGAATATAAATTAATAGACGTATGTTAGTATCGAACTCGAGATCACGGGATTGCACACTTTACGTATAAAGAGTTAACGAATAATAATTAATATATAAAAGGTTATATTTAATTATTATATACACAAAACATATAACGACTGTTATGTAATTAACAATAATTGACTAACGACTGTTAAATAATAAAAGGAAGGACTAAAGTGAAAATTGGATGTCAAGAAGGTTCCGGAACACCCCTTTGGGCTATGACCGATCGGATTATGGGTTAGGGTTACTTAATCCTAATCTAACTTGGACTCCAAGTTTTCTACACTATATAAACAAACCTAGGGTCATTGTTTTGGTAGCTTTTGTGCACACACAATACCTAAAAGTTTTTCCTTCTCTTTTGTTCTTGCTTGGTCGATCGTACAAACCCCCCTCCTAAGGGATTCGATCAATTTTTTATTAAAAACAAATTGTTTGGTTTTAATTTGTGCTATTTACTTGCATAACGTTAACTTGGTATTAGTACGTGTGTACAAGAACGTGATTCAAACACATTATCGTTTGAATCTTGGATTGAATTACAAAACGGTAAGGGGTAATTCTTATAATCCACATAAACGCTAATTAGGGTTCATCTTCTTGATTGATTGAAGAATTGATAAAAGGTACACATATTTTTATATTCGGTTAACTAATTACATGTTATTGATTCTTATGCGCATGTGTTCTTTGATATTGTATATGTTTAAATATGATTAGTCATAATATTAAATTTCAACAGTGGCATCACGAGCCATTATAATGTGTAATTAATTACCGAAACACATAAAAAATGAATCTTGGATTAGGTTTTACATGTTGGTCGTTTTTTAGGGTTATAAAAAATTTGAACCCTAATTTTTTTAGGGCTGATTGCCAAAAAAAATTAGGGTTTAGGTTTTGTAATTTAATTTGATTAGAAACTCTAGGATTAACATGTTTATGTGTTATGTATGCAATTTTGTGGCAACGTATTATAATTGTTATGAAATCCATGATGGGACATGCATGTTTTATCATGGAATTATTGTCTATTAATTAATTGTTAAGTTTTCACATGTCTATTTATTGATAATTCTTGAATTGGGGAAAACATCAATATAATTAATGAATCAATTACGTGCTATGTGGTATATATTTAATTATAGCTTACGCAATTGATTCGTCGATGCATGCGGTTCACTTCCTTTGTAAGTGAGGGCCTTAGTTAAATATATATATTATAAACCTAGAATTGATTATTAATAGGTTTTTTCAAATAAAGTTTGCATGTGGCTACATGTTTTCACATATTAATTGTTATGTTATGTGTGTATCATTTAGTTGTTTATTTTTATTATTACTTGTTTTGTTTATTTTTGTTTGACATGTTTTAAACAAAAGGATAATTTTGAATAGAAAAATAAAACGGTCTAAATAATGGTGAAACTTGATTTTGTGTATAAATTATGAATCTTGCAAGGTCTCACGTGCCGATAGTGGTTCGCTTCGCACGGTAATTCGCTCTCAGGCAAGACTAGCAATTTTTATAATTTATGACATATTTTTTAAGAGTCAAAACCTAAATCTTTTAGTTGATTGA
Organism: Artemisia tridentata subsp. tridentata; assembly: GCA_021014915.2. Taxonomy (NCBI): domain Eukaryota; kingdom Viridiplantae; phylum Streptophyta; class Magnoliopsida; order Asterales; family Asteraceae; genus Artemisia; species Artemisia tridentata. Next base: position 306,441,854 of record CP139507.1, read on the forward strand.
TGAGTTTTGTACCAATAGTAAGAAAGGTTCACCCAACTTGACAAGCTGTGTGAGGGGTATAAGTAGGAACAGGTTTTTAATAAGCTTCGCGCTGACCTTTGTTTCTACGCTCCTTTGTGCATCAAATTGGAGCTACCGAGTTCGACTATTTTTTATGTATAAAATCACCTTAAGGGTGAATTAACCTCAATTCCACGTGCCACTTTGTGGTAATTATCCGAATAACTTGAGTCTTTTGACTCAGGCAGTAGTAGGATATAGTGGGCGATAATTGTAGGTAATTCTTTGATTGGTGAACCCAATACCTAAATTAAAACTTTGGTAAATTTGATCTTACTGAATTAGTTAATAAAAAGGTTTTTATTAAAACTTATGATACGAAGTTGTATGCATGCTTCTTCGTACATATTTTTGATTATACACATCAAAACTAGTACCCTTAAAATTTAAGTTTATGCCATCTAATTATAAGAAACACTTGAAGTCACCATTTAGCATAAGTGAGACCTTAGCTAGATTGTGATGACAAGGTAAATTTCATGACTACGTGAGACGTACATGAGAATTTGCAGTTTCTAAATTAGACGACTTAATTGAGTTGTTAGTGAGACCTAAAACTCAAGGCATGAGATGGGGATAAAACATGCTTACATTGCAATATAGTTTGGCAATGTAAATCCCATAAAGATCTAGGAATTGGAAATCGTTTACCAATTTACCTTATTTTATACTTCCATTACTAGCAGATCAACTGATGTAATGAAACTATGTTAATTTGGATCCTAGTTTTCAAGAAAATTCTATGGTTATATGAATATTTCCTTGGGTATTTTATTTTCTTGAAAAATTGTATTATCGAAAATACTAATATTTGAAATTTTTCTTGTAGAAATGGCTCAAAACGATAACACTACTTTGAGTTATGCGTTCAAAACTTTCTTTGAACGAGAAAAATTGACTGGCTCACAGAATTTCAATGACTGGTTTCGTTCACTTAGGATTGTCTTGCGAGTGTCTGATAAACTGAAATATTTGTATAGGCATTGTCATGTTGAACCTGCTGCTACAACATCTGATGCGGAAAAAGCAGAGTGGAAAGTTGAGTATAAGAAACATAATGATGTGGCTTGCATGATGCTGGGAATGATGACACCTTCTTTACAAAAGCAGTTTGAGCATTCTTTTCCACATGACATGCTCAACGAACTCAGACGTATGTTTGAGAAACCTTAAGCTGTTGAGATTTATGATTTGATCGATGCTCTTCACAACTGTAAGCAGGCAGATGGTAAAACTGTAAGTGCACATGTGTTGGAAATGAAAGGTTACATGGACCAACTAGAGGCACTTGGAAAACCCTATGCAGTTGATATTGCTGTTAACTTAATAAATAGATCCCTGAATAAGGAATTTAGTGGTTTTGTGCGCAACTTCAATATGCAATGCGTGGGGAAGACATTGAGTGAATTGCACGCATTGCTCATCGAATAAGAGAAGGTTTACCACAGAAGGCTCCTACGCCCCAAGTACTTGCTATTCAGGGCGGTAGGATTAACAAGCCAAAACCGCAAACAAACAAGAAGGATAAAGGTAAAGGTAAAGCTGATAAGGGTAAACAAGTTATGGCCTATCAACCTGAACCAAAAAAATAACCTCATAAGAAGAAGGATAATCCAAAGAAGGATCAGGTTTGCCACTACTGTCATGTAGTTAGTCACTGGAAGAGGAATTGTCCTCTCTATCTAGAAGAGTTGCAAGCAAATAAGAACAAGAAGTCTGGGCAGGTCGCTAGCACTTCAGGTAACTTATTTATTATTGAATTATTTACTCTAAATCATAAAATTAATTCCTGGGTATATGATACTGGATGTGGTATTCACATTTGTAATACACTACAGGGGTTTAGAGTGAAAAGGAAGCTTGCCTATGGGGAGCAGTATCTGCATGTGGGAAATGGAGCATCTGCGAATGTTGAAGCCATAGGAGTGTTTAATTTAGTTTTGCCTTCGGGCTTAGTACTGTCATTAAACAATTGTTATTATGCACGTTCTATTATCAGAGGTGTTGTTTCCTTTTCTTTATTGTTGGATCTTGGTTTTATTCACACTATCACTAGTAATGGAATTTATGTTTCTTCAAATGGTATTCTTTTTAATGCTATTGCTGTGAATGGTGTGTTTGTGATTGACATGTTTGATAATGTATCCAATAAAAATAATTCGATGTTTAGCGTCAATAATAAGAGAATCAAGAAGGACTTGGATTTGTCTTATCTTTGGCATTGTCGACTTGCTAACATAGGCAAGAATCGCATGGAAAAACAGCAACATGATGGTCTTTTGCAAAGTATCAATGATGAATCATTTGATAAATACGAATCTTGTATATCTGGAAAGATGACAACGAAACCGTTTCATAATCGTATGTGTGGAAAACTAGAAGGGGGTTGAATAGTTTTACCATTTTAAAATTCTTTTGCTTTGAATACTTAACGTGATTTCAAGTAATGCAAATAATAAACAATATATAATAAGCAAGTAGAGAAAGAAACAATCAAACCACAACACGGATGTTTATAGTGGTTTGGTCTACAAGGACTCTCTTCCTTGCCCTACTCCACTCCTCGAGCCTTTAACTCGAGAGTTTTTCTTCACTAAGAAACAAGCTCCCTTCTCGGCAGAGAAAACCTTTACAAACGTCGCTTACACTTTTTCCGGTACAAAGCTAAATACCGAGTTCTTTTACAAGGGCACAACCACTCCCGATACTCTGTGTATTTTGAGGACTAAAATACTAACCGATCACTACTGAGGTATATGATTGTTTGGTAAAACAATGATGTGTGAAAAACAACAAATTCACACTATGACTAATCTAACAAGTCTTGCAACGCTTTGTTGAAGCTTGTGATGCTTTGATCTCTTTGCTACAAAAGAAATATCACTAAGAATGAAATATGATATATGAATGGGTTAGTAATGAATGAAAGAATGAATGATGTTGTTTACGCTTAAGAGTGATAAGAAAACATGAATGTGTGGCTTGCTATTTATAGGCCAACTGCCATTTCAAACCACGGATGGGACAGATCCAAAATAAGGGATCCGTCCGTAATGCTGTTTGGTTCCGCGGGAGCCTGACAACAAATCTCCAAATATCTTTCCCAAATCTAACCAAGATATTTCCAAATCTAATCTTTGAGTGAAGATCAATCCAAGATATTCATAAGATCTTCAAAATATCCTAAAGATATCAAAGTGATGCATGCCATGATGTCATTGTACAATTTCCATTTTTAGAATTAAAATGTAAATGAATGTAACATGTAAATATAAATGTATGTAACATGTATATACTAGTGATCATATATGTAGCATGTAAATGATGTTATGAGTTTATGAAAAGCTTGTGCTATAAATGTAAAAGACTTAACTATATTTATGCTTTGCTATAAATAAAATTTATAATTGTCATTAACAAAATATAGCAAAGATCGTAAAATATAAATAACATTTTTTTGACGATATTTGTGTTAACAATCTCCCCCTTTTTGTTGAGGACAAAACTTAAAGTTTATTTTTAAACAATGAAATAAATAACGTGCAAGTCTTTTAAAAATATAGATTAAACTAGTTTTATGCAATTTTCAAAATCAATTTAGGCATTTTAAATTGTATAAAACATGTGTTGTATGAGTTTAATATTATCTCCCCCTTTTTGAGCATCTATTGAGGTGGATGCAAAATAGCGTTGAGGCGCTGAAGGATATGGTTCAAGATGAACCTCATCTCATTTTGTAACTCATGAACCAAAATGTTGGTTCGTTGAGTGAGATGGGCGGTTCACTCACACATGGGGCAACCATGGCGAGGGAAGTTGGCTGGTAGGTTTGGTTCATTTGTTGGTGGTGATGGAGGTGGAGGTGGTGGAGCATGAGTTGATTGTTGGTTGAAGTTTGGTGGAGACATGATGGATGCAAGCAATGTGGATTGTAAATCCATTGCTTCATAGAGGTGAGAATCCACCATGTTTGAAAAGGCGTAGAGACGGTCAAGTTCCTCATTTATTTCACCTTGAGTTTATGGTTGGTTAATTCACATTAACTCGTCAATGCCTTGGAGTTCGGATGTTGCTGAGAAAGGTTGAGGTTGAGGTTGTTGAGGTAGAGCTTGACCACGGTAGAGAGGGCCATGAATGTCCCTATAGATGGGGTGGAAGAGTAGTGGTTCTTGTTGTGAAGGTTCAACCTCAAAAGTCATTGGTGGTGGATTGGATGATCTAGGTGGAAGGTCTTCCAAGGTTTCTAATTAGGGGTGAGGAGAGGTTAGTGGTGTGGCAAACAACTCTATTGGTTGAAGTTTAGGTGAATGAGGAGGTGATGGCGATCTTGTTATCTGAGATGGTGCGGGAGGTGGTGTGGTGGCCACTGGTGTTTTGGTAGGTGGTGGAGTGGTGATGATGATATGTGGTGGTGTTGGAGTTGACAAGGTGAGGAAGTTCTCATTATCAATTGGAGATGAAATGTTTAGTGGTGATGATTCTGAGGATGAGGAGTTGAGATTTACAAAGCAACATGGTCTAATACTCATTCTGGCAGTTCTTCTGTGTGGTCTGGATGTTGATGAGGAGTTGTTTGACTTTGTCATTTTGAGGAGGAAGGTTGAGATATGCAGAAATGCTACTAGAAGTGGTAGTGAAGATATGAGAAATGATCATCTAAAAGCTTCCAATTTATAGACTCCAAGGTTTATGGATGTAACACCCCAACCCGGCAAGGGTAGAAGTGTCACGCAAATGGTGACATATCAAAGGCAAGCATAACATACGACTTACATAATACAAATGGTTTACAATGATACAAAGGAAAATATACCAAATCTACGTAGTCATACATAAATGAATACTAAAACTAAGGTATCGTCTTCATAAGCTAATCTCTCATCCCAAAGCAACCCAAGCTCCTGGCTTCCTACTAAAACCTGCCGCAGGAAAAGAAATGCGGCTGAGCTTAAAAAGCCCAGTGAACAGATATATAATGAACGGAAACAAAATCAAATGGAAATGAACAGACATATCATAATGAAGAGATATAGGAAAAGGAAATAAATAGTAAGGTTTAGGACAGTCATCCACCACGAGCCCATATCATAACATATCATATCATAATCATATAGAGGGGATGCCTCTCAAATAAACAGATAATATGAGGGGTGTCCTCATTCTTCAATCCAAATAGTATGAGGGGTGTCCTCATTCTTCAAATGGAGTAGCTAGCTCCCGAACTTGTGAAAGACGTTGATTGCACCCAGCATCAGTCACCGAACAATATATTATATCAAATCACGAACAGTCCACGAACACGGACTCGAACCTAGGATTGCAACCCATACGCCCCCCGAACAATATCATAATCATAATAATATGCATGCAACGAACAATAATGGGGACGGTGTGAGAAATCACTCCCCCACACGGGAGTCATGCCAATGGTGCATCACAGACATGGCCATGTTACCTTCATGGCTAGGAAACGAACTTGGCTCGGGTATCAAACTGAAGGGTCAAAGGTCAAAGGTCCAAATCATAGCAAAGGTTCAAATAGTCTCAGTCATCGAATCATAGTCAAAGTCCAAATATCAAAGGTCAATGAATCCAAACGAACTGATCAAGGGTTCATCATCAACTGGTTCATTTAAAGTAATCTTTATCAAATGATTTTCATAAAAATGATCTTTAATAACAGTTTTTACAAAAGTAGACTTTAAAAATAGTTTTCATAAAAGCTTAGTCAAATTCCAATTAAAATGGTAGTACAATATTTCATAAACATCATTTTACAAATAGTTTTCCCTCAAAACATTTCCATGATATAATTAAAAAGGTTTTCACATCTAGTTATCAAAATTAAATGAACCTTCAAAGTATCAAGTGATTCGAACACTAATATCACAAGGTCACGAACGAATATCAAATGGATCATTATCGAGGCTCAAAGCAAAAGGGTCTATCGAACATCAAGGTCAAAACGAATCAAACAATGAACCAAAGTGTAGGGAACATAGCAATGGCATAGGAAATCCTAATACGAATCAAATCAAAAGAAACGAAGGCACCTTACTGAAAAGGGCAGAATATCTGTACCTGATCACGAATGCAAACACGAATACGAAATAGAAGACACAGATGCGGATCAAAACCTCCTCCTTCACACCTAAAGGATTAGAAGAGAATTACTATTGATTCTTAATTATTCATTTTACTTGACTTTCCATTTTAAGTAACTTTCCATTTTTAGCAGGTTTTCCAAAATTAGCAAGTTTCCATATTTAGTAAGATTGTGTCATATAATTTAATTAAATCATTATTAAGTGGAAATAGGGTATATTTGATCAGATTTACACATTTGGTCCTCACGGTTTCATAATTTACAAATTACACCCTTTATTTTATTAAGTTACACTTTAAACCTTTTTATATCCATAATTACACATTAAACCCTTAATTAACCAAATTTACACAATGAGTACTTATTTTCACATGTTATACGAATGTCCCTTTAAGTTTCCATAATTTACACAATAGGTCCCTCAAATTAATGACTTTACATATTTAGCCTTTAATTTACATTTTCAATCTTTAATTCTCAATAATTACATATTAATCCATTAAATCCTCAAAATGACACAACACACCCTTAACATGTTAAAATACACGAATACACCTTAACTTTCTAGAAATTACACTTTTAACCCCTCTACTTATTAATTTTCCAAACCGAATTATATTTTACCAAATTAAACATTTTAATCCTTTTAAATACAAAAATTACACATGACACCTCCAAGTTATATTTTATTCGAATAATATACAGTCCAAATAAAGTTCTAAAAATAACCCTTGAGTTTTAAAAGTTACAAAACACCCCCTGCACATTTTATTTCAAATCGTAAAGTATTTTAAACAACAACAACTTAACCCTAGTATATCCAATCATTTACCAATCATATCATCATCATTAATCATCATTTTATATCATCAAAACAAGCCCTAATCCTCAAACCCTAGTTCATACGATTTTTCTTCTTTTCCTTCTTTGTTTTCTTTAAATCCGATTAAACAAATAAATCATCCATAATTCGATTAGGCCATGATAAATCATTCCAACATTTTTCCAGTATTATATGAATCATAAGAAGCCTAAATAAAATATATATCATTTCCAAAAATTCGTATGGTATTTTATATGATTTTCACACGTTTTAATGATTTAATTCCCATATAATTCATAGATCTTGCATGGTGCGTTGATAGTATTTTATTTGATGTTCATATAACATAAGAAACTCAGGAAAAATGGCAAACCAATTTTAGGACGTATAGAATGGCTGTAACGAATTTCTTCTCCTCGGATCCACACGCGACACCACAAAATTTACCACGAGCTCACGAACGATCCACAAACCTTGTAATCATTTTTCATAGAGTATATATGATGTGAGGATCTTGAGAAAAATGAGGAACGAATTTTATAAGTGTCGTATGAATTATGGACGATTATACTTACTTTTAATACTAGCGATAGGAATAAATTGACCACGATCGAATCCGACCACACACAGCTCCAAGAGTATTTTTCTAGGCTTCAATTGATGCTCAAGAACACACGAAAATTAGCCTCACACCTCCAGGAAGTCGCACGGATTTTTAGTGATTATTTCTAGGGTTTGTGGAGTTTCGGTTTTACTTTGAGAAGAAGAAAAAGAATGCACTAATCTTAGAATATATTGTGCCGAGAAATAGGAGGGGAATTGAGCATAATACTCAGCCAAACTTGGAAAAAATCAATCCCCATTATTTTGATTTAATTTCCTATTTTATTCATAATTATCCATGTATTTAAATGGTTAAAACAAATAAATAAATGTACACATATGTATTTTTGGTTCAAGGGGCTTAGGTAATGTGTTAGAATAATTTTGGTGGCTTGCAACATTTACTTGATGCCTCATAATTATTTCATGTCATTTGTGGTTTATTTTCATAGGTTTTGTAAATTAATTGTAAGTTATATAAGCTTTAATTAAATATTTAAGTTGTAGGGCATTTTGGTCTTTTACATGTTTTAGATTTTTAGGGTTTTACAATGGAAGAGTGTGTTTGGATTTGATGTTAAACCATACAAAAATGGTGGTTTATAATGATTTGGAAGTGGAAGAGAAGCATATCAAATCATCAAAGTCAATCCAATGAGATTGAGTTGAGTGGCTTAAGAGTAGAAAATTAATAACATCACAATGTTATCACCCTGCATGATCACATTAGTTCACATAGTTTTTTAATGATAAGTTAATATCCTACAATCTTAAAAATACATCACATCACTGTTTAAAACCAATTGTACCAAACACTCATTAACCTCTCATTTCCTGTCAAGTTTCTTGTTGATCTTCGTTAGGAAACGCCCGATGCACTTGAACATCCCTCTCGTTTGCTTGAACTCTTCAGTTTGTTGTTCAATGGGTGAAAGTTGGTTCATATATTCTAGAGATAGAAGCCTAGAGTTTGGGAGTCCATCATTCTCGCTCATAGATGATGATGATGAGGAGGTTGGTGGATGAGGACGTTTTCCTTTTAATTTGGCTACTCTCTTATCACTCAAGGGTACAAATGTGTAGGGAATGAGGGAGTAGTTGGGGCAAAAACCTCTAGCATTTGGAGGGATAGGTGCAAAGGCTCTAAAAAGACGGGTGAGAAGCATCCCGTGTGGAAGAGTGGTGGTTCCTAACATTGGTATGCCGGCCATCCTATTGGCGACATAGTAAGCAAGATTGAAGGGTTGATGAGTCGACAACCAATAGAATATGTAGCATAGGCAAGCATTGATGTGGTCTCTATTCCCTATGGTGCACAAGACGTTGGCCCGAAGAATTTCTTCCCATTTTTTAAATTGTGGCCTGAGTCGTTTAGCTCCATGCCAAACGGGTCTCGATTGACCTCATTGCATTGTCGGGTGGTCCTAGTGTGGGAAGTTCTAGGGAGGAAGAGATGGTCTCGGATAATCTCTTTTGGTGTCAAAAGAGTGTCGTATGGAGGCATACGATCGACAATAGAATCAAGGATTGACTTTGAAATGAATGGAGATGAGACCATAATCATTTGAGCTAAGGACAACACTAGCATAAAACTCTAATATAAATCTAGGACATATTGGTTCGTCAATGTCCAAAAGGCAATCAATTTGAATGGTAGCTAGTTGTTGGCGAATGTTGGTTCCTTCTAGAAAGGAAGGGTCTATGGTTCTACCCTCGTGGACATATCTCTTCTCTAAGGCCTTAAAGATTTTTACTTGTTCCGGTGTAAGTCCTTTAGTCTTATGGTGTTTTGGGAGGTAGTTAAGGGTATCCTTGTGATCGTAGAAGGTTGCGGGAGGCATGATTTATCCTAGATACAAAAATTACATAGTTTAGTTAAAACTAACGAGAGTTTAGATATAATGTTCTAGTGTGTGCCTATATGGGGACAATGTGGAGGTGTAGTTATCTCGACTCTTTTTAATGCGTGAAAATTTTATTTAGCAAATTTTATAACAAAATGAGAGATAACCTAAATGCTCCTAATTCAATGTAGCTTCGATTGAATGTACACGAAAATACATATTAGTTATGTATTTCCTTTAGCATTCAAGAGACATTATGCAAATGATGTTTTAAACATAGCGTTTTTATTTGTATGAACAATGTGAAAAATCATTTTTTCTAATAGTGAGAAGCCTTTTACAAAAAAGTTCACATGGGGTTTTTAGTGAATTATGATAATGTCCTACAAGATGCAATTCCTAACTATGAAAAACATGATTTGTTATGTAATTTAGTGAATATGCTTCATGATTAATCAAAAAGATGCATAATCCCCAAGTTTTGGTTTTGTGCAAGAAATAGAAATCCTAGACTCAGATCAGGAATGTAAATAGAGTTGGGATACTTACAGTGTGAATTAGAGCACAAATTAGTTGAAGGGGGGATGACCTAAATTCTGAGAATGGTGTGCTATGGGTCGAGTTTGTGTTTCTTGTATGTTGTGGGAATGAGAAAAGGAGTGTTTGTTTAATATATATAAAAACCAACCCAGGAACCCACGGATTGGGCGGAACCAAATATTTGGTTCCGTCCTTGTTGTCGAAGGGTTCCGCGGGACTGTTTTGGTTTTTGGTTATTTTTGTCGTGTTTGGTTAATCTAAGGTTTGAGCTAAGGTTTTAACTACATATTTGGTTCCATTAATCCTAAACCAAGTCTAAGAAGGTAAATGGTTCTCTCTTAAAAGGTTTTGTTAGGATATTGACAATGTTGACTTCTGAGGATACTTTCTCGATTGAGATGTTTCCTTTTTGAACATTGTCGCGTAGAAAGTGATGACGAATTTCTATGTGTTTGGTTCGAGCATGTTGAACTGGATTCTTGCTAAGGTTGATAGCTCATTTGTTGTCGCAGAGAATAGGGATATCGTTGAGTTGAATCCCATAGTCGACGAGAGCTTGTTTCATCCAAAGTGCTTGTTGACATGCTTTTCCTGCGGACACGTACTCGGCTTCGGTTGTTGAGATTGCTAGAGCCGTTTGTTTCTTTGAGAACCATGCGGTAAGACAATGCCCAACAAAAGTACAAATACCACTTGTACTCTTTCTATCGACATAGTCACCGACATGGTCCGAGTCGGCATACACTATGGTTTCAATTCCCGTTCCTTTGGGATACCATAATCCTAAGTGTGTAGTACCTTTAATGTATCTAAATATTCGTTTTACGGCTTCAAGATGGGATGTTTTAGGATCTTCTTGAAGGCGAGCACATAGACAAACACTAAACACAATGTCGGGTCTACTAGTCGTGAGATAGAGTAGACTACCAATCATTCCTCTATATTTAGTGCTATCTACGGATTCATCTTCTTCATCCTTTGTGAGTTTACTTTCCGAGGACATAGGTGTTTTCATAGGTTTGGAATCTTCAAGACCAAATTTCTTAAGCATATCTTTGATGTACTTAGATTGGTTGAAGAATATCCCATCTCCTAATTGTTTTATTTGGAGTCCTAAGAAAAAGTTTAGTTCTCTCATCATACTCATTTAAAACTCGTCATGCATGATTTTTGAGAAATCTTCGCATAACTCTTGACAAGTTGATCCGAATATGATGTCATCCACATATATTTGAACTATGATAATATGTGATCCCTTTTTTCTTAGTGAAAAGAGTGTTGTCTACTAGTCCCATGGTATACTTATGTTCAACTAGGAATGTCTTAAGTCGATCATACCATGCTTTTGGTGCTTGCTTAAGTCCGTATAAAGATTTTCAATTTTATAGACATGATTTGGTTTTTCAAAGTCGGCAAAGCCGGGAGGTTATGCGACATACACTTCCTCATTAATAAAACCATTAAGAAATGCACTTTTGACATCCATTTGAAAAAGTTTAAAGTCATGTGCACATGCCTATGCAAGTAATATTCTAATTGACTCGAGCCTAGCTACCGGAGCAAATGTTTCGTCGTAGTCAATTCCTTCTTGTTGATTATAGCCTTGAGCTACTAGCCTAGCTTTGTTTCTAGACACTACACCATTTTCATCCATTTTATTTTTAAAAACCCATTTTGTTCCAATTATGGTTTGACATTTTGGTTGAGGAACTAATGTCCAAATGTCATTTTTAACAAATTCTTTTAATTCTTCTTGCATTGCTATAACCCAAGATTCATCTTTTATAGCCTCATTTATATTTTTGGGCTCAATAGTTGTAATGAAACAAAAGAAATTACTTTGATTTTGAACTTTTGATCTTAAGGTTCTTTCATTGATTTCTCCTATGACATTGTCTAATGGATGACTTTTGGATTCTTTGACATTGACTATTTCTCTATTTAAAGGTTCATCTTCCTTGTCATTATCTACATTCTCCTGGTTTTCAACCATTTGACTTTCAACTAAGTCATCATCTACCAAAGGTGATGTCTTAGAGGGAGGTGGACTTTCTTCAAATGTTACGTTCAACGATTCCTCAACTCTTAAAGTTTCCTTATTCAAAACGGTACAGGCTTTACTATTTTATGAGTATCCAAGGAACACACCTTCATAAGACTTTAAGTCAAATTTGGTGAGATAATCCTTAGTGTTTAGAATGAAGCACTTGCTTCTAAAAACTATAAAGTGTCATAATGTAGGCTTTTTGCCTCTATAAAGCTCATATGGAGTTTTATTCAAAAATGGTCTAATTAAAACTCTATTTAAGATATAGGTGGATGTGTCAACGGCGTTACACCAAAACTTTTGAGGTATGTTTTGTTCATTTAGCATTGTTCTACTCATTTCGTGAAGTATTCGGTTTTTACGTTCTATTACACCGTTTGATTGAGGAGTTCGAGGAGCCGAGAAATTATGTGTTATGCCATTAGCATCACAAAAAGCTTCAAATTGAGTTTCATTATCAAATTCACAACCGTGGTCCGCTAATTGACACAATGCTATTTCCTAGTTGATTTTGAATTTTCTTACTTAGAATTTCAAATTTATCAAAAGTTTCATTTTTAGTTTTCAAAAATTTAGTCCAAGTGTATCTTGAATAATCATCTACTATAACCAAAGTGTAGAAGTTGCCTCCATAACTTTGTATAGCGGATGGACCAAATAAATCCATATGCAAAAGTTCTAGACACCTAGATGTGGACACCATGTTTTTAGCCTTATGGCTATTATGAACTTGTTTCCCAATTTGGCAAGCATCACAAAAGTGTTGGTCATATTTTAACTTGGGTAGGTTCCTAACGAGTTCCTTAGATAAAAGAGATTGGATGAGTTTCATATTGGTGTGGCCTAAGCGTCTATGCCAAAGAGTTGAGTTGTCATCTAGAGAAGTGAGACAAAGTTTATCTCTAGATGTTTTATATAATTTCATAATGTATACGTTATTTTTCTAAACACTTTTACCTACGGTTATACCGTCTTTAAGTATTTTACTTCCGTTTTCGCTGAAAATGACGTCATACTTTTTACGGCATAGTTGGCTAATGCTAAGTAAGTTAAAACCTTGGTTATCAACATGAGCAACATCATCAATAGAGAGAGAGAGTCATGAGAGATAGTACCTTTTTCGATGATTTTGCTTTTAAGCTTGCTACCAAACGTAACATTACCTCCGTCGTATGCTTGGTAGGTTGAGAAAAGGCTTTTGTTTCCCGTCATGTGCCTTGAACACCCGCTATCTTTTATCCACTCGTCTGGTTCCAAACCGACTTTCAAGCATACCTAAGTTATATAAAAACTCAAGCATTTGGTCCCCAATATCTCATGGGTCCATTTGGGTTAAACACCCCATTATCTTGATTCATGTATAGAAATGGTGGATATGGGTTCCATGGCATGTAGTTGGGATTTTGATAACTCTTAGGAAAATTTAGGTTCCAACTATTTTGATAATGAGGTTGTGTGTTGTAGTTACTTTTTAGAAAGGGACGTTTGGGAATAGTCGTCCTATGTCTTTGTTGAGTAGTTTTAGCTCTAAATTCATTTCTAGCTTGTCCTACTCCTATAGTAACAGCTGGTTTTTGTTTGTTAACAGTTGAGCTAGTACTAGGTTTCCTTGTGACTTTAACGAACTCAGTACGAGCCGATATACAATCTTTCTGTTCAGCAACAGTTCCCACGGATCCCTTCTCCACTACTGGCGGAACCAAAGATTTGGTTCCGTCTGGTCCGTGGGTTTCTTAAACTGTTGGAACAATTTCTTGTACTTTTACGACTTGTTTCTTAAAACTACTTAAGTCTCCTAGTTTCATAAAGCCTAATCCAGTTTTATCATGAGGTAATTTTTGAATTTTCATTATCTCATCTGCACAACTTATATTTTTATCAAACCTTTTGAACTTAGAGTTTTGTTTGATAAGTGCATCCTGTGTGATTTTAAGCTTTTCTAATTCTAGTCTAAGCTCTTGACATGAAACACATACTTCGTCAACAGCTTTACCTTTTTCTAATCGTTTAACTTTTTCCTTTAACTCATAAACTTCGTTTTCTAGAAATTCCTTTTTGGTTTTCAAAAACTTATTTTTGTTTATGATTTTTTGGCTAAGTTCACAGAGATTGTTATATTCCTTTTGCAAGGTGTCATCATCAATAAAAGAATACGATGAGTCAGAATGTACCTCGTTTGAGTCACAAGCCATGAGAGCAACTTCGTCATTCTTAGGCTCTTCGTCATCATCTTCACTGTCACTCCAAGCCCCACTTACAAAGGCTCTTTGAGTTTTGTTCTTGGGTGGCTTAGGACATTTTTCTATTAGATGACTTGTATCGCCGCATCTAAAACACTTTCTTTCTCCTTTTACTTTCTTGTCATCACGGTCTTTCCGGAAGTATTTCTTTTCTTCTCGAGGTTGTCTTACGAACTTTCCTCGTCTCCTAAAGAACTTATTTAAATCTTTTATGGCCATGACATATTCTTCATTTTCGCTACCTGAACTAGACTCTTCATCATCACTTGAATCTACCCTAGCTTTTAAGGCAATGGATTTGACTTTGTCCTTTTTGCCCTTAACTATCTCCGAATCTTTTTCCATTACCATCTCATGAACTTTGAGATTTCCTATTAGCTCGTCAAGTGACATGCTTGAAAGATCCTTGGATTCTTCAATGGCCGTCACCTTTGCTCTCCACTTCGGATGGAGTGCTTTAAGAAATTTCATGTCAAAGTTCTTACTACAAAAAGAATCGTCAAGTGCTTTAAGAGAAGTAATGATAGTATTAAACCTAGTAAATGCACTATCAATGGTCTCATCTTCAGGGATAACAAATTGTTCATATTGTTGAACAAGAAGATCAATTTTGTTATCCTTGACTTGTGAGTTCCCTTGATGAGTGATAATTAAAGATTGCCAAATATCTTTAGCGGTTTTTCACATAAAGACTATTTCATATTCTTTCCTAGGTAAAGCATTATAAAACATCATTTTAGCCTCATTATTTTTAGCAATAAACTTCTTTTGCACACCAAACCCGGTTAAATACTAACGACCGTTAAGTGTTTGTTTGTGAAATGAATAAATAAATCATAAAACTATATTTAATTATTCAAACCATTGAGACTCTTACGTATTGTGTGAAATCCCGAAGTCTCGTGTTCGAAACTGGACATACGAATATTAATTATTATCCATAAACTCTAACAGCTCCCACTTGGATATTCATTAATATTGTAATGACATGGGTTAGTCTAGCTTAACACCCCCAATGCCCCCAGATCGACTCGAGTATGGTTTTCCTGGAAAAATCACGTGATGATTATATCATCATACTTATCCTTTTGTTTCTAATACCGCGTTAATATGGATATGGATCTAGGTCATAATTAACAATTAGTTTCTCGTTTATACATAATTGATCAAGATTACCAAATCATCTGAACGACTTCCAGATAGCCTTTGGGCATGCGCACGCAAACATCTTGTCAACCCTACGAGTGGCCAAGCAGTATTAAACTTCAAAACAAATTTGAAGGAACAAATCCTTTATTGACTACGAGCATAACCCTCGAACTTTGCATCACCTCTGAAAATAGCCCTTATAACTACCAGTTACGGATAGCGTTAGACTATCTTACAGAAAATGAGCTACATCCTCGGCAGTTATCTGGTATCTCAAGTCTAAGGATAAATATTCATGATTTACTTAATGACGACGATCCATAAAGTATAATCATGTGGTTGGGATAAGTCCTATATTCAATTTATCCAATATTGAATATCATGTGATATTGGTATCTCAACCTTACAGTACATTCTACCAATCCTTACATTTGTCTTTATTTAATGATATTCCCATATCATTAATCGACAACGGACTATTTAGAATAAATTTATTATTCACGGATTTAAACATGCAAATATAGGATACAATATTAGCAAATGATAATAAACGTTATCCGCACTTTATTTCATTTAAAATAATATTGTTTACATATCCCTTATCCAAAATACTAATCCAACAGATTTACATGAAACTACTGGCTAAACGAAGACCAATACCATTAGCATGTTGAGTAAACTTTTCCTTAGGTAATGCCTTCGTAAAAGGATCAGCCAGATTGTCATCTGTGTGAACTTTGAGTATATTGATCTCTCCTTGTTCGACTTGTTCTCGAACATAGTGATATCTCCTCTGGAAATGTCTGGCGCCTTTCATAACTCCAGGTTCATTGGCGAATGTGATTGCGGCAGAGTTTTCACAATACACATTTATAGGTAATTCTATTAACGGCATCACTCCAAGATCCGAAATGAATTTCCTTATCCAAACAGCTTCCATAGCTTCTTCCGATGCAGCAATATACTCAGCTTCTGTAGCAGACATGGTCGTTGTACTCTGCTTCTTACTTTTCAACTCTGCAGCTCCTCCATTGATGACAAAAACGTAACCCGTCTGAGACTTCGTATCATTTTTATCAGTCTGAAAGGACGCATCACAGAAACCTATAACATTCAGTTCTGCGTCTGGATTTCCCCCATACACAAGAAACATATCTTTAGTATTCCTTAAATACTTAAGAATGTTCTTAACAGCATGCCAGTGATCTTTCCCTGGATTCTGCTGGTAACGACTGGTTAAATTTTGTGCGAACGCCACATCTGGCCTTGTACATCTCACTGCATACATGATAGATCCTACTGCCAAAGCATATGGAACTTTCTTCATGTGTGCCACCTCTTCAGGTGTTGAGGCACATAGTTCGCTGCTTAATCCATGTTCTACTTGCATGGGCAAATATCTCTTCTTGGAATTTTGCATATTGAATCTCTTCAATATTTTATCCATGTAAGCACTTTGGCTTAAACCAATCAACCACTTAGATCTGTCTCTATAGATCTTGATTCCAAGGATGTAAGCTGCTTCTCCTAAGTCCTTCATAGAAAAACATTTACCAAGATAATCCTTAACTTCATTAAGACTTGGTATATGATTTCCCATGATTAATATGTCATCGACATATAGAATTAGGAAAGTAGTGTTACTCCCACTAACTTTGTGGTATACACATGGCTCATCGAAATTCTGAGTAAATCCAAACTTCTTGATTTCCTTATCAACTTTCTTATTCCATTGCCTAGATGCTTGCTTCAATCCATAAATGGATCTTTGAAGCTTGCATACCCGCTCAGGAAAATCTGGATTCACAAACCCTTCAGGCTGCGCCATATAGATGTCTTCATCTAGGCGACCATTAAGGAAGGCGGTTTTGACATCCATCTGCCAAATCTCATAGTCATAGTAAGCAGCTATGGCTATAAGAATCCTAATAGCTCTAATATCAGCTACAGGAGAAAAGGTCTCCTCATAGTCAACACCGTATGTTTGGGTTAAGCCTTTAGCCACCAAACGAGCTTTATAGGTGTGTACATTTCCATCCATGTCCGTTTTCTTTTTGAAGAGCCACTTACTCCCAACTACCTTAGCATTGGGAGGAAGGTCTACTTCAATCCAGACATTATTGTCTCTCATGGATTGCATCTCCCCATTCATAGCAACCTGCCATTTTTCCCTTTCAGGACTATTTATGGCAGCCCTATAACTAGTAGGTTCATCTAGATCCCCTAGTATAGTTTCCTCACACTCTACGTTTAAACATAGACGTTCAGGAGCTTTTGCAGATCTTTTAGATCTGCGAATGGGTACCACTTCAACTTCAGGTGGAGGACCTAAACTTTCAGGTTCCACAGGAAGTGTGCTAGTGCTGTCAGAAGGTGACGCATCTTCTTGATCATTCTCTAGATCATATACTCTCCCACTGAATTCTTGAGATATCAGATTATCCTCAAGAAATTCGCCATACCTAGCCACGATGACTTTATTATCTGGTGGAAGTAAAAGTAGTAACCCTTAGTTTCCTTAGGGTATCCTACGAAGATACACTTAACAGATCTTTGTTGGAGTTTATCCGGTGAGTCACGTTTAACAAACGCTTCACAACCCCAGACCTTTAAGTAAGACAAATTTGGAGCCTTTCCAGTCCATAATTCATATGGAGTCTTATCAACCTTCTTAGTTGGAATCCTATTCAACACGTGAACAGGCGTATCAAGGGCATAGTCCCAAAAGGATAAGGGAAGAGTTGTCAGATTAAACATAGATCGTACCATATCTAACAATGTACGATTTCTCCTTTCAGATACTCCATTTTGCTGTGGAGTATAAGGAGATGTGAGTTGTTGGACAATGCCACACTCAGCTAGATAATCCTTAAACTCTTGGCTTAAATACTCACCACCACGATCGGATCGAAGAGCCTTAATCTTCTTACCGAGTTGTAATTCTACTTCACTTTTAAAAACCTTGAATGTCTCAAACACTTCATGTTTATGTTTAAGTAAATAAACATAACCATAATGACTATAGTCATCCATGAAGGTTAGGAAGTAGGTAGCACCGCTCTTTGACACATGTCTAAGTGGACCACACACGTCAGTGTGTATCAATCCAAGTAGATCCTCGGCCCTTTCCACTTGATGTGAAAAGGATTTCCTTGTCATCTTACCCGATATGCAAGATTCACATTTATCAACTGAATCATCATTGATATTATTCAAAAGCCCATCGTGTTGCAGCTTTTCCATGCGTTTCTTACCTATATGGGCAAGACGACAGTGCCAAAGATAAGACGAATCCAAGTTAGACTTGATTCTCTTATTGCCAATGCTATACATAGAATTATTTCCATTGGATACATGATTTTCCATGTCTATTTCAAACACACTATTTAATGGAATTGCATTAAAGTAAAAAAAACAGAATTTAAAGAAACAGAAATTCCATTATTATTAAATGCGTGTTCAAATCCCATATCCAACAATAAAGAAACTGAAACAACACCTCTAACAATAGACGGTGCAAAATGACAATTGTTCAATACTAAAATTAAACCCGAAGGTAAAACTAAGTCAAATGTCCCTATGGCTTCAACTGCTGGACGTATGTCATTGCCCACGTACAAGTAGCATTCTCCATAGTTCAGTTTCTTCTCTCCTCTAAGCCCCTGCGATGTATTACAAATGTGAGTACCACATCCTGTATCATATATCCAGGTATTTTGCTTACGAGGAAAGGAAAATAATTCAACCATAAAAATACCTGAAGTGCTCGCACCCTTGGCATTTTTATTCTTGCGACTGATGAAGCGAAAAGTGTACCGCTTTTAAGGGGTCATTTAAGCCCTAAATCGTATTTATTTGATCAAATATTGCCCTAAATCGTTCCTTTTGTCATTTTAGGTACTTTTGAGGAGAAATCTGGAAAAGGAGGCATTTTGGACATTTTTGGAGCATAAAAGTGAAGAAAACGGCAAAGTCTCAAAAATCGGCTGAAAGTTACCTTTGACGGCGTCACAATTAACTCTGGACGGCGTCATGCTTTGGCAAGAAAAAGTGGACGTGAAATTTACTCATGATAAGCCAGTGAAAATAGCATGTGAATTCTGACGGCGTCATGCTTTAACTTGATCAAGGGCGTCACGGCTTAAATCATAAGGGGACGGCGTCACGTTCAAGGTTCGACGGCGTCAAGCCTTGATAAGCCAGAATGGATTTTTGAAGAGCTAAAGAGGGACGGCGTCAAGAAGGTCATCCGGGAACCCTAGAAGCGGCGAGGTGACGGCGTCACAATCCATAAGGTGACGCCGTCAGATCCAAAAGTCTATATATAGTTTTCTAATTTTTTGTCATTAAGGAGAGCTTAGTGTGTGGAATTTTGGGAGAAAACCCTAAGACGATTTTAGCTTCTTTTTCAAGGCTTTTTGCCTTGAGATCTTCCATGTTACATTAAAGATAAGTTATCAATTAATCATTCAATATGTCTATGTGTTGTTTGATTTTATCTTATTCTTGTCTTTTGATTAACATGTTAGGCTAAATTTATCTTGTGTTTGCTTAGATCTAATGAAACCTAGCTATTGATTATTGGTTGTTAGTGTGTTGTTAGTTGTATTGGATGATTGTTTATCTATGTTAGGCTTAAGAAAACTGGCTAACTTCCTATTCGGTAACTTGCTTGAACGTCTTAAGAAACATGAACCAAATGCGTACTAAAGGTTTTTATGGTTGTATTTAATGCACAAGCGAATTCTAGTGATCCCATGTTAGGAGCTTCCTAGCCGGCTCGACATAGGAGTGAAGTAGGAGCTTGTAGAGTTGGGGAAGTAAGTACGCCACCCCACGAATGGTATTAAGGAATACACCCGTCATCCACGCGACTAATACACACTAATTAACCGGTAAAAGATAGTTAGGGAGTAAGGAAATCTAAGTAAACACATTTCTCTACACATAAGTTTCTCACCACATTTTCATTTTTGTTATTTTATTTTATTTGCATCCGTAGTAATTTTGGGTTAGTTGACTAGCAACTAATTCCGCCCACTCTTTCAAAACCGAGATTTTACTTGCTTTCATAAAAATATAAAAACATAAAAAGAATCTTCCTCAACCCTTAGACCTAATTAGAGTAGTCTTTCACACCTAACGAACACTATTCCCTGTGGAGAACGATCAATCCCCCGTACTTACCACTACACTATACTACATCGGTCAGGTACACTGCCTGGTGGGGTTGTAAGCCTCTTGAGATCCCTCGAGAGGTAAAACCTGTTGTAAGGTTGCAAAACCCACGCATCAAGTTTTTGGCGCCGTTGCCGGGGAATAGTTATTGTTTAGGTTGAATTTTTATTTTATAGGTCTACTCACTAGATTCCTTTCTAGCGAGATTTTTATTTTATTTTTCTAGGTTTTCTTTAGTCTATCTATTTTCTTCGTGCTTCTGTTCGTATAAGATTTTCATTGACTATTCAGTTTGCCATTATGGAGAACGCGAATCCACCATACCACCAACCACGTAATTCACCCACTCCATATGACATCTTGATGTTTAAACAACATAAAGATGAACCTCTCTATGATGCATGGACTCGTTTTAAATATTTACTCCAAAAAGTCCCTCATCATAACTTCGATTTTTGGTCCCTAACTCAAATCTTTTACAATCATGTCGACCGACATGCCCAAAGGGACATTTACCATATTGCCGGCAGGGATATTAGGGAATTAAGTGCTGAGAAAGCATGGGAAGCTATTGAGAATTGTGCCCAATATTATTATATGGTAGACAACCCAACAAACATTAATACAAGTCAATTGACCACAAATTTCAAGGATCATGAAACAAGTTTGTTTGGGGATGAGGGTAGAGTTGAGCCACCTAGCTGCATGTCATGGTTAGGCACTACCATAATACAGGGTGAACACTCAGGTGATCTTGATGTGATGGAGGATCTAGCCGAGCATGATCACATTGATAAAAAAGACCTAGGTTTTATGATCGATGACGATGAATCTCAAGAAACACATGATGAATCTTTTGGGCAATTTGAATATAGCAGTCAGAATATTGAGGATGATCCTTATGATTCGGACATTGAAGTTGAGATGCCTAGAGAAGCACTTGAGATACTTGGTAAAATGTTAGGGTTAGATCCTACTAAAACACATGATGAGGATATAGGTGATAAGGTAAGTAACATAAGCCCACCAAGTAGCCCACAAGTCCTACCATCATTTGAGGCATACACACCACCGGTGACTTACCCGGAAGAAGTAGAAGAGACTATAGGAACCCCAATAGAGGTAGAACCTTTGAACCAAACACAACTAGAGGATATAGGTTTGAATGCTTATAGTGATCACAACCTTTCTTTTAGTTCTATGGAAGTTCCTAGTTTTGATGAACCGGAGCCTAAACCAAAACCGTTACCTAATCTTCCATCCTTAGATGTGAACTTAGGAATTGAATTAGGTCCCGATCAACCCATCAAACCATGTAGTCCGGGTAATGTTAAGATTAAGGTAGTAGACTCTAGGCCTTGTAGAGAGGAAGCTAATATAGGAGTGGACCATGACCTTACATACTTACATCACCCATTCATGATTGATCATAAGAAACATTATGGGTTTAAACCGGGTTTATTAGGTCAAGATAGATGCCCAACTAGGAGTCTCTCGAAGTTGATAGAAGATGATCCCTTTCTAGGAGAAAACTTCAATTCACCCATTGACCCAATTGAACTAAGTGAGGTTATGATGATTGGATCCCGCGTCTTTGAGCATATAATTCATCCAACACTCTTTCCTCACGCGGCATACTTCCACCAAGATGGTGTGTATCGCTACTATCACCCGCACTTAATCCTAAGTGTAGGAAAAACCTCTCCTTTATCCGTTAAATAAGGGTAGAGTCAGGCTCGTGACTCGAACAAAAACAAGCGCTTCTTGGGAGGCAACCCAAGTTTTATTTGCTTTGTGTGTTTATTTATTTGTTTGTTTGATTTTATTTGTTTCCGTATGTATGTTTAAGTTTTATTATTATTGATTCATGTTAAAAACTAATTTGTGAAAATGCTTTATTTTGTTTTTAACTTCGTCTTAACTACATATAAAGGTATTTTGCAAAAGTTAAATGTAAGGGAAATCCAAATCGGTTTATTAGAACACAAATGAACATGAATCGTAATAATATTAAATTAACATACATATTAGTGTTTGTTTGAGTCAAATGCTTGTATCGAGTCATAATGATGTTTTGCAGTATTTCCAGGAAGTAAGGTATAGGCTTTTCCAAAAATTTTCCGGAAACGTAACATGAGAATTCTGTCAGATCATTTCTGACGGCGTCAGGATTTACAACCTGACGGCGTCAGATTTAATTTCCAGAAATTTTTAAAAGTTTTGTTTTTAAAAAGTTTTTATTAAAATCTCCAACTTATAATCTCCAGGAATCTGCAAAATTATCATTCCACAAGCATTATATCCTTATATATAGATTTTTCCCGCCGATGTTATGCAGGTTTTCGTGTTTGTTTTCTCAGGTTTAACAGGTTATTTTGGACAAGGAAATGTCTTGGATCAAGCTTATGGCGATACATTAGTCATGGAGCTTCAACATTACCTTGGAGGAAGATTTAACCGTGTAATTTCATTATCCACCGAGCGAATCAGGGGAGTATTTGATTTCATTCTTTTACTTTTTTCTTTTACATCTTGTTATTTGAACATTGGGGACAATGTTCATCTTAAGTGTAAGGGGGGGTAAAAATACGATTTTAGAGAATACAATTACGCTTGATTTTTGTTTGTTTGATAGTAGATGTGTAATAAAACAGAGATAAATACCTGTTAGGGCAATTTTAGTGCCAAATTTAAAATTTTTTACAACATATAGGAGTGAAACTTTGATCTTAATGAGCGTCTCACGGATAGGAGTTATATGACTAGCACAAAAAACCGTACCACTAAAAAATTTTCCACCCCAAATATGTGAGGTTCGCCCCTAGAATTGGTAGGAAAAGCATTTATGCTATGATGTGTGTACCGGTAGCACTTAGATTCTAGAACTTGCGTTAGGACCATTCCAAGGCCACAAGTGAGACTACATTCGTGTAGTTAGATTTACTACATGATAAGAGGCATTAGGATTAACCCATTGTTTTACACCTGTGTTTTTGTTATAATTACTTTGGCTACATTGGTCAAGTAATTCTCCCACACCCTTTGCGTTGTACTCATTCTTAGTACACGATACCCCTAGTACACCCCTCAGAGCCTATCTTTTCGTTTCGACCTTTAAGCATTTTACTTGAAGGAAGAATTTGTTACACCCCACTTAAATGTACACCCAAATCGCCTTAGCCTACCTTGTATGCACTCATTTTTAGTGCATTATTGTTACAACATTTGTTTAAACCCAAGTTAATTATCTAGTTGATTACATGGTTGCTAAGTCGAGTCATATCCTTGTACATATTGTTTTGGGACGATTGGGGCTCATGGGTAAAGTACTAGTGTAATGGAGTAATGGGGAAGAACATCATTTATTACCCCCATATGTGCTAAATGTTTTAAAAGTACTCCAAGTTTTTCAATTATCTTAATTCGAGTCGTTAGATTAGTATTTGTAAAGTTATGTAAAAGTTCAAGTGTAAGGGGAATGCAATGCCCCTATGATGTATTATTTTGGATGGTAGGGCAAGAGTGTATGTCAAAAAAAAAAAAAAAAAAAAAAAAAAAAAAAAAAAAAAAAAAAAAAAAAAATCAAGAAAAATACAAAAAAATGAGAAAATGAAAAAAAAAATAGAAAAAAAACATACGGACGACCATCCCGTTTTATTTTACGTTTGTTTTTGTTTTTGTTATTTCATTTTTAGCTTAAGATTGAGTCTAGTCTTGGCTTAGCAACATTGTATAGTACATGTAATTGATCAAGATTTTTAACTCGCCACCAGTAAAATATCCCTTATCCAACCAAACCGTGTTTTCCTTTTCCCTACACCTAACGTTATAACCCATTTAAAAGCCCTCTTTGATAGTTTATCTTTGGTGCTTACGCCTAGTGGAGGAGGTTTTCGATCCTTTCCCAAGCCTATGGTAATCTATTTGCTATGACAGGTAGTGAGAGATATTATCCGTTTTCATTTATGAGATTTATTTTGATGACACTTGAGAGATGTGAGTATCTAAACACTACTTGTGAGGTGCTAGTATGTAATCTCCGTGCTTATTATGATTGAAGTGGAACGATTATTTGTTGTAATTACTTTTATGTTTGCATTAAATGACCCCTAACTTGTATTTTGATTAGAATAAAAGCGCATTTGCTTGAGGACAAGCAAATCTCAAGTGTAAGGGTATTTGATGAAGCGAAAAGTGTACCGCTTTTAAGGGGTCATTTAAGCCCTAAATCGTATTTATTTGATCAAATATTGCCCTAAATCGTTCCTTTTGTCATTTTAGGTACTTTTGAGGAGAAATCTGGAAAAGGAGGCATTTTGGACGTTTTTGGAGCATAAAAGTGAAGAAAACGGCAAAGTCTCAAAAATCGGCTGAAAGTTACCTTTGACGGCGTCACAATTAACTCTGGACGGCGTCATGCTTTGGCAAGAAAAAGTGGACGTGAAATTTACTCATGATAAGCCAGTGAAAATAGCATGTGAATTCTGACGGCGTCATGCTTTAACTTGATCAAGGGCGTCACGGCTTAAATCATAAGGGGACGGCGTCACGTTCAAGGTTCGACGGCGTCAAGCCTTGATAAGCCAGAATGGATTTTTGAAGAGCTAAAGAGGGACGGCGTCAAGAAGGTTATCCGGGAACCCTAGAAGCGGCGAGGTAACGGCGTCACAATCCATAAGGTGACGCCGTCAGATCCAAAAGTCTATATATAGTTTTCTAATTTTTTGTCATTAAGGAGAGCTTAGTGTGTGGAATTTTGGGAGAAAACCCTAAGACGATTTTAGCTTCTTTTTCAAGGCTTTTTGCCTTGAGATCTTCCATGTTACATTGAAGATAAGTTATCAATTAATCATTCAATATGTCTATGTGTTGTTTGATTTTATCTTAGTCTTGTCTTTTGATTAACATGTTAGGCTAAATTTATCTTGTGTTTGCTTAGATCTAATGAAACCTAGCTATTGATTATTGGTTGTTAGTGTGTTGTTAGTTGTATTGGATGATTGTTTATCTATGTTAGGCTTAAGAAAACTGGCTAACTTCCTATTCGGTAACTTGCTTGAACGTCTTAAGAAACATGAACCAAATGCGTACTAAAGGTTTTTATGGTTGTATTTAATGCACAAGCGAATTCTAGTGATCCCATGTTAGGAGCTTCCTAGCCGGCTCGACATAGGAGTGAAGTAGGAGCTTGTAGAGTTGGGGAAGTAAGTACGCCACCCCACGAATGGTATTAAGGAATACACCCGTCATCCACGCGACTAATACACACTAATTAACCGGTAAAAGATAGTTAGGGAGTAAGGAAATCTAAGTAAACACATTTCTCTACACATAAGTTTCTCACCACATTTTCATTTTTGTTATTTTATTTTATTTGCATCCGTAGTAATTTTGGGTTAGTTGACTAGCAACTAATTCCGCCCACTCTTTCAAAACCGAGATTTTACTTGCTTTCATAAAAATATAAAAACATAAAAAGAATCTTCCTCAACCCTTAGACCTAATTAGAGTAGTCTTTCACACCTAACGAACACTATTCCCTGTGGAGAACGATCAATCCCCCGTACTTACCACTACACTATACTACATCGGTCAGGTACACTGCCTGGTGGGGTTGTAAGCCTCTTGAGATCCCTCGAGAGGTAAAACCTGTTGTAAGGTTGCAAAACCCACGCATCATTATTCTTGCGACACTCCTCAAGCAGCAATGGACAGTCCCTCTTCCAATGTCCAGGAGTGTTGCAGTGGTGACAAGCAACCGTATCCTTCTTGGGATAATCCTTCTTCACAGTAGGATTCTACTTCTTAGGCTTCTGCTGATGGATCACGACCTGTTTTCCTTTGTCAGCTTTGCCTTTGCCCTTCTTGTTCACATGCTGCGGTTTGTTGGGCTTAGTAACCCTACCACCCTTTATTGCCATAACAGCAGGTGTAGGTGCCTTCTTTGAGAGTCCCTTCTCAAATTCGATAAGCATTGGCTGCTAGTGATGTAGGATGAAACCTTAGGTGTTTCCTTTTCAGTTGGATGGCATATAACTTAAATTTATGGGTATTAAATTTTGATGTATGTAATCAAAAATATGTACAAAGATGTCATGCATTCATCTTTGTATCATATAAATTTCAAAACCAGTTTACACATTCGCAGCTTAAAATCAACAAAATTTTAATTGATGGCGTTGAGAAACTTACAACATTGCCTTAAGATGCTTCGTACTTTTTCATGGTGTACTTGGTAAGTCTAATATTGACGCACCGGCGAGCGGAGAGACAGAATGGAGTCTCTTTAAGGCCACAATTTAATGCGAAACCAACCTTATACCCACTTTATAGTTTGTCAATAATAGGTCCGCCGCTTCGACCACTTTTGTACAGTTGCATCAATCAATTAAAAAACTTTAAGATTTAAAGCTTAAAACATTTATGTAGTAAATTATTAATTGCTAGTCTCGCCTGGGAGCAAATTACCGTGCGAAGCGAACCACTATTGGCACATAAGACTTGGCAATATAATTTACCACAAAAGTTTCATAGTTATTAGGTTCATTTATTTTTTATTCAAAAAAAAATTACCCTCTTTGATGTTTACAATCCATCATAATTAAAACACAAAGATCAAGTAATTAAAAAAATAAACAAACACTCAATAACACATATATGATCATTAACAATATCATATAGCCACATACAAACCTTTTGATAAATCCTATTAATAATTTCTATGTGAATTTTAATGTTTGTAATTAATAAAACTCTCATTGGTTTTCGAGCTCATTGTGCCCAATGGTCCACAGACGCCAAATAACTTGGCCGCGTAAATTTTAATTAATTAAATACCACATTGCACATAACCAATTAATTAATATATTTAATTAGGGTCTTCCCTAATTTTAGATTTATCTTTACAAAACATGTAGCAATTAAACATCAATTTTCATGACAAAACATGCATGTTTTTTTTCATGAATCCCTATATTTAACTTATAATCATGTAATCACATATTATCAAGCCAATCATGTACGCATACTAAATTAATGACATCTCAAGGTACTCATTAATTTTACACATAAAAGTTTACATGCAATCCTAGGGTTTTCTACAATTTTTATCAATACCAAAACCCTAAAAACCATTAATGGGTGTCGACCTATAATAGAAAAAATTAGGGTTTACATAAAAAATTAAACCCCTAGATTATCTAAGCATGTAAAGTTCAATTTTTATGTGTTTAGTAATTAATTATCATGTATAAACGGGCTCTTGATGCCACTGTTGGAATATGTGAATCATAAAAACTATAAACACATAAACATAACAACATAACATCAAAGCATACGCAGAGGAATAAGAAGATCTATATACATATAATTAATTAACTAAATTTAAACAGATGCGTACCTTTAGGTTTCTAGCAAGAACAAGAAACCACGTGATCACCAAGAACAAGATAAACCCTAAATTGGGTTTAATATAAATCGACCACTATATGGATCGAATAGGGCAATAACAACAAGCTAAAGGAAGCTTGTACTCCGTTCTTGTACACACGTAATACTAGCGTTTCAATGGGAAAAGAGGTTCTAATTCACAAGCAAATCAAACACTTATGTGTTAATGATTGAATCGAAAATCCCAAGGGTTTGGGAGGAGTGGATCGGCCAAACAAAACACAAGAGGAAGGAGAAGAAGAAGAATAACTTGCTAGAGAATTAGGGTTAGCCAATTACAAACACAAAGGGTTTGTATTTATAGGCTTCTAAACTTCCTCTCCAAGTTAGACTAGGAAAAGGTTTCCTAATTCCCTTCTAATTCCCCTAATCGGCCGAACCTAAGATCAAGAAGGATTTCTAGATCCTTCTTGACTTGTATTTTCATAGTTAGTCCTTGTAGTTAATATTTAACGACCGTTAACCAAACCCCGTTAAATACTAACGACCGTTAAGTGTTTGTTTGTGAAATGAATAAATAAATCATAAAACTATATTTAATTATTCAAATCATTGAGACTCTTAAGTATTGTGTGCAATCCTGAAGTCTCGTGTTCGAAACTGGACATACGAATATTAATTATTATCCATAAACTCTAACACCAACTTGGTATTTCATGATTAATTTTTTCATTCATAGCTTTTTGAAGAAACATTACCATTTCTTGTAATGCCTTAAAATATTTCATCCTTCTACTCATAGGAGTATTAGGTTGAGTTTTATCCAAATGCTTCTCCTAATTGCTCTTTTTAATCTCAAGAGGAATTATTTCCTAAGGTTTTTTGATTGATGGAGAAGCATAAGTTTTTAAGGGACTTGAGAAAAAGAGTTCTCCGTTTGATCTTTGCTTTTGTGGAACGAATTCATCATAAAGTTTATTCAACTTTTTATATTCAATTGGTTTTATTTCCTGGTCCTTGAATTTTGATCGACGTTCAGCAGGAGGTAGTAACGATTCATTGGATTCATTCATAAATGTATGCATAGTGTCATTACTTTTAACATATTTAACATCATAAAAACAAGGTATTTCACATTGAGCTTTCTTGAGGTAACAAGGATTTTTGTAATCCAAAGAGCTTTGTCCATCATAGTACGAATTCGGCTTTGGAGTAAGCATGTGAATTATCTTTATGGATTGTCCAGTTTTATAGATTATATTGTTTTGTTCTTTGATTTTCTTTTCTAAAACAATGATTTTCTCAAGGTCTTTATCTTCCCGACTCATATACTTATTTTTCAAAATTTCCCGTTCTTTCTCAAGACTGGAAATTGTCATTGAGTGTTTAGAAACCTAAGCCGTAAGATTTGAAATTTCATCACTAAGAGTTTTGACCTTTTGATTATTCATATATGTTGCTCATCGAGAAGTTTTTTTAAATTTGTTTCACATTCAATGGCATCCCAACTGCCTTTTTCTTATCATAATCTATTTGTAAACTTTTGACTGGTTCTTGTACCTCTCAAGCTCTTAATTTACTACTTCATTTTCCTTTTTGTGATTTTGGATGACAGTAGTACAATTTTTAATTTTAACATTTAAGGTGTCGACTAAGGAAAGAATTAAAGCACAAACTTGTTCATGATCAGAAACATCCTGTGGAAGCTTGTCTCCATTATGATCCATATCCAGTGTATCATAAGTGATATTACTACCACCCTGTTCCGTTACATATGTGTCGTTAATGGATTTAGGACTCTCAGGATGTGTCCGTTCATGAGCAAATACATTATAAGCATTATCAGAAGCGTTTGGTAGAGAGAATTTCAAGAGAATAGAAATGAAGTAGAGAATAGAATTCAGAGAATAGAAATGGGTAGAGAAATTTAAAGTCAATTCTAGTGTTTGGTAACATGAGAAATAAACTCGAGAATTAGCAAAAAAAAAAAAAAAAAAAAAAAAAAAAAAAAAAAAAAAAACTTTTTATTAAAAGAATTAGAACTTTTGTTTGTTGATTTAAAAAAATATATTTTTTCTAAATAACAATTCTAAAAAATATATATTTAAAAAAAATATTTTTTTTAAATTATTATTTTTTTTTTTTTTAAAAAAAACTTATTTTAAAAAAAATTTATTTTTTTTAATTTATTTTAAAATTTATTTTTTATAAAATTAATTAAAAAAATTATTTAAAAAAAATTATTTTTTCTAAATAACAATTCTATAAAAAATATATTTTAAAAAAATATATTATTTTAAATTATTTTTTATAAAAAAATTATTTTAATTTTTTTTAAAAACTTATTTTATAAAAAATTTATTTTAAAAAAATTATTAATTTTTTTTATAAAAAATACATTTACGTAAATCGGTTTGCAACTAAAAAAAAATAAAGAAAAAAAAAAAAAAAAAAAAAAACTTACAAAGTTCCCATTTCTCCCATTTCCATTCAAAATGAAGTGGAAATCAAAATCAAAAAATTACACTATCAATTCTCCACCAATTCCATACAATTCTCCACATTGTCTCTCAATCCTTTATGTGGAT
Source organism: Artemisia tridentata subsp. tridentata (assembly GCA_021014915.2). NCBI lineage: Eukaryota > Viridiplantae > Streptophyta > Magnoliopsida > Asterales > Asteraceae > Artemisia > Artemisia tridentata. The sequence goes on from CP139507.1 coordinate 306,472,421, forward strand.
TTCTTCTAGAAATTCCAAAGGCAAGATTAGTTGGGTAGGTTGGTTGTATAATCCTATTGCCACTATTACTTCTATGTAATCTTTTCTAGCTTTTGCTAGCTCTTAATAAAATCCGCCGTTCAAAAAAAAATTCTCCACATTTTTATTTCTCTAACATACCAAACACAAGAATTTGATTCATTTCCATTTCTCCACTTTCATTTCCCTCTACCAAACATGCCCGTTCATGAGCAAATACATTATAAGCATTATCAGAAGTGTTTTGTACGTCAGCCAGCTTCTCAGTATCATAAATCGGTGCGGTGTTATGGCAATGAGAATGTGTCTCCAATAACCACTATATTTACATGCTCGATTATGCAAGTATTGAAATCTTCACTAAGTTAATATATCTATCTACCTATTAATATGAAAGGAAGTAAAATGCCTATCCTTTTGTGCGAGAGTCGTCAAAACATAAACTAACTCATTGCCAAATGCCAATTATACAATGGATAAATTAACCTAGTCTCATGCAGCTAAATAGATTGAATAATATGAAGTCAAACATTGCAATGAGAAATTAAATAACATATTCATTATGGTGACAAAAAGGGAGGTCATATATCTTGCTTTTCGAGTATTTGGGGTAAAAGGAAAAGGTGACATAACAAAGAGTTTTAAGTGAAACACGTAAAGTTTGCGTGTAAGACGGGAGTCATCATGTTGCTACTACCAAGTGATGAGGTAAGTTTTGTCTCCAATTGGGTAAAATTCAAGCTGGATATGATACGCTATATTTAGTCTTCTGTTTTCAAGATAACTAAATTAAAGCTGAGAATATGGGAGATGATTTTTAAATCATAGAAATCATTTAATTTAGCCGATAACATGATTAATATCACACTAATAAGCTTGTTAATGCGTAAGAAAAATTTTTTTTTTGAAAAGTTAAACTTCATTAAGAAACGCCGCAAGAGGTCCTCAAAACAAGGACCCAAGGGCAAACAAACGAATTACATGACGTTCAAAGGACACTTACACCAAGCGATCCAATCTATGCCTTTAAATTTCGATCTATTCCGAATCCAAAAAAACGAAGTAGATTTGACGATAACATGATTCAAATCATTAATATCACACTAATAAGCTTGTTAATGCGTAAGAAAAATCCGTATTTTGCAAGTTATATATAATTTGATATGGTGGTATACATGCATCAGAATCCACGAGTAAATGACTTAGTGATAAGCACCTAACATTTTCAAGAGAGGTCTAAAGTTCAAATTTCACTATAGACATATTTAAGATGAGCAAAAAATTGGTTAGAAACAGTAAAAGCTCGCCATTCGCGAATTATTTGTACAAAGAAAACCTCATTTATTTCTCCTTTTACAAATGCATCTAAATAAAAAGTATTTGGTCGAATCTCATGAGTTCGTATTTTGTATTCAGTTCGAGATTAATAATTTTAAGTGCCAGCTAGTTGGGTCATATTGATTTGCCGACATTTTTCCGTCGATTTTCGTTATATTGTAATGTAGTAAACTTATTCTATACAAAAGCACCACTTATTAAAGAACAGTCTATTCTTCTTTTTATCTCTCGTTCTTTTATATATGATTCTTGCTTGCTCGGATAAAAAAATATATATATGTCTTCATTATTTTTTTGGAAGGTGACTTTCAATTTTTTTTGGTTGGAGTCACACCCGCCTCATCGGCAGGCCTTCATCCACCACATACTCAGACTATGTTGTCTGAACCGGGTCCACACTGGCGTAGTGGGGACTATTAGCGGCTTCCTCCCGGAAACCGTACCGCCTCCACACGAGTTTTTCCTCGCTTGAGTAACGGCCGGATGAAAACCGGGTGCGACTCGGATTGGAACCTGCGCCGCGCTAGGATTAGACCCGCGCAATGGCTTACAGGCTCTTCCTCTTCATTGCCTATACAACAGAGCTATGTGACCCTCGTGTGAAGACTTCCCGACAGTTCATCCAAGACGGTACTGCTCTCACACGAAAGCGCTTAACCCCATAAGAGTTAACCGCTAGACTTAAAGCCATTCCAATAATACTCGAGAAAGAAAATTTAAAAATAAATAAATACTGCATTTAATTCACATTTCTCCTCTAACAAGATATCTTGTCCAACAATATGCTTCAAACTTTTTATATTAATTTAATTATCTCTAAGCAATAATTTAGGGCCCGCTTGGTTCAGTAGAGGGGAATGCAAAAGAATGGGTGATTGTGGTTAATTATTACCTTACCCCCTAATTTATTCTACAATGGCTGATTACCCAGTACTGGATAATCATTATATTACCCCCTCCATACCAAACATCATTATTCATTTCTTTTCCCATTACCCACCCCCCTTTACCCCAATCAAGCACCCCCTTAGTTTATCTCACTGCAAAAAGAATTGTTGCTTGGCCGGCACACAAAAAGTGCCACAAAAAATGTCATTTGTAGCTTTATCCTTCAATTATGAATTTTTTAACAAAAGGCACCCTCTTCCCCTCATTTTTTCTGTTTTTTTTTTTATATTTTTTTTAATTTTTTTTTAATTTTTATAATTTTGTTTATATAAAAAAACTATAAACCCGAAAGTAGGGGTGGCAATTTCTGACCCGACACGAAACCCGACCTAAAACCGATACGAAAATTAACAGGTTCGGGTTGAGCTAAATAGATTCCGGGTCAGGTTTGGGTCGACATATCTAACCCGTTTATTAAACAGCTCAGGTTCGGGTTGGAATAAAATAAACGGGTCGACCCGCCAACCCGTTTAAGTTTTTTTCTTAAATAAAAATTTATTTATATTTAATTATACGGATTAAATAGGTTAAACGTGTCGACCCACTAAGCCGTTTAACCCGTTTAACTAGTGTAATGTGCTAACTTTTGTATATAAAACGGGTTAAATGGGTCAACCCGAAATCCTTTTAACATATTCAACCGTTGTAACATCTTTAACCCGTCAACCCAAGTATATATACGGGTTAAATGGGTCAGGTTCGGGTTACGTGTAAACAGGTTAGGGTTGACATAGCTGACCCGATGATTTAAATGGGTCAGGTTCGGGTTGGGGTTTTCTGACCCGCCAACCTGACAACCCGAACCCCCACCCGAATTGCCACCCCAACCTGAAAGTATGAAACAGAAAATATAAAGCTTAACAAGTCAAAAGCTTAAAACTGTCAGAAATACGAAACAGAAACTGATATAAAAAAATTGTATTGTACTATAAATAGTGAGAGACAAAAAGAATCTTTGACCAAAACCCACTTTATGTCACATCATAGGGGGTTCTTATAGTATGTCTATGTCCCTTATGAAAGATAGCAAGTGTTTTTGAAGGCATGATTGATCATGACTCAAAAGTAAATGAAAGTACAAAGGGTGAGTTTATCCACACGCTCTTATAAGGAGGGTATTCAATCATTGGATGCATCGTTGGCTTGTACGGTATGCGTCGCGAGTTGTACGGTTTGACCAAACCCTCCCTGATGTGACAACATAGGGAGGATATGTATAACACATCCCAAGCACAAATTACGTAATACATTTAAAGTACAAATTATGATTGATCATTAACTAGCTTAATTTTATAGGAAAGAGATTGTCACAAGTTGAAAAAATAACTTGAGTTAAGTTGGACATTTAATCTAATGGTTCAAATCAAAAGAAGTTATTTTGATTTGATCTATTGGATTAAATCCAAATGGCTCACACTTCCTTAACTTGACTTAAGTTGTTTTTACAACTTGACACAATCTCCTTCCCATTTCCCATTTTATAAGCTTGTGACCTTATCAACTTAATTAATTTGATTACTTATTCCAGCTCATATATAAACTCGAAAGTTCATATGCTTATTAACTAAAACAGTAGTATTCCCAAGTTGAGTAAGCTCCGAAGCGGACAAAAAAAAAAAAAAACTTAAACGTGTACTTTTACATAATTTAAGTGATATATGTTAGAACAAAAACAATTATCAGTCGCATACTTATACCAAAAGGGCTGTTATACGCTGACACCTTTACTAGGGGGTGTGTTGATTTTTTGCTGCTGTCACCGCTTGTTTCACCTTAATCATTCATGTTTATAAATCTAATAAAAATCAATGGAAGATGATGCAATTGCTATAATTGTGAAAGCACAGACACATTCCAAGTTCTTTATTTCTTTTGAACATAAAAATTATACAAATAAAAAGAGTTGTTTCTTTTTCATTTTATGCAAGTAAATGTGAGTTTATTTTACCCTTGTGTGAAACAGTGAAAGCATTGATGGGATACGTGAGTTTGCTTGTTAACAGAAGTTTGCTTTTTTTCCCCATGAATAATGGTGGGATTTTCCCATATTTTGACTCTGAACATCTGCCACTGCCAATGTAGTCAAAATCCACTACAAACTTCATAACTTTTCAGTTTCTTCTACATAACTTGTTCTTTCTTCATGGTCAAGATGGACCATAAATAACCTTGATCCACTTCTACTCTAACTCCACAATAGTAGTAATATTTTATGTTATTTTTGCATGAATAAATATATAATTATATAATTATATAATTAAACGAAAGACTTTTATGTAATATCTAGTGAGGTTTATACTCTTAACCAATTTTTAAGGTTTGAACATCAAAGAAAATTAGAGCTAATGCGTTGACAATAAAAATTGTTAGCCGATGTTGGCGTACGTGTCCGGACGGATTAACTTGTCTGGCCGTCCGGACGGTATAAAATCATCCGGTAAAGACCGGAAGGCACCTAGCTCATCCGGCCAATACAGTTGTAAGTAATAGGACAAGTGGCGTCATCTTTTTGACAGATGGCAGCAGCAGACACCGCCGCCGCCGCCCAAGGATTTACGGGATTATGTCTGTGACATGTTCCCAAAAAATCCAGCGCCGCCATTTCAGGTACCAAGGCTGGGTGCTATAAATACCCAACCCATTTACTACTCTAAAACTAATTTTTACCATCCACATTAACTCTCTATTACTATTTAGAGCCTTTCGAAATATCCGATACTTATTCTCACGCCGGAGGTTGGTCTTGGGATAACACTCGGGGCGAGCCTAACGCGTGCTGTTGTGTGCAGATATCCGAATGACCCCTGAAAGCCGAAGGGATCGATACATCAGCCTTTCGGAAGAACCCTCACCTAGTTCGTCCGAAGGGCCTCATTCATTTGTCCGAAGTGATTGCAGAAAATTACTTCAACAAATTGGCGCCATCCGTGGGACCAACTATTCGATCTGCCTAAAGTTCGGAATGGCTGGTCCTGCACCACAAAAAGGAAAGATTGTGAACATGATACGAAATTCGACGGCCGCTGGAAAAAGGAAAATGATAGACGCAGAGGAGGAGTGGATGAATGCCCCGATCAGTTTCCCGCCCATCCTTCCGGGTGATGTGTCGGACGAGCCTTTAATAGTTGAGGCCGAGGTGGAAGGCTATACAATACGAAGGGTCTACGTTGACCAGGGCGCTTCGGTAGAAGTAATATATGAACACTGTTTCGAGCACCTATGCCCCTCCATCAAGGCCCAACTGAAAGGAACCAACACTCCATTGATAGGATTCGCGGGGGAGTCCATAAAGCCGTTGGGGAAAATTGAATTGGAAGTCTGTTTTGGGAGCCAATGTAACACCCCAACCCGATAAGGGTAATGATATCACAATAATGGTTTCATATCAGATCAAAACAAAGCATACATCTATAGTAATACAAGCATTCTTAAAGGTTACAAATGAAATACAGAAACTACAAGGTTACAAATGAAACTTCCGATAAATACAAATTCTAAAGTATAATAACTTCAAATCATCTCTAATCCAGAATAGCTATCAAATCTTCTAAGTCCAAGGTTCTCTCCACTCATACCCTAGCTTCCAAACTAAAAATCTGCCGCAGGAAAAGAAATGCGGCTGAGCTACGAGAGCTCAGTGAACAGATATAACGATAACAAAGCAGTAGTGAAGAACAGTAGAAAGTAACAGAAATAAAGGTCATGCAGATATAATATGGATTAAGGGATAAGTAAATGAAAAAGAATAAAGGAAAAGAAAAAGGAACAGTAATCCACCACGAGCCCAGAACAGATAATATAATAACCATGTAGCCATATCAGTAATCCAGAGGGGATGGCTCTCAAGTAACCAGATAATATGAGGGGTGTCCTCATGTATCAAATGGAGTAGCTAGCTCCTAGATATGTGAAAGACGTGTATCGCACACACCATCAGTCACCAGATATATATAACAGATAAACAGATACAGATAACAGAAATCAGATCAGATCTAGGATGCATCCATACGCCCTAGGTGGCCAGAGTCTACCAATACACACCAGATAAAATAAAGTCAGGGATGGGACAGGTCATCACTCTCCTGCCCTAGAGTCATGCCATCGGTGCACCAATGACAAGGACATGAAACCCTCATGCCTAGTGAAATGGCTCGGGTATCAAACCGTGGGTCATGGTCAAATATCAGGTCATAATCAGAGTGTTACATCAGAAGGTCCATAGCATAAGGTTCATGTCAAATATTTCAGAAGTAAATATCAAAGGTTCAAAATCAAATAGGTTCATATCAGAGTTTATCAGATCAAGGTTTATATAAATGTTCAAGTCAAGGTTCAGAATAAGTATATCAGATCAAGATTTATATCCAAGTTTCATAGCAAAAGTTCATTTCAGAAATTTCTATCAAAAGTTCATTTAAAGCAATCCTTTAATAATGGTTTTCATAAAAATGATCTTTCAAAGTAGTTTTCATAAAAGTGATCTTTCAAAACGGTTTTTCATAAAGATAGTCTTTAAAATAGCTTTCATATAAGTTAGCAAAATTTCATATAGAAGTAGTATCATATCGTACTCATAAACATCCTTTTTGAAACAATTGATTTTTCTCAAAACATTTCCATGTCATAATTAAGAGGTTTTCATAACATAGATTCATATCAGAGATCATAACAAAAGGGAATCATGAAAAAGGTTCAAAGCAAAGAGAATTATAATAAGGACATCAACTCAGAAGTTAAACAGGTCAGAACATGAAGAGATCATAGAAGGCTCACAAAACAAAGGGATCACATGGAAGGTTCAAAACCAGAAGGGAACATAGCAATGGTATGGGGAATCCTAATATGGAACAAGATTAAATCAGAAGGAAGGGAGAGAAACACCCTTACTGAAAAAGGGCAGAATATCTGTACCTTGTTAGCAAAGCAGATAAACAAGAAAGCAAACAAACACTGAACAGATCAAGGCTTCTCCTTCTTCACACCTAAAGGAGTAGAAGACGGAATTACAAAATATTCCAGATTTATGTAACTTTCTATTTTTAGTAACTTTCCAGATTTAGTAAGTTTCCAGATTTAGTAACTTTCTATAATTAACAGATTTCCATACTTAGCAAGATATTAATATTACAGATTAGGTTAAGTCCTTATTAAGATTATTATGGAAGTAAGGTACATTTTACCAAGTTACAAAAGTTTAAGGGTAATTATGACAAGTTTACATAGTTTAGGGTTTTAATTGTAAATTCATTAAATTCAAAGGTCTAACATGAAAATACTTTAAGTTACTGAATTAAATACTCATATTATTCAGAATGACATTTTAATCTCTTATGTTTCACAATTTACAGTTTATACCCCTCTAGTTACAATATTTACAAAACAAACCCTATATTTACATAATTCATGATTTAATCCCTATAATATCCATATTTACCAAACAAGCATATTATTTTACAAAATTACAGAATGTCACATCAGAATTATATATAGTACGAATCAGACCCCTCAGATTTCAGAAATTACACAATTGGTCCCTTAAGTTTTAAAAACAAATCGTATAACACTTTTAAAATACAATTCCAAACCCTAATCAAATCCAATCATTGACCCATCATTATTAAAACCTTAAAACACATTAAATGACCAGATCATGTCCCAAAAACCCTAACCCTAATTATTTCGATTAGGTTTTATTTTTATTTCTTCATTTTCCTTTTTATACGATTGAAGAAAAATTAACCAAGCTCAAAATAGACTTCAAAAAATGTAATGCTTATTTTTTCAGAGTTATATGATCAGTATAGAACCCATAAAAATTATATATAAAGTCCAGAAAAACCGTATAGCTTATTTTAGATTTTGTGTACGTTTTTTATATCAATAATTACCACGACATATTTAGGCCTCTATAATTCGTTCCATCTTTTTTACTAGATCATATATTTCATATGAGGTCCAAATAAAATAAAAATATCACCCAAAAAATTCGTATAACAATATTTGTAAATTAAGTGTGTTTTATCTATTTATTTTTCGTACACCATATTAAGCTTGCATGATTCATGTTTCTTATTTTTTACTGAGTTATATTCGACCTACTAATCATCAAAAAAATGCTAGTTCAATTTTAGAACGTAAGGATTTTTTGAAAGAATTTACTTACCTTGCGTATGAACTAAATTTGACAAAACTGAAAATCACGATCGAACCAAGCTTCTACCATCAAATTCCTATTTTTCTTAGCTTCTTTAATCCTTGATGGACACCAGAAAAATACTTGTCCTTGCTCAGGAAATCGTATGGGAGGAGGAGGAATTTTAGTTGTCGAACTATTTAGGGTTTCGGTATTAAGTTTACAAAATAAATAAATATAATTTGTATTTAAAATGAACAAACCGACTTGGAGGGGAAAATACTCAGAATTTTTCGGCCTAAGAGTTGGAAAAATATTAGGATTGTGATTTGATATATTTTCCTATTTTATTTTACAATTATCCTATATTTAAAAGATTTTATAAATATAATTAAATGATTTTCAGATTATATATGTATATGTGTGTGAAATAATAATTTTTTTGGACATGCAAAAATACTAAAATGTTGTCCCAGAATTTATTTATTTCATATGTAGTTTGTTTCCAGAGATTCAGAATTAATTTAGAACTTTATAAGTGATTTAATTAACTTTTAAGTTTTCAGGGGTATTTTGGTCATTTTATATGCTTTCTGAATTTCAGGTATTACAACTTCTTCCCCTCTAAAAGAAAAATTTCCGTCCTCGAAAATTGAGGTGAAACGAAACGGAAACACAACTGACTGTGAACAGAAATATGAAAGACTTGGTTCTCATGACTCTATATTGTAGGTCAAAACTTCGGTTTCCTCAGAAAGACAAATCATACCGAATCCAGATCAAAAGAATAATATATCGAACGTAACAGATGATAATCGGATCTTCTCGGAAGAGATGCAGGAAATACATGGGATTTTGACGGATATGCCGTCCACAGAATTTGATTTGACAAATCAGATTAGAACGTACAGAAATAGATTATCGATAACATCAATTGGCAGAAGTTCTATAACAGGACCTAAGATTATTATCGGAAGTTCAGAGGTCAGCAGAATGCGTGACGAGAATCCAGACGTATCAATTCGCATAACGGTGAAAGCAGATTACGCGTAAAGTTAGAATGAACTTAAAGTCTCACTAATGCAGATAATCTCAAACAGTTATCAGAATTTCTACAGCTCTAAGGCACTTCTCGAAATATCCTATGCCCACAACAAGTGCACGTTATATGATGTAAGTATTATCACGTTGGCCAGACGTCATAATACTGGCATCATATAATATGCCCTCATGATGGTCATACTTTATCTCAAGTCGTGAACAAACTCACTTATCTTAATCCACCTAATCTTTCTACAGTCTCAGAGGTCATCAAAATCAAATACCATAACTAAGAGGAGAACGAACTACTCGAAAGAGTTAACGGAACAGATCTATAATGTTTATCAGGATTGAATACGTTGCTAATAGTGTCAATCCTTCATCACTCACCAGAATCAACTCAGACAATATCAGTGGTTGCTTCAAATGTCCGCCCATTTCTGGACATGAATCTCGAGGTTCCTTCCACAATTCGTCAAATTTCGCATAACAAAACTATCAGTCAACATATGCAGAATGAACACAGAACGGAATTACTAATAGAGAACCTAAATCATTCGGAGGATTTTATTATCAGGTAACAGAATTTAAGTAAGTCCAGAGGAAATGAATTACGTCATCCATAACTTCATCCATCACAGAATCAACTCTTCCAAACACAAACGTTCGCTTCAGAAATATCATACATTCATTACATGATTTCAAATTCCAAGTAGTCTATCTACGTCTGTCCATATGATCACAGAGTGGAAAGGAAATATAAACTTGAGTCTGGTCCCTCAAGCCTTCAGCACTTCTTCTGGATACTGTGGTGTGGAACGTGAATCTCTGACATGGTCACTGTGCATCTTCCATTCGCGAGTCTGCTTCTGCTCTCATTTCATCTTAGTACAACTAAAATGAATAGAGAAGCAAGACTACGTGTCTTTGACAGGTCTTCCAGCACAGTTCGAAATTCGCCAACTCAAACTGCTGTCATTACAGGATACGGGGTAGTGTTGTCTGCTACAATCTCTGGACGCCAATCATATCTACTCTTCCAGAACAAGGGTCATTTTACAAGATGATCTACATGTTCCTCGTTCGTCTCTGAGTACAAACACACTGTCATACTATGACAATTGTCCAATTACTCGCGAAAACATGATCCTATTAGCCAATACAATTGGCATTATTTAAAACTTATAGTGGTCACAACGAGTACGAAAACAGCTTCATGAATTGTAATACCGGAAATTCTAAAACATGCTAAAAGACCAAATTACCCTTGGAATTAAAATTTTTATTATTAATTAGTTACAATGCCAAATAAGTCTCAAACGCTTGGAAACGAATACCATATGAAGTGAAATAAATTTATACTTGAACATTTTAACATTTTCATGTCACAAAAATAATTATAACATTTATATATTTATAAATGTCCGAATATATATATTTTATACTTTATATTATATTTTCTAGAGTAAACTGCAAAATACATCCCTGTGGTTTACACCTTTTGGCACTTTACATCCCTGTCAGAAACTATTAGCAATATACATCCCCCGTTAGGCAAACGTTTGCCACATTACATCCCTGAGTTGGATGGGCGTTATCTTTCTCCGTTAAGTGTTTGCATCGTTAGTCCATCTGTTAAAATATTTGCACCGTTAGTCCTATGGGTTAAGTCTATTTGCACTGTTAGTCCTTCGTTACGTTTTCGTCTAGTTTTTTACGTTTTCGTCCGGTTTTTTACGTTTTCGTCCGATTTTTTACGTTTTCGTCTGTTTTTTTACGTTTTCGTCCGATTTTTTACGTTTTCGTCCGATTTTTTACCTTTTCGTCTGTTTTTTTACGTTTTCATCCGATTTTTTACGTTTTAGTCTGATTTTTTTCGTTTTCGTCCGATTTTTTACCTTTTCGTCTGTTTTTTTACGTTTTCATCCATTTTTTTACGTTTTCGTCTGTTTTTTTACGTTTTCGTCCGATTTTTTACATTTTCGTCTGTTTTTTAAGTTTTCATCCATATTTTTACGTTTTCGTCTGTTTTTTTACGTTTTCGTCCGATTTTTTACGTTTTCGTCCGATTTTTTACGTTTTCGTCTGTTTTTTTACGTTTTCGTCCGATTTTTTACGTTTTAGTCCGATTTTTTACCTTTTCGTCTGTTTTTTTACGTTTTCATCCATTTTTTTACGTTTTCGTCTTTTTTTTTACGTTTTCGTCCGATTTTTTACATTTTTGTCTGTTTTTTTACGTTTTCATCCATTTTTTTCGTTTTCGTCCATTTTTTTACGTTTTCGTTCGATTTTTTACGTTTTCGTCTTTTTTTTACGTTTTCGTCCATTTTTTTCGTTTTTGTCCCTTTTTTTACGTTTTCTTCTATTTTTTTACGTTTTCGTCTGTTTTTTTACGTTTTCGTCCCTTTTTTTACGTTTTGTTCTGTTTTTTTACGTTTTCGTCCGATTTTTTTCGTTTTCATCTGTTTTTTTACGTTTTCGTCTATTTTTTTACGAAAATAATCAGACGAAAACGTAAAAAAAAGAACAAAACGTAAAAAAATGGACGAAAACGTTAAAAAACAGACGAAAACGTAAAAAAGGAACAAAAACAAAAAAAAAAGAACAAAAACGTAAAAAAGCGGACGAAAACGTAAAAAAATGGATGAAAACGTAAAAAAACAGACGAAAAAGTAAAAAATCAGACGAAAACGTAAAAAAACAGACTAAAACGTAAAATAACAGACGAAAACGTAAAAAATGGACGAAAACGAAAAAAATCAGACGAAAAAGAAAAAAATCGAACAAAAACGTAAAAAACAGACGAAATCGTAAAAAATCGGACGAAAACGTAAAAAACAGACGAAAACGTAAAAAATGGATGATAACTTAAAAAAACAGACAAAAACGTAAAAAATCGAACGAAAACGTAAAAAAACAGACGAAAACGTAAAAAAATGGACGAAAACGAAAAAAATCGAATGAAAACGTAAAAAAACAGACGGAAACGTAAAAAATCGGACGAAAACGTAAAAAACCGGACGAAAACGTAAAAAAATGGACGAAAACGAAAAAATCAGACCAAAACGAAAAAAATTGGACTAAAACGTAAAAAAACAGACGAAAACGTTAAAAATCGGACGAAAACGTAAAAAATCGGACGCAAACGTAAAAAAATAGACGAAAACGTAAAAAATCGGACGAAAACGAAAAAAATCAGACTAAAACGTAAAAAATCGGACGAAAACGTAAAAAAACGGATGAAAACGTAAAAAATCGGACGAAAACGTAAAAAAACGGACGAAAACGTAAAAAATCGGACGAAAACGTAAAAAATCGGACGAAAACATAAAAAACCGGACGAAAACGTAAAAAACTAGACGAAAACGTAACGAAGGACTAACGGTGCAAATAGACTTAACCCATAGGACTAACGGTGCAAACATTTTAACAGAAGGACTAACGATGCAAACACTTAACGGAGAAAGATAACGCCCATCCAACTCAGGGATGTAATGTGGCAAACGTTTGCCTAACGGGGGATGTATATTGCCAATAGTTTCTGACAGGGATGTAAAGTGCCAAAAGGTGTAAACCACAGGGATGTATTTTGCAGTTTACTCTATTTTCTATATTAAAAACTAAAATAATTAAAAGATAAATGCATATAATAAGAGATAAATAGGAAACAAAATTTTTACCTTATCACAATACATAAACCGACTTTTCCATGCCCTCTCCTATATATTATGTTCGGCCCTTTATTTTATTTTTTTTATAATATACGATCCAAAAATAAAACCCTAAAACCGATTAAACATCACAAAAAATCCCTTCGATCGAATAAAACTTTCTGGAGCTGATCTATCAATTTTCCTGGGTTATTTTGAGTCTAAAGAAGATTAGAAAATTAGAGGTTCGAATTTAGGAAGCTTGGATCGTGTGTTCTTGATTTTTCTTGCTCGCATACTTGTACCGAGAGGTATTATTTTTCTGCAGCTCATTCGCTTGTTCTAAAATCTTTTGGGTTTTTTTCTACACTTGCTTAGGTCGTATATAACTCATATAAAATAACTACAACGCATCATGCATGCTTGTTTAATTTTTTGAAGTAATTCGAACCAAAAAAACCCTAAATATGAACTTAAATCTTGAATCGACTATGTAGAATTTTCTGAGTAGTGTGTATATTTTTAGTAGGTCGTATATGAACCTAGTAACACTAGAAAAATGGTCCTTGAATTTATAGAAGCTTGTATCACCTCTTGTCGAATTATTCTATAATCGGTCAATGTGGAAAATCGAATTAAGAAAAGAAAATAGGAAGATGAACTAGGGCTTGTTCTGGTGAATAAAATAAGTTTAATTAATGTGTTTTAATGTGTAATGATTGATTAATAATGAGTGTTTGAATTAGGGTTAGGGTTTGTGGAATTTTGTTAAAACCGATTTGCATATAAATAGTTTTGGGTGAGTTTTGTTATTATATAAACATAAGGGTTATTTTTGTAAAATAATATGGACCAGAGGTATCTTGTAAAAATTATAAAAGGAGGGGCTTATGTGTAAATTTGGTAACTTAAAGGTTTAATTGGTAATTTGGAATAATAAATAAATCCGAATGGAAATTAATAAAATAGAAGGGCTAA